>OZ012740.1:552351195-552771195 GCA_963859935.3 Lathyrus sativus | reverse complement strand
GAATTTATTAACTGGGTTTTTGAGGTATCAAGTTTAAATAATTTCAGAGTTTCTTTGGCTTTTAAAGCTTGGAAATGAAGGAAAAATGATCCTCTATTTATAGGAAATGAAATGAGGTCATGGTACATGTGAAATTGTGAAGAATTCGTGTGAGTTAGGATTAAGCTTTTTACTTTTTCAATCCATGTGAAAGGAAACATGGAATGTGTGAATTTTGATGAAACCAAGTCGTTTTGCACTTATTCATACGTGTTTCAACATAAAAAACAAGTTCGTGCATGTGATTGTGGTCCCAAGTGAATATTGGCATGAAAGTCATTACCTTATACTAACCAAGAGGCAAAGCTCAAGGTACCATGTTTAAAGCTAGGCCAAATGAAATTCACTCGTTCGTTTTGAGATTTTCTTTGTGCCAACTATTCTCCTCATTGCAAAGAATCTGATACAAAAAGAATCACATCAAAAGGAAGCTTGGATTCAAAGTGGCATTGATTCAAAGTTTAGGCCGTGAACTGAAATTCTAGGCCAAGCATTAGGTCGACCAAGTCTTGGGCCTACTTTTGTGCATACATAGGCAGCTGAGCAAATCCCAAAATTGATGGACTTAAAGGTTGAAACGATGTTTAACCCTTGAAGAAAAGTTGTAGAGGAGTTCAAATGTGACATTTGGCTCAAAGTAGATTAAAAAATGTTGAGAAATGAAGAATTTATGGTATTTGGACCAAGTGACATGCCATACTTGATTTTATGTCAACCAAACATGTGTCAACTTGAGGTTGCTTGCCATTTCTTGTATCCAAAGGCCCATGATAAACACTTGGACACCAAATGAGGGAAACTTGATTGCCTCTTTGAGTAATATTGAGAATTGAGGGAGATGACATGGAAATAAACACATGAGCCATACTTGAATTATCTTTGAAATTATGCACCAAACTTGAACATTTCTTGGTCAAATGATGTTGGATGAAGCTTGACGTGAATGTGACATAAAATTATAGGTCATGCCTTGAAATGAGAGCTCTTGTGAATCATTTATTGATCAAAACTTTACCTTTGGGAATCAAAATCCTAATTTAGAAACCAAACTTGATCCATTGATTGCAAGTTCCTACCTTGTACAATAAGAAAGAGAAAACAACACATATCTTTGTATTTTGGATAAAGTTAGCAATGTTAGAATACAAGCAAGTAAAGAAAACACAAAGGTTCTTGGGGATGTCTCCCCAAAGGCAAAGTCAAAGAAGTGAAGATTAGGGGGATATCATGCTTGTGATTTTAATGAGATGCAAATGATATGATAGATGGAATCTTAGGGGTAAAAATTAGAGTATGACAGATGCTCCTATTTAAGTTTCTTCTATCAGGAGATATGAAGATTGGAAATCTCCGTACTAATGAGATTGAAGATACTTAAATACAGAAGACCCCGACTTTTAGCTCTAAGATGCCATATAATGCTTATGATATGAACGCAAATGATATAGATTCTGCAACGAAGATGCTACGGGAGACACATTCCGTGTAAATGAACTACAACTCTGATATTATGGTAGAAAAAATTGAAGGGATCTCACCAGGGAGCTATAACTCACTGGGGAGCGACGCAACATTGCAAGGGCCCATACTAGGGAACAACACAAAGTATAGCCATGAGTGAGAGAGCTAGCAAGCAACAACGAAAGACTCCTCTAGGGAACATGCAACAAGGAAAAACACCAATCTTACTAGGGAATCAACCCTGAGTAATCAGTTGAAAAAGAGCTACTACCAACTCATAGTCGAAGGCAGTAAACAGGATAATACCAACTCATAGACGAAGGTAGTGACAGGATTTGAATTGATAATAAGCTTCCCATAACTTCTGGTCTTCCACCTGGAACGGGGATCAGTTTCTTCTTTAACTAAGTCTTTCACTTGGAAAAGGTAATAAACCTTCCATGACTTCCGGTCTTTAGCCTGGAACGGGTCTCAATTTCTTCTTAACCAAGTCTTCCACTTGAAAAGGGTAATAAACCTCCCATGACTTCCGGTTTTCCACCCGGAACGGATCTCAATTTCTTTTTTAACCAAATATTCCACTTGAAAAGGGTAATAAACCTCCCATAATTTTCGGTCTTCGATATGGAACGGGTCGTAACTTCTTCTTTAACCAAGTCTTCCACTCGATTAAAAAATTTACTTCTTTATTTTTCTTCAAAAAAAAAAAAACCTGATAACATACTGTTAATCACCAATCCCCTCACGCGTTGCACCATTCCATAAATCTTTTTAACACCACATGAAAAACCCTCTCCTACACGCGTGACAACACATCATAGCCCTCCTATTCTCTTTCCTTTTGCACACTTTGAAACAACCCTCCAAGCTTATATACCAGCACCTTCTCTTAAGAAATGAACACTTCCTTTGCCCTCAACTCCTTTCCCGCGCATGATAACCATTCTCATAATACTCTCTCCAAACCTCACCATACAACAACCATTGTGAGAATATAACTACAAAACACTTCAAGAAAAAACCACTTCCTGCAACTCACCATAAAATCTTCTTCATTTCACCATCCACATCCCTCTCACACGAAACAACAGCAACATGCACACTATGAGAAAAACAAGTCATTTTTTTAATATGTACTTCATAAGTTGGTGTCTCCATAAGTTCATTGAAGGCTTTCATATTACAACAAGGTCTTTCAGGTATAGATTCTTTTGCGTAAAATAAGTTTCTCGTGACTACCACCACGTGAACTCTTTTTCATAAAACCATGAAAACCTCCATTGTTAAACTCACCACTCCATGTAAACGCATCTCATCCTTCTTCACTAAAATCACAAGAGGCCACGCTACCACAATCATAACCAAGCTTACTGATATCACATGACCATTTCAAACACTTCCCTCCATTGTTAAACTCACCATTGCTCACATGGAAAAAGCTTCACAACACTCACAAACTCCTCACGTGTAAACTACACCTCACTCACACTCATGAACTACAGAAAACCAACACATACATAAACTCCCTTTTTATTTTCAAATAACAACCATGCACACTTCACGACAAAAGGGGACGCTGCGTCTTTAAAGAAAATAGAGCTGAGAACAGATCTCACCATCTTCATCATTCCAAAATGCAAACACACTACATTTGAGTAGCAAAAAGCCTACACACCACTTCTTCTACCATTCACTAAAACCCGCAGAAATAGGAGAATATTGGATTCAGAAAACAATACACACATCGCATACTCCGTCATGCACCTCGCAACTCAAACAACCTCACAGCGAGACCGCCGTCTTTCGCATCACTCACCACCATTTTTGCAGCGGAAACAACCCAACTCAGCCACCGTATTTCGCACTGTAAGAGTTTATCTTCTTCATACATTTATGTTAGTAATGTTAAGAGCTTTTTTTTAATCCATGTTATGAATGTTGCATTTTGCTTTCTTTATTTGCTTGCACTCTTCAACAACAAATAAAAGTAATTCTCTGCCCACCTTGTTTTGACAATTCCATCAACAATTTTATTAGTTTTATTATTTCCGATTAATTTTTGGTATCTTGTTTTTATTATAAGAGAACGCAAGTTACAACATTTATGTACATACCTCCTTGTTGATGTTTCAATTTAATATATAGTCGTTGTTCTATTCTTTCTTTTCAAAGTTTTATATTGAAAATATTATTGGCTATTGATAATTGGTGTTTCTTGAGAACTTGGAGTGTGAGTTTATTTGCTTTGGTTGTTTAATAAAAGAGTTACTCTATTGGATTTACTGTGAATAAGTTTCGTTTGCATGAATAAATATGGCCTTGTGCATTGCATCAACGTGAACAAGGGGATGTTGTTATATGTTGTGTGCATGATTTTGTTTTCTTTTAATTTTGAAAAGTCAAACTTAATTATATTAAGTAAACATTTTTTTTCTTTTTTCTTTTTTTTTAAAGTTATGGATCAGGATGTGTGGTGGGATGGTTTCCCATGTATCAATTTTTAAATTAACATTTTCTTGTATAGTAAAAAAAAAATAATACCAAAGAAAACATTTTAACTATTTTAATATTTTCATTTCTAGTTTTTGTTAGTTGTTAAATATAAAAAAATATTTGAAAAAATTGTTTAATCATTAATTAATTTAAATATTTTTATTTAATATTAATTAATTAAATTATTAATTAATATTATTAAATATTTATATTTAAATTGATTAATAATTCTCTGATTGTCTGATTCGATTTCACGACTTATTTGCTTCCATGCTTTGGAATTACTTTGCCTTGATTATTTGTTGATGATATTACACGATGTTTTGCCATGTGTTTTGTTGTATTTGTTCATACCATGATTCTTTGTCTTGTGAGATGGTGTTGACTATATATCTTGATGATTGCTTCTCACACGTGTTGTTACTTGTTCATGAGTTTAACTTTGATGTTAGAGGCTTTATTTTGTCCTATTTGGATATTATTATCATGATGCCCATTTTTGTTTGACATTTACTTGTGGCTCTTGGATCTTATGTTGCCTGTGTTTAAATCTAAGGGAATGGTTTGTGATTGACTTTATTGTCATTTGCATTGCATTTCTCTTTTGTATTTTTCACCCATTGTATGATCCTTGTTTCCTTTTAGGTTGATCACCTTAGGTTGTATATACTTAGCTTGTTTGACCTTAGATTGATTCACTACTAGAAAACTTCATTTTAGCTGCGAATTTAGCCTCGGCCACCGACACCGAGGCTAACTAGCCTTGACAAAACCGAGGCTATTCAAACGCAAAAAAAAAAGTCATTTTAAAGTTTTTCTTTTACAATTATTTTTATTTAATTCATTAGACACGGCTAGGCCGAGGCTAGATTTTTTTAAAATATTAGACACGGTCAATCCGAGGCTAACTATTTTAAGCTGCGAACTTAGCATCGGCCACAGACACCGAGGCTAACTAGCCTTGACAAAACCGAGGCTATTTAAACGCAATAAACCCCATTTTAAAGTTTTTCTATTTTTTTAAATATTAGACACGGACGAGCCGAGACTAACGTTTTTAATATTTTTCGAATATATTTATTTTATCTGATAGACACGGATTAGCCGAGGCTAACGTTTTTTATTTTTTTTATTTTATCTGATAGACATAGATGAGCCGTGGCTAAATATTTGCCACCTTGTTTTTCATGTTTCCCTCTTAATTGCTTTCAGAGAACCCTAAAATTAAACCAAATACATTTTCAGAAGAAAAAAACCCCTAAAATCAATGTAGTGAGTTTCATCTCTTTGTTTTCATCTTCAAGATCATCGATTCTTCTGAGTGGGTTTATTGGTCTCTGATTCTTCTTCTGCTTTTTTTCAACCTCAAACTATCTCTGATTCTTCTTCTGCTTTTTTTCAATGTAGTGAGTTTCAGTCTTGGCCTTTACCCGTTGAAGGAAGTTTAGAAGATAGAGCTGCAAGTGCTTCCAAGAGTCATAGTCAAGCAGAGAAAAGATGCAGAGATAGAATCAATTTGTTTGTGTTATTTGCCATTTTAAGGTTAGATTTTGTTATTTGCCATTTTAATTCCAACCCTAACTGAGATTTAGGTTTAATGATTATGATATTTTGCATTCAACTCATCCCCTGCTTTTGTCTGTGTTGCTGTTAGGTTTAATGATTCACACTCTAATTTTTATTTAAGATTTTATATGCACTGTTCTGTTAAATGTGGTTGAACGTTAGGGATTCCATTATTGCTCACTTGGTTTATGTGATTGAACTCGGTTCTGTTAGTATGGTAATTGACATTCTATTGTGAAGGGGAAAATGTTAGTGTGTAAAAAACTCTTGTTAGGTGCTAGCTAATTCAAAGTTCACAACACTTATAACAGACAACAGCCAATAAAAGTAGTTAAGCTTGTCTTTATTCAAGTTATTACTTTCCAACCACCCTCCACTCACTATGTTCACAACCTCAACAACCACAGTGCTTGTAAAATAACCAAACGCAACAGAACACCAAGAAATAGTTGTACTAAGTGATTTCATTCTAGCTGAACTTTCTGCGTAGAAAAACTCTAAAAGTCCAATAAGTGTAAACATATCTGCAGCACCGAAAATAGCGTATTGAAAACCCAACCAAAACACTGTCATTGGTAAAGGCTCATTGTTGTCTACCATGTTGTGTTCTACTGCTACGAATTTTCGGCGTGTTTCGATGAAACCGGCTATTAACATTGATGTTGTTGAGAGAACTAGTCCGATTCCGATTCTTTGAAGGTGTCGAATTCCAGTTGGTATTGTCGCTACTGCGAAAATCGGCGCCGGCAATACAGAAGAGTCGCCACCGCGCGTTATTTATCCCAAAGGAGGGAAAGGAAACGCTCAGAGTAAACCTAACGCAACGACGGGAAAAGGTATGGTCGTCGCAACCAAAACCTGGATTCGGGAGTCGGTTACGCAAGGGGAAGGTATCAGCACCCCTCACGTCCATCGTACTCGATGGGATCCACACTTGTTTGTTTGTACGGATTACACTTCTATCTAAACTAAAGGATGAGGTCTGAAAAGAAAAAAAAGAAAAAAATGACTCGGCAAAGCATCGCACTTTATGCCTACGTATTCCCGTCTGGAACGAGAAATCAGAGTCAACGTAGTTCGCCTAACTACGGGGGAAAGTGGGTGAAGGTTGCTCGCTAGGACACTGCATCCTATGCCTACGTACTTCCACACTGCATGGAAGATCAGAGCAAACGTAGTTCGGGCTTACGCACGACACAAGCTGATCAAGCATCTTTTATGAAAATTTCATCTTAAACAAGGGTTTTTCTTATTGACAGTCTCTGGAAGACAAAATGAGTTTGTGTTTGTTCACATCTTTTACGAAAGAAGTGGATTGATTTTCTGTTTTATCCTTTATTAGTGCTTTTCTGGTGTTTGAAGAAAGGAGGGAGACGACACTCTAAAAGTCCTAGGTTTGAAAAGGGAATGAAAATCTGTCCTAGTGTTATCATACAATGGTTTACGATCCTAATGTCTGTCGTGTTAATCTCTTGCACGGAGAATAACAGAGCACCTAAGGGAAATACGGAAGCAAAATACAGAACACGGTAAACAGTAAACAGTAAAGACTGAATAAAGCACACAAGCTAGGCAAGGGAGCCAAACTCTACCTCGAACCTGAATACAATGGGCAAAAGTGAAGCACCTTTCACTTTAAACCCGGGGGATCAAAACACACAATACAACAAAAGCCCCTCAAAATACAGACAGCAAAACCCCCAGACTGATGCACAGCACATCTCTTGCAATGAAATCTTCAAGCTCAACCTCTGTTAGACCCCCAAACTTTACTTGCAGCCCTGAATAGCTTCAACTTCTATCCCCACTAATTGCACAACTTGACTTTCAATAGCATGATCTCTTCATCTTCAATAAAGCTTTGATCCTCATCTTCAATGCTTCAACAATGGCTTTTCTTCATCTTCTATCTTCAACAAGCTCAATGCTCCATAAAAGAATAATACCAATTGGATGAGAGGGATGCAGGTTAGAAAGCTTAATGACTTCCAAAGGATGCCACTAATCCATCTAACATAGCTAAATGAAATGCTCTCTCAAAGTTCTACCTGGTTGGATAAGATCACTGATCCCTCCAAAGGAGAGAGGTGATCCACCATAGGGACTTTGTGTCATTGAGAGGGATGGAGGTGAACAATACCTTCCATGTTTATTGAATGAAAATTCACCTATCTAAGGCTCTTCCCTAAACCCTAATTCCTAATCAAAAGCAAAATAAAGCTAGTCCTAAAGCTCCAAAGCTCTTCAAAAGGTCTTCATGATGATGCTATGATGCTTCAAGATCTTCAATGCCTTCAACTCAGCCTCACACTCTCAAGAAAGGGGGAGAAGAAGAAGCAAACAAACAAAAAATGCACCAAAACTCATACAATATCATACATCAAAACAATATTCAAGAAAAATATGAATTGAACTTCTAAAATTATTAACCTAAGTCTAGAGGGGAACTATGATACTACCCTTAATCCCTATATATCCCATAGATCATA
The DNA here is from genome assembly GCA_963859935.3 of Lathyrus sativus. Lineage (NCBI taxonomy): Eukaryota > Viridiplantae > Streptophyta > Magnoliopsida > Fabales > Fabaceae > Lathyrus > Lathyrus sativus. The sequence continues at coordinate 552,763,147 of OZ012740.1, read as the reverse complement.
ACTAGTCCTAAAAACCCAAAAAGAAAATGTCAATGTTCAAGGTATCTACTTAAAAACCCTAATTCCTATGTCCTAAGTTCAATCATCTAACTACCTAAATTTTAATCCTAAAAATCTAGTAAAAAATACAGGGGATAGCTACATCTTATTATCTAATTAGATCAAAAAGAATCAACTGAAAATTCCAAATGAAGTGAGCACACTAAAATCTACAAGTTGAAGTATCAAACTAAACACCTAAAAAAGGCTATTTAATGAAGAAATGCATTAAAATATTAAAACTAAGAAATAAAATTCTATTTTATTTTTATAATTTTCTTGATTCAATTATCTAACTATAGAAAAAAGAAGGAATTAAAAATCACTTTTTTTCATTTTGTTATGAATTAAATGAGAACAGAAAAATATTAAGAGAAATAAAAAACAAAATGAAGAATTTAAAATGGGAGGGGTGTAGTTAGCAGGCGCGTTTAGTTCATTTTAGATGATGGGCCTAGAGGTGGGGGCGTGTATAGAAATTGGCACAAGGCCCAGTCCAAGTCAGAATGATCAAAAATAAAAAAGAGAAAGAAACGGATGGGAGGTGCGTTCAGCAGGACTTCCATGTGTTAATGTCATTGGGCTTAATACAGGAGGTGGTGGGATTAGCAATAGAGTCTTAGGCCCATTTACATTTCAGAAACCAAAAATAAAAAACACAGGGGGGGCTGAGAGGAAATCTTTCACGTTGAAATGCCATTGGGCTCGTTCAGGGGTGGTGGGATTAGCAATAGAGTCTTAGGCCCGCCCGTTTCAATTAATGAAACGGTGCGTTTAGGGCACCCAGCTATAATTCCCTCCAAAATCAGTATGAATTGGGGCCGTTGGATGCGTCTAGCAGTCAAATAATTCAAACAAAATGGAGGGCTGGGATTACGTCTCCTACCTCCATCCAACTAGGGTTTCTGAAACCCTCACACGCATGCCATGAACATCCAAGTTCCTCCTCTCTGTTCTCTCTCTACAATCCACCAAAACTCACGATGTAAACATCAAACTTGCTCCAATTTTCAGGCTCTATCCAGCTATGGTAGTAGTTTGTCTTGAAACTCATCATATCACTCAACCCGATCACATGAAGTTCTTGCCACCATGAACATACACTGAGATGCATCACAATAATTCTTGCTCAAACTTATGCTAATCTAAACTACACATTGTGGTAATCATTCTAAACCACAAAACTAAGATCATCATGCAAAATCCTACGAGTTCTTGATCCAAACAGTTTTGTACACCTGTTATGAATTGTCTCTATTCAGCCTCAAATTCATCTAAACTAACCTCCTAACATCATAGATCATGAATATACTAGTAAAACTACCTAAATCTCCCTAGATTGAATAAGTTAGAAAGATTTGCACCTTGAGCAAGCTCTAATGGAGGCTGAGTAATCACGTGGATCCAGGCTCTTGTATGCTTCAATCTTGGTCCATTCTTGATATACTTGATTCTGTTTGCAATACTTGGATGAAACTTGGCTTGGATTGTGCTATCCACTTGAAATTGCAATTTTGATGTTGATGATTATGGTGCTCGAAAATGGATTGATCACACCCTGTTCTTGGTTGAATTCTGATCTATGATGATGATGAAATGTAGTAGACTCAGTGTTGATGCTTGATCAATGGAGAACTTGTGAATTTTGATCAAAATGCAACTTTGGGGAATGAGAGAAAATGGTGAAGCTTTGCACAAAATGGTGATTCCAACCCTTGCTCAAATCTGATTTCATGAATATATAGGCCTCCATGGAAGTTTCTAGAGCATTCCTACACCTTCCCTTACATTCCACAAGTGATCCAACTTTGGTATGTTTCTTCAATTACAAGTAACCAAGGATAACTTTGAAATTTTGAACTAGGCTCAAAAAAGTGCTTGAACCATTGTCTCTAGAATGTGTTTTAGACCCAAAATCATCTATTGGATGACCCCATTTGGATGTATATATCTCCCAAACCATTATCTCAAACTCACTTGAATTAAGTTATAAGGCATTTTAGTTCATTTCTTCTCAATTTTTGTCATTCCATGCTATGAACTTTTCCACCAATTCATGACCTCCTATCTTGACTAAAAATCTCATTTTGAGCAACTTTCATGTTGGGAAGTTTTTCATTTGAAGCTCCCTTGTATGAGATATAGCCTTGTGTTTAAAAGGACCTATAATGACCAAATGACCAAAATACCCCTGTCTTGCACTGACTATAAGTTGAGCTCTGAGAATCAGATGAAGTCATACCATACCTTTTTGGAAAGGGGAGACAATGAGGAACAACTCCTATTTGAAGTCCAAATTCATTTGAAACCATCTTGGATGTCAAAAGTTGGTTGGGAGACAGACAACTTCTCCAGGCAAAATTCAGTGTCCTCTGGTGACCTGTAACTTGCAAGAGCTATAACTTGAGCTCTGAAAATCATCTTGATGACTTCCACCACTCAAATTAAAGCTATGAAGATGCTCTACAAGTTCCATGTAGATAAAAAGTCCATATGAAGCTCTCATTTTGAATTATACTGCTTGGAAGTTTGACCTAATCAGGGGATTTTACACTAAAACCCTAATTTGGTAACTCCACTTATCCTTGACTTTTCTCTTGATTTTTCTTTGGCACACTATCATATCCACATCCACATATACAATAATGAGTCCCCCAATCTCCACATGAGTCTTGATACTCTTCAAATCCAGTCTTTGACCTAGGGTTGACCTAGGGTTGACCCAGATGAAACCCTAGTTGACTGACTTCAACTGAGGCTCTTGCAATCATTCCACTGAGCTGGTTCTTCTTCAAAATGATCATTTAGGCTCTTCATACCATCCATACACACTTCATGCCCATATCTCACAGCTTACACTCCATCTGATGATCCCCAACACTTCAAGATAGGAGAGAATCCACTGAGTGATCTGTCAACTCTTTGAAGCTCAAATTCTCTTCTGATGACCTGAGTAACCCTGAATATGAATGAAACCCATGAATACACCTAATATTGGCACTTGATCCCCTGTTTAATATCTCTTTCTTATGCAATGCTATGCAGATGAATGCACTATACACATGATGATAAATGCAAATGATTATGCAATTGAAACACAAGCCTAGGCTAGAAAAGGTTGGGCAAATTTTGGGGTACAACAGCTGCCCCTATTCAAGCGACTTGGACCCCACTGGATGAAGAGCACGCAGCCTTCAGACATTCGAGGTACGAGACGGTTGAATATGAAAGAACCCGAAAATTTGCCAACCGCAAAATCAAAACTTGTACATGATTACTGCTTGGGGAAAACCCTGGGAAATGGCTTCTGTTGTCACAGCGACAACTAACCATCCATCCGTTAATCTGTTTTGTAAAATATTCTGATATTGTCCACAGACCACTCTATTCCGAAGAAATGAGCATACACCACATCGCTAGAAAATGTTGATCTCACTTATCAACCTCTGCTGATCTCACTTATCAACCGAGCATACACTAACCAACGGGAAAACACCGACTTCACTTGTCATGTTGATTTCACTGATCAACCTCTGCTGATCTCACTTATCAACCGAGCATACACTACATCGCTAGAAAATGTTGATCTCACTTATCAACCTTTCGTTTCCTGACGAAACGAGCAAACGCTTAACCAAGCGAAGCGACGTTGATTTCACTGATCAACTTTGCGGGGAAATGAGAAACTTACCCAAGTACCTGAGGGGACAATCTCTGTTGGGGAATTACATACGATAACTCCAAAAACTCTGCGTGCAATACTGACATAACAACAAACCAGATGCGCTGAGCAGCTTAACCAAGCGACTCAGTGGGGAAGCAATTCTGCTGGAGATCACGAAATACTTAACCAAGCAATCCGTGGACGAACACTCCGCTGGGGAATACGAGTGACTTAACCAAGCGACTTGTTGAAGAAATACCCTGCCGGGGATTACATCTCTACTGAGAAACTGCGGGTAACCACCCAAAGCTCTACCTCCACCATACTCTGAGAAATGCTAGGCTGGAGAGAAAGAAGTGCTTGACCAAGCAACTCTGTTAGGGGAATATGTGGCGAACAAACACGATCACTGCATGCCTTACACCACAAATTCACAAAAATGGGACGTACACGATCACTGCGTGTATCACAGGCAACCACTGGAAGGGACACATCTGACGAACACGATCACTGCATGCTGTCTGATGTCGCAAACAGAATCACATAAAGGGACAAACACTATCACTGCGTGCCAGACGAAATAAATCCACATAGAAGAGGCGAACACGATCACTGCGTACTTCAACCACCAATATGACGAACACGATCACTGCGTGTGCTGTAATAGGACAAACATGATCACTGCATGTATTGACCAACAAACCGACAAGATGAACACGACCACTGCGTGTACTAACCAATGAACCCCCAAAAGATGCATCAGCACGATCACTGCGTGCGTCTGAAACCAAACCACGTAATAGGACGAATACGAACACTGCGTATGTCGACCAACAAATCACTTGATACAAAAGACACGATCACTGCGCGCTCCGCATAACAAGCTTACATGGTACAATTAGCACGATCACTGCGTGCTTTACGAATACGATCACTACGTATCTTGAACACGATCACTGCATGTTCGAACACGATCACTGCGTGTTCTGAGCCACGATCCTCTTGACTGGAGAAAAACACGATCCCTGCGTGTTGCGTGCCTCAACTAACCCACATAACTGGACGAATACGATCACTGCATATCCTGACCATACATAGGATAAACGCGATCACTGCGCGCTTCATGTCACGACCCTCTTGACTGGAGGAAACACGATCCCTGCGTGCTGTGACACAATTTCAAACATGGGACGAATACGATCACTGCGTACTTCGGCCACCAACAACCCAATGAACACATTCACTGCGTGTCCTACAGCATAATCAAACTGCATAACGGACGAATACGGTCACTGCGTATCAACCCATAATCACTGTAACACGGACGAATACGATCACTGCATATATCGACCAACAACTGGATGAACACGATCACTGCGTGCCTTGCTCAATAAAACCCCCGAAACGATACCAACACGATCACTGCGTGCCTTACAAAACAATCTTCTTAGATCGGGACGAATACGATCACTGTGCCATTCGACCACAGATATACATAACAAGATCAACACGATCACTGCGTGTCCTACAACATGAACCCCATGAAAGAGACAAAATACGATCACTGCGTACTTCGGCCACAAATCAACATCTTAAAATCGACACGATCATTGCGTGTCTTACAATATGAACCCCGTAGCTGGTACAAATACGATCACTGTGCACTTTGACCACAAAATCCACATCTTCCTGAATCACGATTTCTCTTATCGGCAAGGAATAACATATCTGAACTGGAGATGTAACCACCTGGCTTATGTTTCAAATATGCATGTTTGATGATGACGAAATGCTTCCATACTGCATGGAAATGCTACATACTTGGGTAGAATGCAAATGCTCATGATGCATGCTTATGCAAAGAGTTACTTCAGCAAAATAAATGCTGAAGACACACTGGATCCGCTGGGGATGATCGGAATACCGCCGATACGCTTCCAACAAAATAAATGTGGGAAAGATGAACTAACTCCGCTGGGGATGACCACCCTGCTGGGAAAATAGCTCACGAACTCAGAACTCCAAAATCTGCTGATGACGGTCCTCCTGACGAGAAAGAGCGACTTGCTGGGGAAAGAAAGGACAATCCCGCTCGGGAAAACTCCTTTCAGCTGCTCCAACCACCTGATCACACTCTGTGGTGAACCTCTCCTGCTATCACTGAGCTGGGGAAATCATCCCGCCATCACTGAGCTGGGGAAATCATCCCGCCATCACTGAGCTGGGGAAATCATCCCGCCATCACTAAGCTGGGGACTGAACCACACATTCTGATTTGCACTGCACGAGAACCCTCTGGGAGTTAATCGTATCCATCTCGACCTTCACTGGGGAGGACTCTGCTCTGCTTGATAAGCTAATGCTGAACTGAAGATACATTAATCTTAACTCTCCTGGGGAGTTAACATTCAGTTTTGCCCGGGGCGACTTCACTGGGGAAGACACAACATACAATCTCTGGAGAGGGTACCAGCCTGCCATGGATTCTGGCAGGGAACTTTGCGAGCTTTTGAATAGCTTGCCCCAGTGCACTCCACTTGCCCCTATCTACCTCCTAGGAATACTTGCGCTGAACCGCTTACTATGAGACGACCTCGAGATTTCTTGCCCCGGTAACTATACGGCAAAAAGATTCAATCTCCATTAGCTCCGATCAACCCAGTCGGTTTCAATGCTCTCTGCGACAACTCGCCCCTGAATGAGCGTTCTAGCGACCTATCCTGATCTGATTTTCCACCTGAAGTATCTGCTTTCAAATCCCCACGTTTTGCATGACTGCCCCTGATTGGATCTCGAGAAGACTCACTTCTGATTGGTTACCTCTCAAGCATACTTCCCCTTGATCAACTGAAGCTTCGGGACTTGTCCTCAGACTAACTGATTCCGAACTCAACGGAAGTCAATGCCCCTGATTCACTGGTTTTGCCCCCGATTAGCTGGCCCAGAACAGTACCTCCAACTACGAGAGATTTACTGAATCTCGACCTGATTGCCCCAGAGTAGCTGACTTCTCATGGCTGACCTGACTGGGAATCACGATAATAGCTTGCCCCTGCTCTCGGAACATTCGGGCGCTCTGTATTCTATCCTGACCATACTTTCCGCTGTAGAAAACTTTTCTGCTATCAAGCGCTTACTCGCAAGTAAAACAAGTTGTTCTGCGTAAAAGACATATTAATGCAACACATATGACAGCTCTGACATCCAATCTGTTCACTGGGAAAAGGAAAAACAGTTTATAGCATATAATGCACATAGCATTTATCAACATCAGTACCAACATGGTAAGAGGAACCCTTTCAGGAGTCAGAATCGACGCGGCCTTTACCGAAGTATGCTTTCGAAACAACCTGCTTCAATTAGGACTTTTGAAGGTTATAACGTGGTCAGGTTCACGGTTTTGAAGGAAAGGATAAAGGCTCAAAGTTTATTTTAACCCACCCATTCTCCTTGATGTTCTCCGATCCTACGTTCAGCTAATTCGACCTTAGCGCTCACCTCTCAGAGGCTGAAATATAGGAGTGATAGTTCGAGAACCCATGAACTTCTGGAGTGACAGCCACTCACTTTTCGTCTTTGACACTTAGGGTCACACGACTCGCATTTGATTTGAGGATTTTTCTTTTTGTCCTCCTTTCATCTTTTTTTCTTATCCCTAACTTTTGCCTGGACTGACTCCTTTTGAGTTTCTTTCGATTTTTTTTTTTTTTAAGTCCAGCGGGATGCCCTCATTTTTGCCTAAGTCAATTGTTTTTTTTTTCTTGACTTAGCGGGCTTTTGATTCTTTCTTTTTTTCGAACAAGTCGTGTGACACTGGTTGCCTGACTCATTGGAGAATAATGTGACTGCCTCACTCTTGATTTAACCATTGTGGTTTTTTAGGCACGACCTCTAGAGGTGTGATTGATCCTCGAACGGACACTCCTTTTGCAACTTGAACGCTCAGCCAAATTAGCTAACACCTACCCTGCCCCAGGTTAAGATTGAGGGTTTTTCATTCACAGAAAGAAACTCCTACTACAAGGCTCAAAAGGGTCGACAAGGGATTATCTTCCTTATAACTCCGGTGTTTAGGGATTTGAAACAATGCCTGTACATCATCAACAGGTTTTATTTCAAAAGCATACAATCAGAAGCTTGCATGTCGTTCATTTTCGTCATCCTCCCCGAATTCCTCTTAACCAGGCGTTGGACATTTGTAAAAACAATTAGTGAACACGACTGGATTTAATCAAAACATGCATATTTATTTCATTATCATAAATTGAAATGAAAACAACAAGTTTTACAAACAAGATCGCAATTCAAACATGAAAGAAACTACAAACGTAAAGAAATGACAAGATAAAACAAAGAAAAACGCCAGCTTCCGAGAACCGGGCTTTCACATCTGTCCTGCTGCTGAACCAGCTATCTTCACAATCAGTTATGAGAGGCAGCCTGCCGCTGTTCTGATCTACTTTTAACGGCCCACACGAACTATAGAACTCCTCTTTGTCCACCATATTCCAGCCTATTCATGGTTTGGCATTGGTTTTTGTGTAATGTTGGGACCTTCCTTCCCAAAATTGATGGCTGAGCTATCAAGCAGATCTTGCACTTTGTGCTTGAAAGCTAAACAGTTCTCGATGTTGTGCCCGGGTGCACCAGAGTGAAAGTCACAATGCTCGTTGATGTCGTACCCTACTGGTGGCGTGCCAGTCGGCGGCGCCAAGGTTCTCTTTTCAACTAGCTGTAACTTCAATAGAGTCTGAAGGAGCTCTGCGTAAGACATCGGCGGTACCTCAAATACCCTCCTCGGCCTTGGAGCCTGAAACCGCCGCTGATTCTGATTAGGCTGCTGCTGAGCCTGCTGCTGATGTTGTCTTTGTTGCTGAGGAGGTCCCGGTATAGTCACACTCGCAACCTGAGGCTGTGGATGCCAATTCTGATTCCTATTCTTCCGCTGAGCATTATACACCGCATTAGCATCACCTTGCCTTTTACCACCGAAGGCCTTCTTGTTGCTCTGAACTGAAGCAGATTCTCCCGGTTGGATCTTTCCAATCTTTACCCCGTTTTCTATACGCTCCCCCATCAAGATCAGCTCGGAGAAGGTACTCATTGAAAAGTTGAGCAAACGATCGTAGTACATCCCTGAAAATGTCCCTACGAACAGGTCCATCATTTCCCGCTCTACCATGGGAGGTTGGACTCTAGCAGCCAGATCACGCCATCTCTGGGCGTACTCTTTAAAGCTTTCCTTCGGTTTCTGAGACATACTTTGCAATTGGACCCTGTTAGGAGCAAGGTCGCTATTATACTGATAATGCTTCACGAAAGCCTCAACTAATTCTTTCCAACTTCTGATCTGAGTGGGTTCGAGGCTCATGTACCATTCTAATGACGGCCCCGACAAGCTGTCCTGGAAAAAGTGCATAAGCATCTTCTCATCATCTGAGTATGCCGACATCCTTCTGTAATACGACCGGACATGTACCCTCGGGCACGTGTCGCCTTTGTACTTATCAAAAGATGGAGCCTTAAACTTCAGAGGCACCCTCAGCCCAGGTACCAACCCCATACTGGACATATCCAAGCCCAAAGCGTTCTGATTAGCCAGCCCATTGACTTTCTCTTCCAGCAGTCTCATGCGAAGGTTATCCTCTACAGGCCTGCCATATCCTTCGTTATGCCCCGAGAAAACGTCCTCTTGACGGTCCTCCCAGCGAGGAACCTCTTCATATGCAGCGTGCCCGATGTTGCGACCCGGACCTGCTTGAAAATACCTGGTGTCGTAACGCAGATTGCCCATGTCCTGGCCATTATTCATACCCATTCCATAACCTGTATTACCGAAACCATGATCACCATATCCACCTTTGGCGCCCGCCATATTACCATATCCACCTTGGAACCCCATATTCATACCTTGGAACCCATGATTTCCGTTGCCGCCGTTCAGCCCGACGTTCTCTGCACCCATATTGAAACCCTGGTTGATGTTGCCCACGAACATTCCAGCAGTGTCCCCAGTGTTCCCATTTCCACCAAAACCAGTATCTCCAGTATTCAATCCAGCAACTGGGATATGCTCAGCATTCTGATTATTCTCGACCCTGGGAGAATTAGCCACAGTTTCACCACGTGGGGTACCATTGTTATCAGCCCGGGCCACCAAGGGCTGCACCAGACTTTGCAGTTGTTCTTGGCCTTTGGCGACAGTTTCCATAGTCTGCATGAGCAGGGCCATCCTGTCACGCATCTCTTGCATCTCCACTTGTACGTTGTCCATTATCTTCTTTTGATTAGTCCTGGTAGAATAGCGATGAATTCGCTGGTCTGCTATTCTGACGCTACCTGACAAGAAGGCAGGAGATAAGATACCTGGATCGAAAACCTGTAATGCAAAAATATGAACATGTATGCAAAATGCAATGTAAATATGCAACAGGATGATTCCCCTCGATTCTAGCCTCTAGGAATAAATCAGCGACAATGGAACCCCGTATAGCCAAGATATAAGACCAGAAATCCTCGTGTATAAATGGTGAGCCACAGCAGGCAAAATGTACAATACAACCACAGTGACCTCGGCCAACAAGCCTGGCGATGGTCAAGAATCAGTATAACAGAATACAACAGAAAATACAAAGCTAAATCATGGAGGCTGACGCGCCTGGAAGTCCTCTACTAGCCTCAGCATCTCTGAATATTCTGGACGAGAAAGCATGCCCTGTACTAACACCCTGTACTGCTCCACAGTAGCTTGCAAATTCCTGGCGTCTTCTATGCAAGTGCCTGGACCGAAGCAGGCATCCAGCTTGCACCTCTTGAAGTCACCTCTTGCTTTGCAGATCTTCAACTCCTTGAGTGCACTGCCCAGCTTGCGTTCTGCTTCCTGTCGCAGTGAAGATACTTCTGCAATCTTTGCTTCCGAAGCCTCAAGCTGTATCTCCAATTTGGCGATCTGCGCTTTGAACTCATCTACTCTCTCTTTACGCTTGGCAATCGCGGCTTTCCAAGAAGATTCCCATCTAGAAATCTGTAGGTAGGCTATGTCCAAGCTTTCCTTCTTCGCAGCTAGCACACTGCTGACGGCTGCCATATCACGACTCAACTGCTGGCTCTTCTTGGTCTCAGCGGCCAATTCCTCTCTCATCCGGTCTGCTGCTTCAGTTTGCTTCCGCAAATCATAAGTAGTTTCCACTTTCTCACTCCTGAGTAGTGAAACTTCCTTTTCCAACTCTGCGTTAGCCTTCTGTAGCTTTTCATACCTGGATAGAAGCTGATTGTATTTTTCAATTTCCACAGTCGTAGGCACCTCAATCACGGGTGGATACAAAGGCTCCACAGCGGGGAATGGCATCAGGGACTTCTCGACCCTCTCATGAACCCAAAGACGATAGGAGTTATAAGCTCGACAATCACAGTCACCGAACAGAATCTTTCCCCTCCGGTGTATGTTGGTCCAAGCGTGTGTCAATCTAGCCAAGAGATCTGAATCTGGAGAACCTGTGAGATACAGAGATTCCTGTATCTCGTCCTCAATGGGAGCCTCACGCAGAGTGTATCCAAATTGCCTGACAAATAGAGCAGGGTTGTAGTTGATACATCCCTTCCGTCCAATTAGCGGGACGTTCGGGAATCCACTACAACTGTAGATAATATCTGCTCCACGCATCTTCCAATCAGCCCAATCCACATACTCAGCAGATAATCCCATCAACCTAACAGACCAATCTTCAGAACTGGCGGAATCAACGAACGGCCCGGTCTTCGGTAAGTGGCTAGAGAACCACCTATACAGCATAGGAACACAGCAGGAAACCATCTTGCCTCGACGCTTTTCATTTTTGTAATGCAGAGAGTGATAGAAATCTCCCAGAAGAGTAGGCACTGGGTTCTTTGAAGCTAGGAGAAAGAACGCATCCGAATCCACGAAGTCTGGTATAGTAGGAAACAGAACGATCCCGTAGATGCAAACTGCTAAGATAGCGTTGAAGACAACCCAGCATCCGTTCTTTGCATAGTAATGAGCCCTCTCAACCAAGAACTCCAAAGGAAAACCATAAGCTCCGTTGAGTCTGACCAATCTCCCCGAGAATACTGAAACATCCACACTGATAATCTCAGCAAGCTTCACCAGGCTAGGCTCAGCGTCATCATGTACGAAAGGCATCTGCTTCTGCACTCGAACACCAATCACAGCGGAGAACTCTTCAAGAGTGGGTGCTAAAACATAATCTGGCATCAAGAAGCACCTCAGCTGAGGCTCGTAAAACTGAAACAGCGCATACAACCCGTCCATCTCATGAGCAGAAGTCTGACAGACTAAGCTAATAATCCTCCCATATGAATCTTTGAAGTCTGCTTTCACTCTCTGATCAGCCAAAGCAACCAACTCTAATAAAGAACTGACATCCGGAGTAGGAAGCTTGTACGCGACGGTCCTTTTGAGGGGTCCCATATCTGATAACAAGGATGCTAGAAATCGAAGGGGAAATCACACCTACAACATAAATACATGTTAATGAGATGCAAATGAGTATGCAAACAATGTAATGCAAGTAGCTGCAACAGGGGATCGAGTGCACTGAATAAGAAGCCCAAGTAACATCAAGAACAGGTCTCAGATAGACCACCCAATACTCCTCACACAATAGCCTCTGATAGACCTCTGATAGGCCTGATAATGTACCCATGCTTGGTCTCTGATAGACCTGATAACTACTCATAATATGTCCACAAGCCTGTATCTCATGAGAAATAAAACCGGTAGTCTGAGGGTAAGGTTACCTGCAAAAGATTCCCAACCCACTCACAGGTATGTACCTATCTCGCCGACGAGGGTAATGGCATCCTATGCGGTCATCAGCGTCACAGACTTTCATGAGGAATGATGCGATTCCCAGAAGGAGTGGCACCGTCATCTCATGAAGTGGCCTCACTTAGCTGACTTCCAATTGATCGGTCCCCAGAGTCGACAGTCCTCGGGTCATACAACTTGTCGAGCCCAAAGGGCCAGGCAAGAAGCATCGAAGAGAACCTCGTCCGAGCGCAGATTTCGCAGCAAGCTGGTACATGCAAAGCATGTAGGCTTTACCACTACTCTCCACTACTAATTCTAAGTGTAACCTCAAGCCCAGGTCCGGCTTATCTCTCAATCAATAGAACCCCCCATCAACCCACAAAACAGCAATAATAATCATGATAATAAAATGTTGAAATGTAAATACTGAAATGTAAATCCATACAAAGCCCACGACGGGAAAACAAGCGCTAGGATTGACTCGCGTAGGGAACCGTTGGAGTCCCCAGCAGAGTCGCCAGCTGTCGCTACTGCGAAAATCGGCGCCGGCAATACAGAAGAGTCGCCACCGCGCGTTATTTATCCCAAAGGAGGGAAAGGAAACGCTCAGAGTAAACCTAACGCAACGACGGGAAAAGGTATGGTCGTCGCAACCAAAACCTGGATTCGGGAGTCGGTTACGCAAGGGGAAGGTATCAGCACCCCTCACCTCCATCGTACTCGATGGGATCCACGCTTGTTTGTTTGTACGGATTACACTTCTATCTAAACTAAAGGATGAGGTCTGAAAAGAAAAAAAAGAAAAAAATGACTCGGCAAAGCATCGCACTTTATGCCTACGTATTCCCGTCTGGAACGAGAAATCAGAGTCAACGTAGTTCGCCTAACTACGGGGGAAAGTGGGTGAAGGTTGCTCGCTAGGACACTGCATCCTATGCCTACGTACTTCCACACTGCATGGAAGATCAGAGCAAACGTAGTTCGGGCTTACGCACGACACAAGCTGATCAAGCATCTTTTATGAAAATTTCATCTTAAACAAGGGTTTTTCTTATTGACAGTCTCTGGAAGACAAAATGAGTTTGTGTTTGTTCACATCTTTTACGAAAGAAGTGGATTGATTTTCTGTTTTATCCTTTATTAGTGCTTTTCTGGTGTTTGAAGAAAGGAGGGAGACGACACTCTAAAAGTCCTAGGTTTGAAAAGGGAATGAAAATCTGTCCTAGTGTTATCATACAATGGTTTACGATCCTAATGTCTGTCGTGTTAATCTCTTGCACGGAGAATAACAGAGCACCTAAGGGAAATACGGAAGCAAAATACAGAACACGGTAAACAGTAAACAGTAAAGACTGAATAAAGCACACAAGCTAGGCAAGGGAGCCAAACTCTACCTCGAACCTGAATACAATGGGCAAAAGTGAAGCACCTTTCACTTTAAACCCAGGGGATCAAAACACACAATACAACAAAAGCCCCTCAAAATACAGACAGCAAAACCCCCAGACTGATGCACAACACATCTCTTGTAATGAAATCTTCAAGCTCAACCTCTGTTAGACCCCCAAACTTTACTTGCAGCCCTGAATAGCTTCAACTTCTATCCCCACTAATTGCACAGCTTGACTTGCAATAGCATGATCTCTTCATCTTCAATAAAGCTTTGATCCTCATCTTCAATGCTTCAACAATGGCTTTTCTTCATCTTCTATCTTCAACAAGCTCAATGCTCCATAAAAGAATAATACCAATTGGATGAGAGGGATGCAGGTTAGAAAGCTTAATGACTTCCAAAGGATGCCACTAATCCATCTAACATAGCTAAATGAAATGCTCTCTCAAAGTTCTACCTGGTTGGATAAGATCACTGATCCCTCCAAAGGAGAGAGGTGATCCACCATAGGGACTTTGTGTCATTGAGAGGGATGGAGGTGAACAATACCTTCCATGTTTATTGAATGAAAATTCACCTATCTAAGGCTCTTCCCTAAACCCTAATTCCTAATCAAAAGCAAAATAAAGCTAGTCCTAAAGCTCCAAAGCTCTTCAAAAGGTCTTCATGATGATGCTATGATGCTTCAAGATCTTCAATGCCTTCAACTCAGCCTCACACTCTCAAGAAAGGGGGAGAAGAAGAAGCAAACAAACAAAAAATGCACCAAAACTCATACAATATCATACATCAAAACAATATTCAAGAAAAATATGAATTGAACTTCTAAAATTATTAACCTAAGTCTAGAGGGGAACTATGATACTACCCTTAATCCCTATATATCCCATAGATCATAACTAGTCCTAAAAACCCAAAAAGAAAATGTCAATGTTCAAGGTATCTACTTAAAAACCCTAATTCCTATGTCCTAAGTTCAATCATCTAACTACCTAAATTTTAATCCTAAAAATCTAGTAAAAAATACAGGGGATAGCTACATCTTATTATCTAATTAGATCAAAAAGAATCAACTGAAAATTCCAAATGAAGTGAGCACACTAAAATCTACAAGTTGAAGTATCAAACTAAACACCTAAAAAAGGCTATTTAATGAAGAAATGCATTAAAATATTAAAACTAAGAAATAAAATTCTATTTTATTTTTATAATTTTCTTGATTCAATTATCTAACTATAGAAAAAAGAAGGAATTAAAAATCACTTTTTTTCATTTTGTTATGAATTAAATGAGAACAGAAAAATATTAAGAGAAATAAAAAACAAAATGAAGAATTTAAATGGGGAGGGGTGTAGTTAGCAGGCGCGTTTAGTTCATTTTAGATGATGGGCCTAGAGGTGGGTGCGTGTATAGAAATTGGCACAAGGCCCAGTCCAAGTCAGAATGATCAAAAATAAAAAAGAGAAAGAAACGGATGGGAGGTGCGTTCAGCAGGACTTCCATGTGTTAATGTCATTGGGCTTAATACAGGAGGTGGTGGGATTAGCAATAGAGTCTTAGGCCCATTTACATTTCAGAAACCAAAAATAAAAAACGCAGGGGGGGCTGAGAGGAAATCTTTCACGTTGAAATGCCATTGGGCTCGTTCAGGGGTGGTGGGATTAGCAATAGAGTCTTAGGCCCGCCCGTTTCAATTAATGAAACGGTGCGTTTAGGGCACCCAGCTATAATTCCCTCCAAAATCAGTATGAATTGGGGCCGTTGGATGCGTCTAGCAGTCAAATAATTCAAACAAAATGGAGGGCTGGGATTACGTCTCCTACCTCCATCCAACTAGGGTTTCTGAAACCCTCACACGCATGCCATGAACATCCAAGTTCCTCCTCTCTGTTCTCTCTCTACAATCCACCAAAACTCACGATGTAAACATCAAACTTGCTCCAATTTTCAGGCTCTATCCAGCTATGGTAGTAGTTTGTCTTGAAACTCATCATATCACTCAACCCGATCACATGAAGTTCTTGCCACCATGAACATACACTGAGATGCATCACAATAATTCTTGCTCAAACTTATGCTAATCTAAACTACACATTGTGGTAATCATTCTAAACCACAAAACTAAGATCATCATGCAAAATCCTACGAGTTCTTGATCCAAACAGTTTTGTACACCTGTTATGAATTGTCTCTATTCAGCCTCAAATTCATCTAAACTAACCTCCTAACATCATAGATCATGAATATACTAGTAAAACTACCTAAATCTCCCTAGATTGAATAAGTTAGAAAGATTTGCACCTTGAGCAAGCTCTAATGGAGGCTGAGTAATCACGTGGATCCAGGCTCTTGTATGCTTCAATCTTGGTCCATTCTTGATATACTTGATTCTGTTTGCAATACTTGGATGAAACTTGGCTTGGATTGTGCTATCCACTTGAAATTGCAATTTTGATGTTGATGATTATGGTGCTCGAAAATGGATTGATCACACCCTGTTCTTGGTTGAATTCTGATCTATGATGATGATGAAATGTAGTAGACTCAGTGTTGATGCTTGATCAATGGAGAACTTGTGAATTTTGATCAAAATGCAACTTTGGGGAATGAGAGAAAATGGTGAAGCTTTGCACAAAATGGTGATTCCAACCCTTGCTCAAATCTGATTTCATGAATATATAGGCCTCCATGGAAGTTTCTAGAGCATTCCTACACCTTCCCTTACATTCCACAAGTGATCCAACTTTGGTATGTTTCTTCAATTACAAGTAACCAAGGATAACTTTGAAATTTTGAACTAGGCTCAAAAAAGTGCTTGAACCATTGTCTCTAGAATGTGTTTTAGACCCAAAATCATCTATTGGATGACCCCATTTGGATGTATATATCTCCCAAACCATTATCTCAAACTCACTTGAATTAAGTTATAAGGCATTTTAGTTCATTTCTTCTCAATTTTTGTCATTCCATGCTATGAACTTTTCCACCAATTCATGACCTCCTATCTTGACTAAAAATCTCATTTTGAGCAACTTTCATGTTGGGAAGTTTTTCATTTGAAGCTCCCTTGTATGAGATATAGCCTTGTGTTTAAAAGGACCTATAATGACCAAATGACCAAAATACCCCTGTCTTGCACTGACTATAAGTTGAGCTCTGAGAATCAGATGAAGTCATACCATACCTTTTTGGAAAGGGGAGACAATGAGGAACAACTCCTATTTGAAGTCCAAATTCATTTGAAACCATCTTGGATGTCAAAAGTTGGTTGGGAGACAGACAACTTCTCCAGGCAAAATTCAGTGTCCTCTGGTGACCTGTAACTTGCAAGAGCTATAACTTGAGCTCTGAAAATCATCTTGATGACTTCCACCACTCAAATTAAAGCTATGAAGATGCTCTACAAGTTCCATGTAGAGAAAAAGTCCATATGAAGCTCTCATTTTGAATTATACTGCTTGGAAGTTTGACCTAATCAGGGGATTTTACACTAAAACCCTAATTTGGTAACTCCACTTATCCTTGACTTTTCTCTTGATTTTTCTTTGGCACACTATCATATCCACATCCATATATACAATAATGAGTCCCCCAATCTCCACATGAGTCTTGATACTCTTCAAATCCAGTCTTTGACCTAGGGTTGACCTAGGGTTGACCCAGATGAAACCCTAGTTGACTGACTTCAACTGAGGCTCTTGCAATCATTCCACTGAGCTGGTTCTTCTTCAAAATGATCATTTAGGCTCTTCATACCATCCATACACACTTCATGCCCATATCTCACAGCTTACACTCCATCTGATGATCCCTAACACTTCAAGATAGGAGAGAATCCACTGAGTGATCTGTCAACTCTTTGAAGCTAAAATTCTCTTCTGATGACCTGAGTAACCCTGAATATGAATGAAACCCATGAATACACCTAATATTGGCACTTGATCCCCTGTTTAATATCTCTTTCTTATGCAATGCTATGCAGATGAATGCACTATACACATGATGATAAATGCAAATGATTATGCAATTGAAACACAAGCCTAGGCTAGAAAAGGTTGGGCAAATTTTGGGGTACAACAGGTATCCCTGTGAATCTTCGGATAAATGGGACGAAGAATCGGTCGTATAGAGGGATTATGACAAACATGAATAATATAGGGATGATTGGGAGAGAAGTCCAATTAAACAATAACATTTTGAATCATATAGAAAAAATAAAATACAATAATAGTAACTTTATTCACCTATATGATTCTTATTAGAGGACTTCCCTTAGGAGTATTATTTCTATATAATGACTTTCCCATACAAATAAACAGAATTGAGAACAAGACTGCAATAGTGCAGACAGTAAAACTCCAATATCATCCTTGATTAGTACTAATCCAAACAATGACAGTAACACCAACTATTGCTCCTTTTGTAAGACTAAACAAGAACTAGTTAAAAAAACTCGACAATTGAGATGCTTCCTTTGGATCTTTATCATCAAGTTGATCAGCTCCTAAGGCTGGTAACGCCGCTTTAATACCACTTGTTCCTAATGCAACAAGGTATAATCCTGTATAGAGTATAGCAGCTTGGCTTCCAGCAGCAGGCTTGCATTGGTTCATATGAATTGGTGTTATATCTTTGCAGGGTATCGGTCTTAATTGTTGGAAACGCGCTTGAACTGTACCATATCCCTACGATTAAAAGAGTGACTTGTATTAGGTCATAATGGCCTAGTAGGAGTCGTCATAAGATTTTGGAGCCGTCGTTGATCTGTAAGAAATAAATTACATCTTTTATCCTTTTGGAATCCTTTTTATACAAGAACATAAATATATAAATTACATGTAGATTAAGGAGTCGTCGTTGATCTGTAAGAAAAATAAACAAAAATAGTAAGAACATTGTTTAAGAAATAATCTAGATGAAAATGAAAACGGATCTCTTAAAGTATTGCATCTTCTTTCAGTTTAGTATTCGATCTTGCGACCGATTAATTCAAAGGAACAAATCCCACGGTGGGGCCCATTTAAAACAGAGCAGAGCTCTTTATGAATTGGCCCAACCTACAAAGTAATTGTTTTTATCTTTTATCTTACAGGATGTTAAGATCTTTTTAGTAGAAAAAATTAAAATTTATTAACAATTTTCAAAGCATGGTTTACACATTTGAGACCACACAAGACATTTTTACAATGCTATATTGAAATCTTACTGCCAAAATATGTTGTTTGCTGTGAGGCATCTTGAATTTTTCGTATGTCTTATCTTGTCAACCGCCAATAAGCGGAGAATTTAAGAACAGTTGCAGCTTAATACAAGTCTTAGACATCCATGCATGCATTAGTTTTCAAATTCTCTCACCTCAATTTCCTTTCCCTGCTCAAGATTTTCCTAAAGTTGCAAAAAGAATCTCAGTTATATGATAGAATAAATAAAGTTAACTTGAAGCTTAAGTTTTCAAGCATAGATTATTGGAATTCTGAAACAAATGGGAACCATGCCAGTATGGCCAGTGTGTTGCATATGCTCCTGTTCCTCATCCCACCATGACTCCCAACTCTTGTTTGAAGGAACACCAATACCACCTCGATTACTAATCCATTTAGTCCAATTATCCCAGTCCTCAACTATCTACTACCACTCAAAGAAGTTAGGATCAGAGTTATTGACTCTCTTGTTGAGTAATACAAGAGGATTTATTAGAAAAAATTAAGGCTTTCTTGTCTCAAGACCCATATTTTCATTCATTAAATCAAGAATGTAAAGATGAGATCAAAAGGAAAGGAAATTTATTAATTGGGGCATATCTTATTTTTGAGAAATTTATTTTAAGATGGCTTCATAATTCACCATCTGGTGGTCACTGCGAAAGAGATGTCATTGCTGCAAGAATAAAGTCACTTTTCTTTTGGAAGGGGATGAACAAATACATCCTATTATGTTAGGACTTGTGATGTTTGTCAGCAATGTAAACCTGATCTTGTTGCTTCTCAAGGGTTGTTACAGTCACTTCCCATCCCTAATTGTATATGGGATTCCATAAGCTTGAATTTTATGGAAAATTTTCCCACTTACTTATTTGAGATGCATGTGTGGTGATAAACCTTCTTCTTATTGTTGGAAAGTTTGCAGACAATTAATAGGCGCTCTAACTCCTTAACCTTCTTTTCTTTGTTTTAAATTGTATGATGAAACCATTGTATTTTGTATTCCAATATCTTGATGAATATGATATTATCATTTCTCTTTTCCCTAAGTGTTAATGCTCTAAATTCATCTTTGTAATCATAGTTGTGACTGTTATGTGATTTCCAACTTTTCTTCCTTGTTCACATGCTTTGATTGTTAGCTACGTTTGGTCGTGATAAGAGATTCAGAGTTAAACTTTGTGGTATATTTAAGTTGTTGGTGATTCTTATGTGTATTGAAGTTATGAAATCTGCATGTTTTGGTTTGGAGTGTGTCGTGAGCGTGCGGTTCACATTGTTTTTATTCATGTTATAAGTTTATGACCACCTCTTTGTAAATAACTTGCAAGCTATATGAAGTCTTGGTATGCTGAAATTTGTGCAGCCTGCTTGTAGCTTTGTGTGGAATTTGTTAGCATAGAGATAATTAGCGTACGGTCGAGATTCAGAAGTCTTAGTGTTATCCGTATAGTTATGTTACTGTTGTCTGTTATGATTGATCTACACTTTGTATGCTGCCCTGCTTTTGGATTTCAAGTTCTGTTCCATCATGTTAATGAATGTTACGGCATCGACGCTTAACGGTGATAATTTCAAGTGTTGTTTTGTATTGCGTTCAACTTTTAGCTATTTTCTCTGAGACCTGCTGCTTGCTGCAATACAGTGTCAAAATCACAAGGAATTCATTTGTTCTCTTCCTGCTACAGGTGATGTGAATGATCATGTTAGCAACCTGTAGCATGAATAATACCGCACTGTTACAATTGATTTTTCTTTCTTTAGAAGTTTTATTGTTTCAGTTTCAGTTTGTTGATTTGGCACTGGTGTAAAACCGTATGGATAATGATACTAGAACCCATCTATAGAGTGTTACCCAAACATCAGTAATGCCCATTATATCACATATTTTGAGATTAAACAAAGTCTGTGTTGTCCATTGGAGTTTTGTTTTGTTTTGTTTTGACAAAGTCTGTTACAATATTAAACAAAATGATAATGATTGATACCAAAGTCTGTACATACCGCACCATGATGAAGTTTTGTTTTGTGGATATTAAAAAAAATGATAATGACAGGTCCTAGTTGCTATCAGTAGTTTTGTTTTGTTTTGTTTTGACAAAGTCTGTTACAATATTAAACAAAATGATAATGGGTGTTTTGGTCTTTGTGAAGGCACAATGGTTATGATTCATCATAAATGCTATTGAAACATGTATTGATCTATGGTGTTTTAACATTGTCATGGGTTGTATATGCATTGTACTTTATTTTTTTTGACATGTATTGTGGTAATGATGCAGGTGGTGAGAAAGCTACTTGAATCTTTTGATATCATCGACTTAACCAATGATCATGGGAACACAGCATTACATGTAGCTTGTTACAGGGGCTACTTACCCATGGTGGAGATTCTAATAGATGCATCTCCCTCGCTAGCACTATTAGTTAACCATCATGGAGATACTTTACTTCATTTGGAAGTGGCTGGTTTCAAAAGTCCTGGTTTCTGTAGACTAGACAAGCATTTCGAACTCGTGCAGAAATTAGTTAGTGAGAAGATTGTAAAGATACGAGACATTGTCAATTTAAAGAACAATGATGGAAGAACTGCTCTTCATGTATCTGTGATTGATAACATCCAAGTTGAGGTAGTGGAATTGCTTATGTCTTTGCCGTTAATTGATTTGAACATTTGTGATGTCGACGGGCTGACACCTGTAGATATTTTGAAGCAAAGGTAACAATCGACGTCTTCTGATTTCTTAATAAAACGGTTGATTTCTGCGGGAGGGATGAATCGCGAACTTATTTCAAACAATTCTGAATCAAGATGTAGTACTGTGCAGCCACTGCAGAAGATTCAAATCAGTGTAAATGGAGCCAGTCCCGGGACGTTGTTTAGAATACCAGATGCAGAGATATTCTTGTACACTGGCATTGAGAATGCATCTGATGCTAATTATGTTCAAACAAGTCCTGAATCATATTCTTGCTCAAGTGAACTAAGTAACAACTCTGATGGTGCCAATTCTCCATATAACCATAAATCTAGCTCGGTTAATAACACTGCAAGACGCTTAAAGTTTCTTCTAAGGTGGCGTAGGAGAAAAGACAGAAAAGCCGCTTTCTCAGATTTGGAATCAACTCAATAAGTGTTAAGTGTTTCAGTTCGTTTCTTAGATTCTTAGCTTAAAGTTTCTCAAATTTGGAATCAACTCAGTAAGTGTTAATATGTTATCTGTGAATCGAATCAAAGTTATAAGTGTTTCAGTTCGTTTGTTTCCTAGCTAACTGTTGTCACTTGTCATCAACTCAGTAAGAACATGATGATAACATATTCTTAGCTTGTAATGACAATTTTGCAAATGGTTCTAATTTTTTTCTTACCACTGTCTATTTTTTCTTACCACTGGTTAGGTGTTAATTCACTTAGTTGATGACTGTAGGTTATGTATTAATGAACTACTAATTTACATGCTATTTAGTTTAAAATGAAAAGTCAGGAGTTAGTGTCAACTTATGGAATAGGTTCATGTTAGTTGTGCAACTAGATTTGAATGTGCAATGCTAATCCAAATGATTTGTCACTGTCGGTTAACATGTTGTGCTATTATAATTTGGAAGGTGAGATTGATTCATTCTATATCAATTGGTTTAGTGTAATGTGGTTATTTTAGTGAACTGGTAATTTAAATTGAATTTATATGACTGTTGTATGAATGGATGCATTGTCATGTGTGAATCCTAATTGTGGATATATATGTATTGGTTTATGTTGAATGGTTTTTTTGCCTTGTTGCTGCATGTTTAATTTAGATGGAGCATTCTGCAGTAGTATGGAACTTTAGAGCAGCAACTGAAATTACAAAGGATCAGAATGGAATAGGTCAAGTTGTGCTTCGGACTCCACAAGGTGCTTCGGAGTTTGATTGCTAAATGTTGGTACAATTTGACTTTAGCCTCGGTTAGGCCAAAGTTAAATATTTTGTTGACTTATAAAGTTTGAACTTAGCCTCGAATAAACCGAGACAAAATGTTCCTTTAGCCTCGACCAGGACCAAGGCTAAATATAATGTTGGCTTATGGAGTTTGACTTTAGCCTCGGTCAGGCCCAGGCTATTTTTTGTTTTTTGACACGGCTTCACCGAGGCTAATGTAGACACGACTAAACTGAGGCTAAAGTAGACACGGCTAGACTGAGGCTACTTTAGACACGACTCTTCTTGGCCGAGGCTAAATGTTAGCTTCGATCGTTTTAGCCTATCCCCGACACCGATGCTACGCCGAGGCTAATTGGCTAGTAGCGGCGGTTTTTTGCCTTATAGTGTCGGAATATGGCCGAGGCTAAATACATCATTTCTAGTAGTGATTACTTTCAGTTGTGACCCTCTTAGGTAGTTACCCTTAGGATATTTCAACTTTAGATAACCTACAATAAGTTCCCTTTTCTCAAAAGAGATTAGACAATAGTCATCCTTAGTTGAGATGTAATTCTCCTACCCCATGACATAGTTGAGAAAGATGTTGATTCTTTTCCACTTGAGAGATATATGTGGCACACTCGTTGATTATATATCCGCGTTGGAGCCCTTCTCTCAATGTGAAGTAAAGATCCATCTTCCGCATGTTTGTGGTGGATTAGTTGAGTATTCTCCTTAAGATGACAACTTGTCTCTTCTCATAAAACCAACCAACAAACATGCTTTTACCTGTAGTTAGTCGAACTATGATTGCTCCGACTTCCTATATAGGATACGTAGGCACAAGATTGCAAGATCTTGGCGAGCTACCTTTTTATTTTTCTACCTTTTATTTTCTACCTTTTTATTTTCTCCCTTTCACAAAAACAATAAAAAACATTTCTTTTTTTCATCTCCCCAATCAATCTAAAATAGCAAACAACTTAACAATAACACAAATACAACAAGAGATTCCTATAGGATACTATAGATACTTAGGATGTGTCCGCACGTGTTTATCGCGCGGACAACCTCTGACCTCCCGCCACGGGTTTGCTTGCAGGACTGGCCAAACTAGTCACAGGACTCTGGTACTGGGTGGATTGTTTGCTTAGGATTTATGGTACACTCGTCGGTTGTTTGCTTTTGGGAGTGTGAATGATGAAATTTAGGCAAGTAAAGCCAACGATGTTCCTAATAAAACAAAGAATTGTTGAAAAAGAAAGTAAAAGCGTTGCTTTTATAACATAAAGACTTGGTAAATTTAGCGTAAAAAAGAAAATTACAATTGGACGCATTCGTACATTTTGTAATGAAAAGAGAAACTCTTTTCTCTTTATTGTGTGTGTTACTCAGAGTGTTTTTCTTCAAATGTTGACAAAAGACGCCCCTTCTTCAAAACCAAACTTTTCTTTATATAGGCAAATAAAATAACTGTCAGGATGCTTCAGGAACCGCCACGTGTCAGACCACAACTCTTGTAACTTCTCCCACGTTCCTTTTGTCAAATTTGTTTCCCGCCAGGCACCAAAGCTCCTCTGTCGGGGTTGCCTTTGTTGGTTTTTTGGTCGACCGACTTAGGTTCCTGTCGACCATGCAGTTCCCCTTGTGATGTCGACTTAGGGTGCGTCCCTTCTAGATTTGTCGTTGTCGATCCTTTGCTGCCAATATTGTCAGGATGCTTTTAGTTGGCTAATTTTCAGCCAACAAGATGCCCCACCAAATCCATGTGTTTCATGGTCCTTACCCTACCGACAAACCTAACCATGAGGCCATCCATCCGTTTTTGCATGGCTTTCCGGCAGCCATGCCTCTGGCTTTTCGCAAAGGTGTCACTCTTGGTTTAAAATTCATGGCACCTAAGGCGAGGGTGTTTCGTTCGATGCCCACCCCAGGAAACAAAGATTACCTTGCCTAGTTAAACAAGGTTCAAAACAAGCATCAAGACCAATGGAAAAGATCTGGCATCTTCGAAACCATTTAACTTTCAAGGAATGCTCACAGGGTCAACCTCTGTCTTCTACTGGCGTCGATGTTATTTTGGGAAGGTTCGACGAACACCTTCCAACTACTCTGTGGGATGCTGTCGCTTACTCTTTTCAATGTGGCAGCCATTACTGGTCTTTCTCCGTTGGGCAATACCTTCGACCCCACCATTGAGACTGAGGCATCTTTTGATTTCGATCATGTTGGTTTTCAGAACTTTATCGAAGATCATCACGACAAAGATTCAGTCAAAGTGTCTGACGAAAAGCACATTGCCTTCTTGACTTTGTGGCTATCATACTACCTTTTCTTCCCAGGTTCTTTGTAAATAGTCAAAAGCTATATCATCTTGGCTATTCAAATCCATGAGGGTCAACAGGTGGCCCTAGGCAAGCTCCTTCTAGCCTCTCTGTATCACTCTCTGGGGCCGTCGTCACTAAAAATTTCCCGTCTATATGAAACTAACAAAGCCTTGAATATGTCGGGGTCGATGTGTCTACTGCAACATTGGCTAAACGCCACTTTTGAACATCAATTGGCTATCCAGTGTCGGCCAAGATGCAACGTTTGAACGAAGACCGACCGATGGAAGGAGTTCGACTTGCTCTTCTGACCACGTAGGAGACCCTCAACAAAACCCTCTTCATGAAATATCTCACTATGTTTGCTGAGGCAAACATCTTTGTTCCTGGGATGGCTCCCTTTGCCCATCGAAAGTTTGTGTCGACTTAGTTCCAGAATCCCTTCCCTGGTGCTTCACCCAGAACAGCTGCACTATCCAACTCCATATGGAGAGCCTTCCTAACCCCGACAATGCTACCATTTCGTATTGACTCGAGCAACATCGGTTATGGGTTCATGAACTATCAACCCAATCTGGTTGCTCCATAATTTGGCCTAAGCCAGATGCTGCCAAAGCCATTGGTTCGACATCGTGATGACGTCGTGTAGGCTGGTCGAGGGCTTAAATTGAAGGGACATAGGAACTGTCTCAAGTTTGCTAAGTCGACTCAACATCTAAAGTTGCCCGTGTTTTGTTACAAACCTTCATTCTTCACCTCCGGGAGTTTCAATTTCTAGTGGTCGGAGTACCAAGCGCAACACTTCAAGCATGACCTCTTCCTAGAAAATGTGGTCGATGCTTTTGCAGCTCTCTCAGGCAAAGATCTTGGTCCGTCGGCACCTTTGGTGGATGCAAGGCCCACTAATACCCTTGGGGATGCATAAAAAAGGGTAAACTCACTTTTCTTCGTCTCTATCTGCTTATGTTGAGTCTTTGCGTTGTTTCCTGAATGTTTCTTATATTTTTTCAAGGGCACAAGAGGGAACCCCCTGTGGCGTCGACTTCGACCCAACCAGCCAAAAAACAAAAAATCTCTAACGCTCAGGTATGATATGTTTCCTTATCAATTTTGTTTCGCTTGTCCCTGCCTGTTGACTTACGTGATTTGTTCTAACCAGATTCTTGAACAAATCATTCCCGACGTTGTGATGTCGGACGAGAGTACTCGTTCTCGGGTTTTTCCTTCTGAAACGTCAGACTCTTCCCCGACCACTCCTTTGAGGCGGAAAAAGAAAATCCCAACAAAGAAAACACCCCTCAAAGGAGCTGTTTCGACTCCAAAACCTGATGTTCCTGAAGACTTAACTGAAGTGTTCCATACCGTGGTTACCAGAACTTCTCCTTCACCCAAAACTTCTGAGGTACTTTTCTTTTCGCCCCCTCTTTGTCAATATGCCTTTCGCGCTTTCTTATCGACTTTCTACCTTGTTTGTTTTGCAGGATGCAAAAGATCCAAATTCTCCAACGTTAGCTGGTATTATCGCCAACACAACTGGGCGATCTGCTGAGACTATTCCTCTTCTAAGTCCCTAAAAGGTTGATGAATTCCCAGGGACATTGATAGAGGAAAATCCTAAACAAAACTCTGTTGTTTTCATCAACCTCGAGGAAGATGTCAAGAATAATGCTCCCAGCCATAGAGAGGAGGGTGTGGGTGCTAGTCATGCATGTGGTTCTTCATCACCTCCAAGGGATAGCGTCGAAAGTACGTTCAGTGCTACCCCAGGGGTACTTTTGGCCTCCAAAGTGTCGAAACCTGCAGAGACGTTGAAAGCTTTCCTCAAGCTTCGTGGGTCTGTCGAGGTCGTTACCCCTGCTGGGTCGAAGAATACAGTTGACCTGACCAAAGATAGCACTTTCACCCTTAAGCTGCAAGAGTTGAGGGCCCACTTGTTTGAAGATGAATTTTTCGAAGCGGCCGCTGAAGCCCCTATAGCTCGAGAAGCTTTAAAATTCTAGATGTGCTTTCGACTTTCAACGCGCTTGCTTCTACAGTTGCCTATCTGATTGAGTTTGAAGCCTTCTTTACCCAAATGGCAAAAGATGTGACTTTGTGTAAATGGGCTGGTGCTCAGATCGGAGCCCAAATAAACGAGATGAAGCGGGAATGGTATCTCAGCATCGTTTGTGAAAAGAACTTGAAGGATTACGAGGCCTCCCAGCAGACACGCTCCGACAGACGTCTTGCCCTTGACTAGCAGATATCTGGCTATCGCGCCCAAATAGCGGAGCTAGAGCAAAAGATTGCTGACGTCGAAAGGGAGAAGGTTTCTTTGGATGTTAAAACACCCTTGCCAGCCAAGGAGGCTATCGACCAAGACGTGGCTAAAGGGATTGCTCATATCGAAGCTGCTTTGAATATCAAGACCTCTATTGAGAAAATGCGTCAAAAGAAATTCGTCTTGGAGAGTCGGATAAACCATGAAAAGACCTTGCTTGAAGGCTCCAAGGCAAGGTTCCCTGAATGATCATGATTTCCTTTTATCTCTGTATTTTGTGTTGGCCGTCCACATCCGTCGGCCTTTTAATGAAAACATAATTTTTTCCTCTGAATCTCTTGTAGCATAGGTCTATATGTTTTCAAATACTTCTCATTTATCTGGATGACACGCCGGTCTCTGTCGCTACTGTGAAAAAAGGTTTCGGCAAAGACAGAAGAGTCGCCATCTATTGTTATTTATCCCAAAGGAGGGAAAGGAAACGATCAGGAAAAACCTAGCGAAAAGGATAAGATCGGTCATCGCAACCAAATCTATGGGTTCGGGAGTCGGTTACGCAAGGGGAAGGTATTAGCACCCCTCACGTCCGTTGTACTCAACGGGATCCACACTTGTTTGTTTATCTGACTGGTTGTTTATCTATCTACCTATCAAGGTTGGTTCAAAAGAAAAGAAAGAGGAGAAAAAGTGACTCGACAGAGTGTCGCTGCTCTGGGCCTACGTACTCCCTCGTGCAATGGGAAAGTCAGAGTCAACGTAGTTTGGCTAACTATGGGTGAAGGGGGAAGGTTTCTCGCCAAGACATCACGTCTTGTGCCTACGTACTCTCAACAGGTATGAGAGATCAGAGCGAACGTAGTTCGGGATAAAATGGAACACAGGTTTGTTCAATTGTTTTTACTCGAGTAAAGTTAAACTACAGTTCCAGCAGTTATGGACAACGTCTGTTTGCAGTAGAACCGAAGCTTAACAGTACTCTTTTCATCAGAAAAGGAGTTTGATGTTTGTTTTTTGTCTTTTATCGGAGAAGAAGTGCTTTTATGACTGTTTGTAATTCATACTGCACTAGAGACTATGACTTAGGAACGAATGTGTCACATATCGTCCTAAGGACGTATACTAAACACTCTAGGTAATCGAGCAGAAACCCCCCAATCACCACTTCCTAAGTAGTTTAAGGCTCGTAACATACGGTACAAATTAGCCTTTATTATGTGTATTACTGTTGTTTTGAGATGAGAAGAGAGAAAAGGACTCTACAGGGAAAACTATCAAGCATCCTACTGTTATCATACAATATAGCCCTAGTGTTGAGTTTGACAAGGAATCTACCCTACTGTTATCATGCATGGATTCATATATTGTCTATAATCACCATCCTTGAACAAGGAGGTGAGAATCCGAAGGGAACATGCAAAGGGGAAAGAGAAACACAACTATCAAGCAGGTGAAATGTAAAGTAACTGGATGCAGATGCAATGCAACAATACAAGCAAGGGAGACAAACTCAACCTTCAATGCAAACATGGGATGCAAACAGAGATGCACAGAGAAAGCACACAAGCAAGGGAGACAAGCTCAACCTTTAATGCAAACATAGCAAGTATGAAAGACAGGTAAACATCCAAGTAAAGGGAGACTAGCTCAAACTTTAATGTGATCATGCACCTAAGCCTAAGGGTATCTGCACATGCAGATCTATCCTAATGCATCACAACAAGCAGGTAATGAAATCAATCCATCAAGAGAGAGATAAACTAGATGAGCAACAAGGAAATCATCCCAAGGCTACATTAGGTTTAGATGTGTATCAACACAAGAGTTCATCTAAGGCTCAACCTCTTTATGGAATGGACAGAGTACTTCCTAAGGAAGACCAGGCTCTCACAAGAGGGATCCTGAGATAATAGGACAGATGAAAGTGAGAAGGTACAAGGTACTTGAGTCCTCAAGGCTCAAACTTCTCATGGAATGCACAAAGTACTTCCTAAGGAAGACCAGGCTCTCACAAGAAGGATCCTGTGTCATAGGACTTGGAGGAGAAAATGAGCATAGTGTGAACCTAAGGAACCCACCATGTCATTGAATGGCCATCAGAGTCTCAAACTTCTCATGGAATGCACAGATTACTTCCTAAGGAAGACCAAGCTCTCACAAGAAAGACCCTGAGAATGTAGGACTTGAGAAATGAAAAGAATAATGATGGGAGACATAGTGAAAACCTAAGGAATTCACCATGTTCTCAACCAAATTCATCATTCAAGGATAGTCCTCAATGGTTCAACTTCTCATGGAATACACAAAGTACTTCCTAAGGAAGACCAGGCTCTTACAAGAAGGCTTCAAATATCATAGGACTATGCTTTAGGAGAATCAAGAAGAAAGAAAATCAATCAAAGGCAACCAAGGCACCCTAAAAGCAAAGCTCTAAAGGACATTTATCCTAATGGAGCTATGGATATGAGAAGGACTTTAAAACTACCCTACAAGGGTATTAACCTAGGTACTAAGGGTTCATGTAATGATTGAGTGTCTAAGGATTGCCTAAAGATCACTTAAAGGCAAGACTAGGTGGAATGCTAAATTAGGAACACCCTAACATTAGTCAGAATGTAAAATCTAGGAAAAATAGGAAAACAAGTCCTAAAATCCTAATAAAATTCCTAAGGGATCCTAAATGTGTTAGGAGGCTATGGTCAAAATTTCAAGTCAAGATTCCAAGTATAGGTACACTAACAGAAAGCTAAACCACAAAGTGTTCTATGGGAGATGCAAATGGGAAAGGTGCTAAAAACCTAACTCAAACCCTAATCAAACAGCTCCTAAAAAATAGGAGAAAAATACTAAAACATCATACAATGTGTATAGAATCAACATGCAAAAAATTAGACATTTATTCCAAGCATCTATCAAGAAATAAAATCAGCAAGATGAACATACAATTTTTCACATTTTAAATGACTATTTAAATGAAAAATATGCAATTAAATGAAAAATTAATCAAAGATGGAATTAAAAAAATGCACAAAATTAGAAGACATCTCAATTCGTGTTCATGATTTTTTAAGCATTTATTGGTATTTTTTACTATTTTTAGTGAACTAAAAATCAACATGTAACAAAACATATAAAGAAAATCCTATAAAGAAAATAAAAGAAAAGAATAAACCACAGCCACTAGATTAGGAGACTGGTCAAGGAAGTCACAAGATCTAAAGGCCTACGTTCATTGCTACGCCACCTAATCAAATAGTCATCAAACCCTACGTTCATTGCTACGCCACCTCATCAAGTCTAAGTCAACCATTCTGAAACTCACTCACAAGCGCTGGATGAGGCTACTAGGTCCAGGAAGTCACAAGATCTAAAGGCCTACGTTTGAACTGAGGTTTGGGGGGAGAAAATTCACAGTGGTGGTCGGAGAAGACTCTGATCATCTTCTCTGGCGAGGAGCTACAGTGTTAAGCCTAAAAACTTCATCAAACCTAAGAATTTTGATATCAATCTCTTCCTCTTTCCATGCTGATCATGATTCTACCTTCCAATTCCATTTTCTTTCAATAAATAAACTAACCCGAAGCCATAAAGAAAGTGTGCATCATTAAGAATTCTCACAATCAGGCCCCTAACCTATCCTAGATTCATCTAGAGGTTGTCAAGAACCTAACCACATACAAAACAAGTTCTAATTCCTCATAAATCGTGAGCAATTTTGAAAGTTACATACCTCTGAAAAAGCTTCAACACAGCCTTCAAAATCCACTGAATCTTGATGCTTCTTGCCCATAATCACTCTATGCAACCTTCTGAAACAAGTCCTTAAGGCCCTCAGTAGCCTTGATCATCATGCATTCTGCCACTTCAGAGTATAGTGTTTCCTCGGTCTTCAGAGGGTTCACATCCACTTGCATCTTTGGTCTTTCACCAAACTGGAGTTGTCCTCCTTCAAAGCTTTCTGCACCAAATCCCTGAAAAGAACACATTGAGTTGTCTTATGACCAAGAAAATTGTGAAATTTACAGAATCCCCTCTTTTTCTTTTGTTCTAAAGGGGGATCATTTTTCCCGATCGGGACGACAATTTGACCATCTTTGACCAATACATCAAATATCTCGTCACATTTGGATATATCAAAAGAATATGTTTTCGCAACATATTTGTCTATTTTTTCTGTATCGACCGGATTCTTTCCGTTCGACGGCTTCAGTACTCTGCGCGCGTATGGGGGACCAAGTTTTAGTTCATCCATATTGACGGCATTTTCTTCGAAGAACTCCTCGTCGTCAGATGAGTACCCGTTGGTGGCTACAAACATAACCTTTTCTTTCTTACGATACCGACTAGCCTGAGATTTCTCGCTCCTTAAATGTTCGACCTGCCGGACGCGGTCGGCCAGCTGTGCCATATCTCTGAGGTATTGTGTGTCTAGATTCTTCCTAATGGAATAGTCTAGACCTCCCGCAGTCATTTCGACCAATTCGTGTTCAGGGACTAGTGTAAAGCATCGCACTTTCAGTAGTCTGAACCTGTTCAGATATTGGTATACAGACTCCGCTGCTTTTTGTTTTACACTGCCTAATTCCTTTAAGCTGATCTTTGATTGTCCCATGTAAAATTGTTCATGGAACAATCTCTCTAACTGTGCCCATGTATGGACCGACTGTGGGAGCAACGAGGTGAGCCACGTGAACGTGTTTTTGGTGAGGGAAGAGGGAAAATATTTCATCTTCAAATCTTCGTTATTTGATATGTCCCTAGCTTTGGTCTAAACCTAGCGACGTGTTTGATGATGGACTCCTCCATTTCATCTGCAAATTTGGTGAACTTTGGCACCTTCCAGCCCCTTGGTAATTCTGTTTGTAATACGAAATCTAGTAGAGGGGACGTGTAGGCGGGCCATCGAAGACTTGGGTTCACACCGTTTCGAACCTAATGCGTTCGACCATGGCCTCTAGGTTGGCTTCGCCCCCGGGATTCTCGTTCCTAACTTGTCTGACTACGTGGTATGGATCTTGGTTCCTGCGGACCATCACAATGGGGGCCTTTGGGGCACCCTGAAAATATGTTCGTCCTAAGGCGCCTATAGGTCGTTCCTTTCTTTGACAGGATCATTTTGTTGGGCAGGCGTGTCGGGACAGTTGGGAGGGGTTTGTCTTCCTGCGGCCCCTAAGAAGTCTCCTATTCGTGTCATCTGAGTTGCCAGTTGTTGGTAACTCTGAGTCGAATCTTGTATTAATGGTCTCAAAATAGTGTCCATTTTTTGGGTCAACATACGTACTATCTTGTGATTGCTTCCGTCCATCTGTTGTCGCATAACCACGACCGAACTAGTGGTGAAAGTCGGTATTGCAGTGGAAAGTGAACCAAAACCTGGCGGCCTTCCCCCCTGTTGGGTCAGGGGCCCTAGGTTTTGATATGGTGAGAATGCTGACGAGGAATTCTCTTCCGTGCCTACCCCACCATAGCACAACGTTGACATAAACTCAGTTGCCATCCCTAAGTGGTGGGGTGCCGACATGGTGAAATTGGGCAAGTATTGCCCTTCAACTCCTGTCGTTGCGGGTCTCTCCTCGGGTGCACTCGGAGTCACGAATGGTCCTCTATGAGCGGTCGAAGTGATTATCATCATGGATCCGGTGCTTAGAGTCGTTCCCAGTGATAAAACCAGATTTTCCTGCGAAGACGTTTCTTCGTTTTGTCGCGGTGTTACCATCTTTCCATTATATAACTGCATACACCCAAACCTACGGGACCCACCGGGTGTGTCAATTTGTTTGCACGTGTTTTCTGCGTGGACAACCTCTGACTTTCCATCATGGGTTTGCTTGCGGGATTGGCCAAACTAGTCCCAGGACTCTGGTGCTGGGTGGATTGTTTGCTTAAGATTTATGGTACACTCGTCAAGTTGTTCGCTTTTTGGTGTGTGTATGATGAAATTTAGGCAAGTAAAGACAACGATGTTCCTAATAAAACAAAGAAATGCTGAAAAAGAAAGTAAAAGCATTGCTTTCATAACATAAAAACTTGGTAAATTTAGCGTAAAAAAGAAAAGTACAACTGGACGCATTCGTACATTTTGTAATGAAAAGGGAAACTCTTTTCTCTTTAGTGTGTGGTACTCAGAGTGTTTTTCTTCAAATGTTGACAAAAGATGCCCCTTCTTCAAAACCAGGATTTGCTTTATATAGGCAAATAAAATAATTCTCAGGATGCTTCACGAGCCACCACGTGTCAGACCACAACTCTTGTAACTTCTCCCACGTTCCTTTTGTCAAATTTATTTCCCGCCAGGCACCAAAGCTCTTCTGTCGGGGGTGCCTTTGTTGGTTTTTTGATCGACCGACTTAGGTCCCTGTCGACCATGCAATTTCCCTTGTGATGTCGACTTAGGGTGTGTCCCTTCTAGATTTATCGTTATCGATCATTTGCTACCAATATTTTCAGGATGCTTCCTTCCACCAAAGGACATTGTCGGTTTGGGCTTATTTCTCCCACCTCCTGTTGAGGTCGACGTTTTTTCTGTCAATGCTTTCTGTTGGCTAATTTTCAGCCAACAGGGTGCTAATATATTCCCTTAGTATAACCAACCCTCGAATCTTATATCTCTTTATTTATTTGATTTGCATTGCATATTAATGGGTAATTCTTTCTTTTCCCCTTTCCTTGGATAAATTAAAGATCGGTGGTGATATCTTAAGATTTGTAAAGTCTAGCTAACTCAATAGTTATGGCTCTGATTCTCACTACGACATCTCCCTCTCTTGTTATCCTAAAGCATTAGTCCTATTGGTGCTCCCGGACTCCCCAACAATGGTATCAGAGCTTTTTGTTTGAACCAGAGATAAGTGTTCTTAGTATGCTTTGTGGTTGCAGTTTTGTCTAATCTTCTACATCAAAAAAGAAGGGTAGTGTTATGAAAGAGTTATTGAGTTGTAGTAACAAATTCACCTGTACAATTTTGGCTAGAGAAAATCGATGGAAGATTTTTTTTTACTTGTGGAAAGTTTAAGTCAAAGATGTGTTGATACAATCAAGATTACACAAGGTGCAAGAGCATGTCGATGGTTGACGAGCTTCCGACCAACATAGAAGTTGCACCATAAAGTTTCAACCTGGTTTTTGACATGTGAAAATTCTTTGAGTGGTTTAACTTCAAGCGAAATTTACTCTTCATGATAAAGTATATGATTGTTAGTAATGACAACGTGAAATTCTTGAAGTGGTTTATCTTCAAGTGAAATATATTCTTCATGAGAGAGTATGATAGTTTTTAAAACTATGATTATCGGTGAAGACAGTGTGGAAACCCTTGGAGTGGTGTAGCTTCAAATGACTATACTCTTTATGGTGGAGTATGATTGTTGATGAAGACAATGAAAGTTGATGTATTATTTTCAATCAAGGTAAAGATTGTTGAGATTGGTTGAAAATATACATGTTTATACTATTTATAGTAGAGTATGATTGTCAGTGAAGACAGTAAAAGCTTATGTAATATTTTCAATAAAGGTGGAGAGTTGGAGTTAGTTTAAAATATATATGTTGAAGAAATCACACATAGCTTAGTTTTGTGATTAAAGAGAGAGTCCAATTCTATATATAGGATACAAGTTCTTTGAAGTCCCACATCGCTTAATTTTGTAAAGTAAGAGGAAGTTCAAGGCTATATATATGATTCAAGTTCTTCATTCTAAGACGCACTGGTCAAAATCACTTTAAGTTTATATTTGACTTTCTTTGCTCTCTTATAATTTTATATCCAAAGTTTATATATATATATATATATATATATATATATATATATATATATATATATATATATATATATATATATATATATATATATATATATATATATATATATATATATATATATATATATATATATATATATATAATTCAAGTTCTGCATTCCAAGTAGGGTTGGACAAAGATTAAAATACCGACCCAACCTGACCAAACCATACAGCCCGTGCAACATCGGTTCGGGTGAGTCGGTTGGTCGGTTCAACGGTTTAGAAAATTCTGGGTTCCAATGGGTTAACTCGGGCGGTTTAGGATACATATTTTGGAGCCAGTGTTATCCATATCCGACCGACTCAATAATGTATTAAGGAAACTGGATTGGATAGATACGTTAGGCATAACGCTACCAGCCCAGAAAAACCTAATTGAAATGAGTATTTCTCACTCAGTCACTCCACAAATCACTTTCGTTCCCAGACGTTTTTCTGTGCTAGGGTTTTCTCATATCATCCACCGCCGTAAATCATCGTTGTTCAGCGACCACCGATCACCGTTCATGTAAGTCTCTCTCTCTCTCTCTCTCTCTCTCTCTCTCTCTCTCTCTCTCTCTCTCTCTCTCTCTCTCTCTCTCTCTCTCTCTCTCTCTCTCTCTCTCTCTCTCTCTCTCTCTCTCTCTCTCTCTCTCTCTCTCTCTCTCTCTCTCTCTCTCTCTCTCTCTCTCTCTCTCTCTCTCTCTCTCTCTCTCTCTCTCTCTCTCTCTCTCTCTCTCACTCACTTACTCACACACATTGTTTATGGTTTATGTTGCTTGCACCTTCTTCTTAGGTTTGCTGAATCATTTTGATTTACTTCATGATTTCATTTGTTGAACTTGGGGTTTAGTGAAAACATTTGTTGAATCGTGTTGTTTTTCAATGAAAATATATCGTTTGATGAATGTTAGGTTTATGTGTTATGCTCCCATATGTAGTATGAACTATGAAGTATTGTTGTTGTGTCTATAGTTCAATTGATTAATTGTCTGTATGCATTATGTTTCTAATTGTATTATATTTATTTTATTGGAAGATGGAACATGAAAAAGGTAGCTCGCATCGAGTCGGAGATGGTAGCTTCATTGGTGCTGGAAATGGTAGCTTCCTTGGTGATGGAAGTGCTAATTTGCAAGGAGTGAGTCAAGGTATGAATATGGTAATACAACTTTGGTATTTGTTATATGTTGATGTGTATGGAAATGCTAGCTCAGAGTAATGTTCAATTCTTTACTGATTTCAAATGAATTTATTTACATTTTTTGTTGTACTTTGATCATTATTCATTGTCAATTCAACCATGTTTTTTGTTGTTATAGTATGCTAAACTCTGATGGTATACTGAACTCTGATAATATACATAAACCATAATTTATATAAGGCATAATTTGTATGCTCAATATGATGTTCAGTATGCCTCTGTTACAAATTAATTTTCAATTTTCATTACTGTTATAATTTGTATGCTCAGTATGTTTTTCAGTACCGATAACAAAGGCATGCAAAAGCATACTAAACCATAGTTTTCAGTACTACCTTATACATATTAGTTTTCAATAGTGCTATTTAATTTATATGCTTAGTATGCCTTGTATATATTAGTTTGTAGTACTGCTATTTAATGTTTATATATTGTTGCTTCAACAAGAATTTGTATACTGAGTATGCTTTTATATACTGATATCAGGATTGCTATGTTGACACCCATCTTTACACCCTACACCTCAATTACTGTTCACAAATACTTGAACAAATTCCCCAGAACATGGTTAATAGTGTGTATTTTATTGGTTAATGAAGTAGTGAAAGTGGTTAATAAATTATAGGTAAAATAATTGGTTAATAATGTAGATTTTTGTGGTTAATGCAACTGTGAAGTTGGTTAATGCGCAATCTTATATTTGTGTTATAAAATAAATTTTAAAAATAAAACTTTTTTAAAAAAAAAATTAATATTTTAAAAAAATATATTATTTTAATAAAAAAACACTGTTCACCGTATAAATACGGTGAATAGTGCATACGGTGTAAGTATTGGGTGTAGGAAATGGTGTAGGAATAGCATTTTTCATACTGATATACATACATGCTAATATATACATGTTCTAGCCGTCAGCATATATATATATATATATATATATATATATATATATATATATATATATATATATATATATATATATATATATATATATATATATATATATATATATATATATATATATATATATATATATATATATATATATATTCTAATTATTTTCTAGTTTCTTTATAATATATACATGTTATTAGTGATAGTTTCATTTATATATATAAATGAGTATGCTTTTATATACTCATATGTCCACGATAATATATAATTGCTAAAATATGCATGTTCTAATTTTTTAGTTTCATTTGTTCTAATTTCTTTTTTCTAATTTTTTGCTAATATATATTTGTTCTGAGTATTTTTATACTGCTATATGTATGATACCATATAGGTTTGTAGTGTGTATGATTGTGTATTATGAGTATGAGTATGCTTTTAGTATGTATGGTTGTTTGTTAGATTGTTTGATTTAGTTTTACCAAATATTTTCAGTGCCGGAACATCCTGTTTCCCATGCTGAACCTACACAAGTAGAATCTGCACTTCCTCACGTTCCCCCTGCTAGGAAAAAAAGAATAGTTAACGCTAGTGGAACTAGGAAAACTTCTTCTGTTTGGTTAGACTTTAACATTTTACCTGATGAACCTGAACCAATAGCCGCGTGTAAACATTGTCACAAAAGATACCGATGCGACCCTAAAACACATGGAACATCCAACATGTTAGCTCACTCAAAAGTGTGTCACAAAAACCCTAACCTTTTTGATAACACGAAATCGTATATATATTTTGATGCATAATTCAACTAAAGTTTAACCGTTTTCGATCCGATTTAGGGTTATTTCCGTGTTATTTGTCTGATGTTTTGCAGGTATTCAACGATCACGTCTAAACAAGGCAACATGAAGAAAAGAAGCAATCTCAGATGAATTATGGACGAAAAAGGAGTGAAAACATCATAAAAAGCACAGAAGTTGTTTTTGCTGATGTGACGACCGTCACAGCTTCATGACGACCGTCACACGGGTGACGACCGTCACACCTTGTGACGACCGTCATGCAGGCAAAAACGCCCCACTTCAATTACACGTTAAAGAAGCAGTTCTAATTCCCACAGAGTGGACCACTACTCCCTAAATTATCTGCCTCAAAGTCCATCAGCTTCAGTGATAACCGTTGGAATTCCACTTCTATAAAAGGGGAAGCAGGGGACTTCAGAAGGGGAGCCGCATTCATACAACGAAGTGCTGCCAAATTTATTTCCAGAGCATATTTTCCAGTTTTATATTCTTATTCGTTTCTCTTTATTTCTTCTGTATTCCCATTTTCATTCTTCTGTAATTTCTACTTTATCGTACGATCAATTTGGCATAAAGACCAGAATCCTGCCAACATCTGTGGAGGATCTGCCCAAAGGCCAATTGGAATATTTACAGGTTTCTCATTTCAATCGATTCCAGTTTTATTACAATGCAAATTATTATTTATTATTGTTATTTATGTTTTATCTTTCCCAAATCCATGTCTAGCTAAACTTAGGTAATCGATATGTAGTAATAATTCGAAAGGGATTTGATAACAACTGGTTGGAAAACTTTCTTTTCAAAAAGGTAATTTATGGTCTGAGTGTTTAAAATTGATTTACTGAATAAACTTCGTCGCGAGAGCGAGAACTTATTTAAAAGTAGTTTTGCCACAAAAGTGGGAAATTAATTAAGATACGAACCAACAAGCGAAAGCTGCGATAAGGTCAGATAGTAAACACTAGTCATCCATTTTAATAACAGCGAAAGCACTTTAAAATGAATTAGAACTTAGAGATTTCCAAAAAATAATTTTAACCCCGAACGGGATACGAAAGTGTACGTTTGGCCCTTAGGATTATGATTAGCGTCAATAACCATCGTGAGGCGAGAATATTTAAATCATTATTTTCTGCTTAAATAAACTCTGAAAATTATTTCATACACCGGTAACTTGTCAAATCCCTGAAGAACACAATTACTGCATATCGATTCAATCATTTATAATCTAAGTAGTATTCTTAGTTCCCTTTTAGTGACAATCTTATTCCCTTAAACATATTCTACCTAGCTAAACATAGTAACTCCCGAGAACACTAGTTTGATTACGAGTCCCTGTGGGATCGATATCTATTATTACTACGCGATAGACTGTGCACTTGCAGTTAGGTTGTATTAGACATAGAAAGTCGCGATCAAGTTTTTGGCGCCGTTGTCGGGGACCCGTTTAGTCAATAGTGTAACCTTCTGTTACGCCGTATAGACTAGGTTAACAATTTTCATTTTCCCTTTACTAGTGCTGTCGATTGTATGCCAAGTAATCGCTCACCAGACGATATCTTGAAACCTTCAGTCGCGGAACTAGAACGCTTCTTACATCTAAGAAGCCGAATCATTGAGTATCAACTTAAACATAACATTCCCGATCCTCTCACTCCCATTCCCAAATCCGAAGAAGAATCAAACATGGCTGAAGGACCTCCAAACAAACCGCTGAAGGCATACGCTACACCCTCTCAGATGGAGCCTAGAAGTAGCATTGCTGCCCCAGCAATTACCCGAAACGATTTTGAGCTGAAACCTTCATTGCTGTCAACTGTACAACAAAACCAATTCTCAGGAAACGCAACTGAGGATCCAAATGAACATCTAACGAAGTTTGTACAATACGCGGACACAGTGAAAGCAAATGGAGTAACTCCAGACGCGATAAGACTTCATCTTTTCCCATTCTCTCTTAGAGACAGAGCGTGGACATGGTTACAATCTTTACCATCCAACTCCGTTACGACGTGGGAACAATTGAAGAACGTCTTCTTAGCGAGATATTTTCCGCCAAGCAAAACTGCTATGCTTAGAGCTCAAATCAACGGATTTCGACAAAAAGATACTGAATCTCTTTACGAAGCATGGGAACGATTCAAAGATATGATGAGAACATGTCCTCACTATGGTCTAGAAGACTGGGTGACAATCCATACTTTCTATAATGGGCTTCTATACAATACTAGATTAACCATAGACGCTGCCGCGGGCGGCACACTTATGGATAAGCCATACGATGAAGCCTATCAATTAATCGAAAACATGTCACAAAACCATTGCCAATGGGGAGGTGAACGCACTCCAACAGAGAAAACCACAGCGAAAGGTGGGATGTACGAGATTAGCAGCCTTGAAAAGTTCAACGCTAAAGTAGATGCTCTAGCACAGAAGATTGATAGTCTGACCGTTAACCCCACTGCAACCGTCGCTGCCGTAACTCCAAATTGCGAGTTATGCGGAAACACCACTCATAATGCACCCGAATGCCCATTGCTAGCTGGAATCCCACCAGACCAGGTAAATTATGCTCAAGGAAATCCCTACGCAAATACCTATAACCCAGGTTGGCGAAATCATCCAAACTTTTCTTACAAAAGCGAAAATGCATTGCAAATGCCTACTGCTCCACAAGGATATCAGAAACCAGCTACTGCTCAGAATGCACCTAGGAAATCCAACCTCGAATTGATGATAGAAAAATTCATAGCTACTCAAGCTCAAACAAATAAAGAATTCCTGAATCAAAACATACACACCAGCGAGCAAATTAAACAGTTGACAGGAAAAGTAGACGCTTTAGCCACCCACAACAAAATGTTAGAAACACAGATATCACAAGTGGCTCAACAACAAGCCTCTGCTGCCGCACCTGCTGGCACATTTCCTGGACAACCCGAACAGAATCCAAAAGGCCAAGCAAATGCTGTGATACTAAGAAGTGGAAAAGAATTGGACGAACCGATCGATTCGAGGACCGAAAACTCAGCCATGCAACAAAAACCAACTGAACAAGCAGAGAAGGAATCCGAGTTAGAGAAGAAGGAAGACGACGAAAAGGAGGATACCGCAAGTGAAAAAACTCAAGCACCTCCAGCGCCATATAAACCACCTATCCCTTATCCTCAAAGATTAATAAACTCCAAATCTTCAGGACAGTTTAAGAAATTTGTAGAGCTCCTTAAACAGCTGAATATTACTATTCCTTTTACAGAAGCGATAACTCAAATGCCGTCATACACTAAATTTCTCAAAGAAATCCTATCGAATAAGAGAAAGATCGAGGATAACGAAACAGTTACACTTACTGCAGAGTGTAGCGCCATTATTCAAAACCGCATGCCTCCTAAATTAAAAGACCCAGGTAGTTTCTCCATACCCTGTGTCATAGGAAAGTTCGTAATAGACAAAGCTCTATGCGATTTAGGAGTCAGTATCAGTGTTATGCCTCTATCTATATGCAAAAAGCTGAATATGGGAGACCTCAGACCAACCAAAATGTCTGTTCAATTAGCTGACCGATCAGTAAAATACCCCGTCGGAATACTGGAAAACGTTCCAGTACGCATAGGACAATTCTACATTCCAACCGACTTCATAATCATGGACATCAAGGAGGACACTGTTACCCCAATTATCCTAGGAAGACCGTTCCTAGCTACAGCCGGAGCGATTATAGACGTGAAGAAAGGAAGGCTAACATTCGAAGTAGGAGAAGAAAAGATAGAGTTCATTCTCACCAAGTTCTTACAAGCACCAGCCATAGACGATACCTGCTATTTAGTAGACGAAATTGACGAATGCATAAGAGAACTTGAAAACGAAGAGACCACGTATTCAGAAATAATAAAGATTCAAATACCCGATATTTTTGAAGACGACGATTGGCGTAAACCGTATAAAGACGACAGCCTAAGCGAAAGCTTAGCACTGACTCCAAACCATATGCCAGGTCCGAAGAACCCATCTTTAGAACTTAAAACACTACCCAAAAACCTTAGATATGAATTTCTAGACGATGAACTAAAAAGACCAGTGATAGTCAACGCCGACTTAGGACAACCAGAAACCGAAAAGCTATTAGAAGTCCTAAAGAAGTACCCCACCGCGTTAGGCTATAACATAAGCGATCTAAAAGGTATACGCCCTTCGATCTGTATGCATCGAATTACAATAGAGGAAGACTCTAAAACCTCTCGAGAGTATCAAAGAAGACTGAACCCCATCCTGAGCACTGTAGTCACATATGAAGTAAAGAAATTGCTAGATGCAGGAATCATCTATCCGATCTCCGATAGTGAATGGGTCAGCCCAGTTCATGTCGTACCAAAGAAAGGAGGAGTCACTGTAGTTAAAAACGAAAAAGGCGAATCTATAACAAAAAGAGTCGTGACTGGAAGCAGGATGTGCATTGATTATAGGAAGCTTAACAAGGCCACACGCAAAGATCATTTCCCGTTACCCTTCATAGACCAAATGTTGGAAAGACTAGCCAAACATTCATATTTCTGCTATCTAGATGGTTATTCAGGATTCTTCCAAATTCCCATCCATCCTGACGACCAAGAAAAGACTACATTCACCTGTCCCTATGGTACTTTTGCTTACCGTCGAATGCCGTTCGGACTCTGTAATGCTCCAGCGACCTTCCAAAGATGCATGATGGCAATCTTCGCAGATTTCATAGACGACGTCATGGAGGTATTTATGGACGATTTCTCGGTGTGTGGACAAAGTTTCGAAGGATGCCTACAAAACTTAGAAATGGTGTTAAAACGTTGCGTAAAAGTAAACCTCGTCCTAAATTGGGAAAAATGCCATTTTATGGTCCGACAAGGAATAGTTCTAGGACATGTCATATCGGATAAAGGAATTGAGGTAGACAAAGCTAAAATAGAGATTATAAAAGATCTCCAACCTCCAAAATCTGTACGAGAAATACGGAGTTTTCTAGGACATGCCGGTTTCTACAGAAGATTTATAAAAGATTTTTCAAAAATCACAAAACCTCTAACCGGCCTGTTGATGAAAGATGTTGAGTTCGTCTTCGACGACGACTGTTTAAAAGCATTCGGAACATTAAAATCAGCCCTTATCACCGCACCAATTATGCAATCGCCCGATTGGCGATTACCGTTCGAAATCATGTGCGATGCGAGTGATTATGCCGTAGGCGCAGTTCTAGGACAAAGGAAGGACAAGAAACTC
Organism: Lathyrus sativus; assembly: GCA_963859935.3. Classification (NCBI taxonomy): domain Eukaryota; kingdom Viridiplantae; phylum Streptophyta; class Magnoliopsida; order Fabales; family Fabaceae; genus Lathyrus; species Lathyrus sativus. Next base: position 552,719,644 of record OZ012740.1, on the reverse strand, counting down.
CATGCCATCTACTATGCCAGTAGAACCTTAGATCCTGCCCAAATGAACTACGCTACCACAGAAAAGGAACTTCTAGCAGTGATATTTGCGCTTGACAAATTCTGTTCTTACTTAGTAGGAGCAAAAATCATCATATACACAGACCACGCTGCCATAAGGTACCTAATAAGCAAAAAGGATGCCAAACCAAGACTATTGAGATGGATCCTGTTATTACAAGAGTTTGACTTAGAAATCAAAGATAAGAAGGGAACCGAGAACGTTGTTGCAGATCACTTGTCCTGAATAGAAGGCGTCAGACACGAACCAGTACCGATAAATGAAGATTTTCTGTACGAACGTCTGATAGCCAAATTAGAAAGTGACATACCCAACTCAATCTCGGAAGATCTAGAATTCGAAAAAGCCGTAGAAGCCGTCTATGCCCAAGTCACATTACCTTGGTATGCTGACATCGTCAATTACCTCGCTGCAGGCGTGCTTCCACCGGATCTCACTTATCAACAAAATAAGAAATTCTTCCACGATATGAAACACTATTATTGGGACGAACCTCTACTCTTCAAGAGAGGGGCCGACAACATATACCGTCGCTGTGTCCCAGAGGAAGAAATAGAAAATATCATCTCCCAATGCCATTCATCACCATATGGTGGTCATGCTAGTACATCCAAGACGTGCGCTAAGATTCTCCAAGCCGGCTTATTCTGGCCTAACCTCTGGAAAGACGTTCACATCGCCGTGCTAAAATGTGATCGATGCCAACGAACTGGCAACATCTCACGACGCGATGAAATGCCTCAGAAAGGAATCTTAGAGGTAGAAATCTTTGACGTATGGGGAATAGATTTCATGGGACCTTTCCCACCTTCTTTTGGTAATAACTACATACTCGTCGCTGTCGATTACGTGTCTAAATGGATAGAAGCCATTGCTGCTCCAACAAATGACGCACGAGTAGTGTAACACGGTGGGAGAACTGACTTTAAACAATGTTGCGGATAGCAAGAGTCGCCACCGACTTTTATTTTATCCATAAGGAAAGGTTATAAAAGAACAGGAAAGACCTTAGAGAATATTTTTGGGTCCGGGGGGTAGGTTATGAAAAGGGAAGGTGTTAGCACCCTTTTCATCCATGGTTATCCATGGGCTCTTAGGTACTTAAGCTCACTTTTGAATTGTTTTGAAAGTGTAGTGTGTGAATAGCAAAAAATTTCAGAATAGTTTAATAATAATCCGTGTATGGATGTGAAAAAAACTTGTTTGAAAATTTTGTGGGAAATTTGTTTAAGTGTGAAAAAGTTTTGAAGTGAGCAAGTATCTAGGAGTAGCCTACCCTAATGTTTTAAGGTCTTTCTTATTCTTTATCCTTTCCTTAGTAAGACTATCCCTACTATAATGGAGTAGGTAGTCCTTACTTTGGATGTTAAGGGACATGTGAGGGACAATTGGATTTTTGAAGGCCATTGTGGGGTGTAATAAGCAAACTGGAGGGACTATCATCATTTTTCGAAAGGGACTCGATTCGTAAAGGCAACCATAAGGGACTTTGATGATTTTCTTTTTGAGGGACTTGCTTTATACACCCCACTTAACCAATATTCATAGGCAACTTGAGGGATATCCTTAGGAAGTGAGACGGCGATTAAAATCGACTTACGTGTGTGACGTGTTTATTTTAATTATCTTTATTTAAAAGTGATCTAAATTTATTTTAATATTACATACAGGTTGTTACACTCCCTAATTACTAACCATAATAATAATTAAATAATTAAACAACTTTACATCCAAGAAACAATTACAAAATAATAAGCAAAATAATTAAATAGCAAAGATAAATAAAATATAAATAAGCAATAATAAATAATAAAGGAGGTTAATTCTAAGTTTACTCGGCAAGACATCGCATCTTGTGCCTACGTATCCTTACGGGAGTGGAATCAGAGTAATCGTAGTTCCCCTCAAAAGGGAGGTTAGAGACTTCTTGACTGTGGTCAAGGTCTCACGGGGAATAAACATGTCTTAAGGACACGCTTACGTGGAGTGTAGAAACTCCAAATCTCTATGTTGAATTGTTAAGTTGTAATTAGGGTTAAATTAGGTTAGGGGTTCCACGGCGGGAAACCCTAAAATGAGCGCGGCGGCTCTTTGACCTAATGCTAGGGGTAAAATGGTAATTTTGCCTGCGGCGAGGCATTTGTGAAAATTAGGGTTTGTAAGGTTGTAAGGGTTTGAAGTTTTGAGGACTATTGGCGTGGCGGCCAAACGGCTAGACCTAATCCTTCGGAGGAATGCAATGCGGCAGGTTAATGGTAAAAGATGCGAGAATTTAAACCATACATCAGCAGAAATTTAAATGCGGAAAAGTAAACGCGATTATTGGTTCGCAAGGTTACAACCGAGAAACAATTACAATTATGATGCTTGAACTGAAAAATAAATTGCAATAAAATATAAGGCTGCAACACAAACCAACGCTGTTAGGAATCAGGCAAAAGGATATATGATCTTGCTGTCTATTTGTGATACAAAGGAAAGTTTTTAATTTCGAGTCATCATATAAGTTTTAATATTAAAAAAATATTTAATTTTAATTTTTTCAAAGAGAATTTTAATTTTATTAAAGAAAAAGAAGAGTTTAAGTTATTATATAAAAAACTAAATTAGCTATTATTAAAAGAAAATATTATTATTTTTTAGAGTTTAAATTATCATTTTTAAAAAGATTTTAGTTATTAATAAAAAAAGGTTAATTTTGATTAATATTTAAAACACGTTAATCTGATTAATATTTAAACGGAAAAAATGGATTAATATCTAAGACAGAAAAAAAAAATAAAAAATACAATACATAAAATAAATGACAAGTGGGTGGGGCTGGGTACCCAATTCCCAGACCCGACCCGGTCCGGTGGTACAAAAGGGGGAAAAAGAAAATTAGGGTTCTAAAACCCTAATTTCCTTGTGCGGCCGCGGATCTCCCTTGTCCTCGTCTCTCTCGACTTCTCTCATTCCAAACCTGAAAAGAAAAAAAAAACAACCACATAGTAACCATTAATCATGAGCTTACGTCGTTTTTGACGGTGATTTTCGCGGAGGTTTACGGTGTTCGATCGTTCGTGATTTATGGGATGATTATGAGGGCGATGATGTGATGAACTGAGCTCCAAGGTACGATTGCCCGTCGAGAGACGAAGGCGGTCGTGCGATTTGCCTTGATGGTGGTCGTCTAGGGTTTCGTCGCCGTCTTCCGTTTTTCTCTCCCTCTTCCCTTTTCTGGGGTTTCGTTTGAGGTGATGCCATTCTTATATACTTTCCTCTCTCGATTTTGAATGGGCCTTTGGATTTACATTTTCCTGATATTATTTACCCTTTTGTGAAAGGTTTGATTTGATCTCAAAACCTTCCGTTTTCGGAAGCGATTTGCACAATATTTGTTTTTCTGATATGATATGATCTTTGTCTGATTGAAACCTTCCACTTTTAGTTCGATTGATTGGATTCACTAATTTGCTTTGGATATTTGCAGATGCGGATTCGTTTTGGATATCGTGGCCTGTTTGATAAACCGTTATTTCAATTTCGGTTTTGCAAATGTGGATTCGGTCCCTGATCCGATTGTCTCTGGTGAACTGGGTTCCATATGTTTGGTTCAGTGATTCCGTTTTGATGTTGGGTAACTGGTTTGGATTTTGAACTGATTGTTTCTTTGTTTAGGATGAACTGTGATAGTATGTTGGGCCATGATGTGTGATAGCTGAGCCTCTGCGTTTGGTGCCTTGTTCCATGATGCCCCTAGCAGTTTGAGGTAGTTTGGTCGTGGGATTTTACTTAATATGAAATGAGCTTTTTGTGAACTGAACTTGCTCTGTCTTTTGAGCTGACTCTGAACTTAGCTCTGATTGTTTTTCTGAATTGCACTCAGTCTCTTATTTTTCTGGATTGAACTGGGTTCATCTCTGAGTTGCAATTGCTCTTCTGTTTCTGAATTGAGTGGTTTTGCTGCTTTGTGAGTTGAAGTGCTTATTCAATTTTGGTGCAGCTTGTGAATTGTTTTGACCTTAACTCTGTTATGGACTTTGGGGACTTCTGATGCTATTTTGACTCTTGTATTTCAGGTATTGAAAAAAATCAAACAAACGGTTCAGACCTATTGGCATCTAGGTCCGAACTCGGGTTGGCTCTGCTGTTCAGCTTTGTATCAGTGGAACTCACTTGAAATTTACTTGATAGTGATACCTGTTTACTTGATGAAATGGTATTTTAGTTTGGCTTTGAATCGAACCCAATTACGGCAAATCAAATCGGTCCCCACTTCTTTTACTCTTTATCTCTCTCGGTTGTCCCTTAGATAAGAACAGACATTACCTGATCTGACGCCAATGGCGTGGATCGGTAACGGGGGTAGGATGCGACTTCGGTCGTGCCACTCCCGACACTCGATGATGACCATTGTTCTGAGAGTGTCGAAAATAACTTCTAACCTTTTTCTCTTCTGTTTGTGTTCTGTTTTGATGTGCAGGTTAGTCGAGATTTGCGGCGAAGCTCAAGGGCCAACATGAAGACACTTAGCATTTTTAGGACTTAGGATTTTTAGATTTAATGTAATTCCTTGTAGCAGCAAAAATGTGAAACAATCTCCCTTTTGTATAATGCAATCTTTATGAAATAAAATTCGCAACACTTTGAATTTATTTATATTTTATTCTTAGTTAAAAAATATAAACAATTGTGAATAAATCCACAAGTATTTAAATTCGTTAACATAGGCATAAAACATAAATATTCCCAAGTGGTATTCTTATTGGTGCACTCGTCTCATTTGTAATCCTAATCTCATCATCCGATTAAAATGTTAACCAACCATTTCATAACCAAACACCTATGGGCACCGTAATCACAACATTTTCAGCATCAACAGTAAAACTAATCGTAATTAAATTCCACTGACCAAACCGCTAAAATCTCAATATGATCAGAACTGGTGATAGATAAATGCCTCGAAACCATAACGCATCAAATGCCTCAGAATTTTAATAACAGCCCGTCTTCAAGGAATTGGTAGAATTTGTGTAAAATGACCAAAATACCCCTGGGACCAAATCTCTCTTTGATGTTGGCAAAAAATCATGAAGTTTGACTTTGGTTTGACCACAGTTGACCTCAGTTTGACTTTTTAACTGCGTTGACTGCTTTTGACTTATCTGATCATCTGACTGAGCAAACTTTTGAGAAAAGTCTTGAAACTTGACATGGGGGTTCTTATACACATATAAGATGTTATGAAGCTCCCTTGAAGTCTTGGAAGTCCATTTAGCCTGATTAAAGTCAAAACCCTAGTTTTGGATGCACTGCTTAGGAGGTGCATTGTCTGAGGGAATTGTCAACTCTTCTGACCAATTGTGAACTTTGTGAACCTTGTGAACCTTCAAGAAGCAACCTATGGACTTCATGAACCTCATGAAAGGTCTTGTAGATGTTGAGAAGTTTGTGAACTTTGTGAACCTTCAAGAAGCAACCTATGGGCGTCATGAACCTCATGAAAGGTATTGAAAGCACTGTGGGACTTGTGAACCTTGTGAACCTTCATAAAGTAGCTTGTGGACTTTATGAACTTCATGAAAGGTTATGCAAGTTGTTGGAGAACTTGTGAGCCTTGTGAACCTTTTTAGAACACAAAGTCTTGTATTGTGAGGGCAAATTTTGGGGTGCAACAGCTGCCCCTGTTCAATTTTCTGAAACCTGAGGGGTTAGATTGGTATATTTGCCAGTCGTAACCTGGAAGGTTGAAGGGGATTGAACACAAAAGCCCAAAAATTTGCACTCACCAGTGCACTAGAGTGGTACAGATGGCTAGTTGAATATGATTGAGTGGGCTTAAAGATGCCACTAGGGGGGAGCAGTTCAAAATATGGGTGTATGATGAAAGCTGTCAGGAGTCTGGAATAATAATGATGTAGCAGCATGTCTTCATGAGGATAGAGCAATCAATAGTGATAACCCTAAAAGCAGTCTTGAAGCAATGATATGATTTCAGGAGGATAGAACAATGAATGGCTCTAAAGCAGTCTTGAAATAATAATGTGATATGTCTTCAGGAGGATAGAGCAATCAATAGCTCTAAAGCAGTCTTGAAGTAATAATGTGATATGTCTTCAGGAGGATAGAGCAACCAATAGCTCTAAAGCAGTCTTGAAGTAATGATTTCAGGAGGATAGAGCAATGGATAGCTCTAAAGCAGTCTTGAAATAATAATGTAATTTCAGGAGGATAGAGCAACGGATAACTCTAAAGCAGTCTTGAAATAATTAGATGGCTTCAGGAGGATAGAGCAATGAATAGCTCTAAAGCAGTCTTGAAGTAGTAATACGACCTCATGAGGATAGAGCAATGAATAGCTCTAAAGCAGTCTTGAAGTAATAGGATGATTTCAGGAGGATAGAGCAATCAGTAGCTCTAAAGCAGTCTTGAAGTCATGAGAGGCTATCAGGAGGATAAAATAACCCTGAGGTTACAATAAAGCAGTCCCAAAGTAATAAGAAGCTCATCAGGAGGATAAAGTAACCCTGAGGTTACAATAAAGCAGTCCCAAAGATCATAAGCTTGTTTGTTGGATAATTAACCTGAAAACAAGGTAGCATTCTGTATAACAACATTAGTTTATGCTTTATGTATGCATGTATGACATGATGCACTTAGGTAATGTACCATAGACATATATGTTATGGTATGATGTAAATGATGTATGTATGCTATGGCACTGCTGGAAGTGTCTGGATATCCTTGTATAACAACTGCTGGCCAAGGAAATAAATCCCGATTCGTTGTTGAAGAATATATAACCCTCCGTCTGCTGGGGATAACAAGGTATAGATAACCTCCCGTTGTTGGGGATAACAAGGTATAGATAACCTCCCGTTGTTGGGGATAGTAGGGTATAGATAACCTTCGTTTTCGTTTGATAGTAGGATAAGTATAACATCCCGTCTTCGTTCATCGTGCCCTTATTGGAAAGTAATTTCCCGTATATCCGTATGAGGATAAAAGAGATGGATATAAATTCCAGGGGAGATTAGACTTTGTGAAAATGGATTAGTCCTACTGATGGTTTGTAACTGTCTTGTAAAGATGAACCGGCGAAGCTTCGTTGAAATCCTTCCCTCGTTCGTCCTTAGTAAATACTATTACTGCATTTTCATGCATTCCTGGTAAACATCAATCATATTAAAAGCATACATGCATTTCTGGTAAACATCAATCATATTCAAAGGCATACATACATTCAAACACAACCAATGGACGTTTCGCTTATGCAAATAGGGTAAAAGTAAATCTGGATTCAAAAGATGGAGTTTATTTATATCAAAAGTGACCCATACACGGGTAAGTTTGTACAAGGAGACATAAACCCTAGTAAGAGAGTTTTGTCATGAAGCTTTACAAAAAGAATCAGCTATGTGGGAAATAATCCTATTGAGTTTCAATTCTACTATTGCCACTCAAGTATCTCATCTTCTTGCTGTTGAGACGGAAACGATTGGATTGAGCTTTATCTGTTTGAGCTTGAGTAAGTAGTACAACTGGTTGCAGTTTCATGAGTGATCCAAACGAGACATAGTCATACGCTTTAATCCCTAACTTTTGCCTGGATTGCCCTTTCAGGTTTTCAATCCACCGGGATACCCTTTTTTGCCCAAGCCGCCTTTTCAGGTTTTCGACTTGCCGGGTGTACATCTTTTTATATATATATCCCTAATTTTTGCCCAAACCCTTTTGGTTTGCCGGGATGCCCTTATTTTTGCCTAGGCCTGTCAACCTAGCGGGTCTCTTTTTATGCGTAGTATTTTTTAACTATGTCTGCGTTTACAGGTTGTGGGAAGTCTTCACCATCCATTGTAGTCAGTATCATGGCACCTCCTGAGAACACTGTCTTGACTACAAATGGTCCCTCATATGTTGGAGTCCACTTGCCCCTTCAGTGTCAATCTTATTGCAGTATGCAGGCTTCTCAAATCTATCAATGGTAATCTCGGGAGCTTCATCATCCCAGCTTATCTCAAACATAGATGCCATGGTGGCCAATGCGTCTGCCAACTGATTCTCTCTTCGTGGAATATGTCCAAAAGTAATCTCTTTGAAATGTGGGATCAAAGACAACACATGTTCTCTGTAAGGAATGAGATTATCATGCTTTGTATCCCAATCTCCTTTAATCTGACTTACTACCAGAGCTGAATCTCCATACACCTCAAGGAACTGAATCTTCATATCAATAGCAACTTGCATACCCATGATACATGCCTCATACTCAGCCATGTTATTGGTACAATAGAAACAAAGTCTGGCAGTAATCGGGGTATGACAACCTTCAGGGGAACTAATCACAACACCAACACCATTACCATGTGCATTGGAGGCACCATCAAAAACCATAGTCCATCGGGATCCTTGTTCAGGTCCGTCATATTGTCCAGGTTCTTTGGTAACAGACATAATGTCTTCATCAGGGAACTCAAAATTCATTGACTGGTAATCATCTACTGCTTGATGAGCCAAATGATCAGCAACAACACTCCCCTTAATGGCCTTCTGAGTAGTATACTGTATATCATATTCCGTCAAGATCATTTGCCATCTTGCAATTCTTCCGGAGAGAGCAGGTTTCTCAAATATGTACTTGATTCGATCCATCTTCGAAATCAACAAGGTAGTATGGGTCAACCTATACTGTCTTAGTCGGCGAGCAGCCCATGCCAAAGCGCAGCAAGTTTTCTCGAGCAGTGAGTATCTTGTTTCACAGTCGGTAAACTTTTTGCTAAGGTAGTATATTGCCTGCTCTTTTCGACCAGACTCGTCATGTTGCCCCAATACACACCCCATTGAGTTGTCTAATACTGTTAAATACATAATCAAGGGTCTTCCATCAACTGGTGGCATTAAAATTGGAGGTTCTAGCAAATATCTCTTGATTTCATCAAAGGCAGTCTGGCACTCATCATTCCATTCCATCACCTGATCTTTCTTCAACAACTTGAAGATTGGCTCACAGATGGTAGTTAATTGGGAAATAAATCTTGCAATGTAGTTCAATCGTCCCAAGAAACCTCTAACCTCCTTCTCAGTACGGGGAGCTGGCATCTCTCGTATAGCTTTCACTTTTGCAGGATCCACTTCAATACCTTTTCCACTGACAATGAAACCCAGGAGCTTTCCAGATCTAACTCCAAAAGTACACTTGTTTGGATTTAATCTCAACCTGTATTTCTTCAACCTCTCAAACAACTTGTGCAGATGATCAAGATGTTGTTCTTCATTCCGAGACCTGGCTATCATATCATCCACATATACCTCTATCTCATGATGAATCATATCATGAAACAAAGCCACCATGGCACGCTGATATGTTGCCCCTGCATTCTTCAAACCAAATGGCATTACCTTATAGCAAAAGGTGCCCCACTGTGTCATAAATGTAGTCTTCTCCATATCTTCAGGTGCCATCTTGATTTGATTGTAACCAGAGAAACCATCCATAAAAGAGAATACCTTATGCTGAGCAGTGTTGTCTACCAGAATATCGATATGAGGAAGTGGAAAGTCGTCTTTAGGGCTAGCCTTGTTCAGATCTCTGTAGTCTACACACATACGTACCTTACCATCTTTCTTAGGAACTGGTACCACATTTGCAACCCACTGAGGATAAGAAGTTACGGCCAAGAACCCTGCATTGAACTGTTTCATTACCTCTGCTTTGATCTTTTCTGACATTTCAGGACGCATACGACGAACCTTCTGCTTCTTTGGACGACAATCTTCTTTCACTGGCAAACGGTGAACCACAATGTCCGTATCCAACCCTGGCATATCTTCATAAGACCAAACAAAGATCTCCACATAGTCACGTAGCATCTGAACCAACCTGCTCTTGACACTGTCCTCTAAATCAGCCCCTATCTTGACCTCTTTTCTGTTTTCTTCAGTTCCCAGATTCACAACTTCGACTGGCTCTTCATGTGGCTGTATAGCTTTCTCTTCTTGTTGTAACAACCTAGCAAGCTCTACAGGCATTTCACAATCGTCCTCGTCTCCGTCTTCAGTTTGATAGATCGGATTCTCGAAATTGTAATTGGCAATAGTAGAACTGTTATCAACTGGATCCAGAGTGGATGAGGATCTGCATTTTAGTGACGTGGGTGTGTGTAAGAACACATAGCTGATAAAGCAAAAATAAAAGAAAAAGAAAGACAAGGAACACAATATTTACGAAAACGAAACGTCCATTGATTTTATTGAATGAAGTATGCAAATGAAATGACAACCCGTAACAAGCACACCATTGTGCCCCGGGTAAGGCACATTACAAATTTAAAAACATAACACAGTAATAGTATTTACTCCTGACTAAAGGAGATAGGGATAACATCTTCAGCTTTCCAATTATTGAGTCCAGCACCCACAGTAGGAAAAATCCATGCCTCCAAGTTGTGGTCTTCATCTTGATCTCCCACAGCATTGATAACCCCTTGATTGGTGATACGAACAGCACGAGCACGACGAACAGCCTTCTGGGACTCTGCAGTGAAACCCAAACCAAACTTGTCAGACTTGTATGGAATATCAGGAAGCTGACCCCAAATAGTACAACCACCTTCTTCCACCATAGCTTTTGCATCATTGAGGGAGGCCATTGCCATTGTTGGAGGGTTTCTGATGACCATAGGAACCTTCTTCACAGCAGGAGGAGTCACACAATCCTTAACAGCCCAGGGAACCACTTCAAATGACTGACATGGAGTTTCAATGTATTCACCTTCTACTTCCAGATACTTGAAAGTGTTTACATGGCTGACAAAGTATTCTTCCTCTCCAAAGACAGTAACAACTTTTCCATTCACCGGATATCTCAACTTTTGATGTAATGTGGAGGTCACAGCACCTGCCCCATGGATCCAGGGACGACCAAGCAGACATGAGTACGAAGGACGAATATCCATCACATAGAATGTAGCAGTAAACACCTGAGAGCCAACCTTGATTGGAAGATCAATTTCCCCATGCACTACTCTTCTAGAACCATCAAAAGCCTTTACCACAATATTACTGGGCTTCAATACCGTATCTTCAGGACTCAGCTTGTTCAGGACTTCCTTAGGCAACACATTCAGAGAGGAACCATTGTCTATCAGCACATGAGACAGGGTAGTGCCCCTGCATTCAATTGAAATATGCAAGGCCCTGTTATGATCCCTCTTGGCAGGGGTCAAGTCAGCATCAGAAAATCCTAACCCGTTGTCATAGGTCAGGTGCGCAACACAATTCTCAAACTGGTCCACAGAAATTGCACTGGGTACATGAGCCATCTTTAGAAACTTGATCAATGACTTGGCATGAGCCTCAGAACATAATAACAGGGAGAGCATAGAAATCTTTGAGGGAGTATGCCCCAGCTGATCAACAATATCATAATCACTCTTGCGAATGATTTTCAATACTTCTTCCATCTGCTTAGAGAGGTCATCAGCAGCTGGCACATCAGTAGATACAGGCTCAATAACAGGACCCTTGCCCCGAGCATCAGTGGTGGAAGTAACAGCAGGAGTAACTGCACTCTTAGAAGCAACTGGAGGAGAGAAGACTCTTCCACTACGAGTGATCTTGCTAGATCCAGCAATATTATCAATGTCAACAGGCATATCAGGTAAAGGCTCCTGCTTGACACCATGGATGTAAACATCAGACCCATAGTGCCAAGGCACAGCTTTGTCAGATGTATAAGGAATAGGACCAGGAGTGGTAATGATCAGAGGAGCTACTCTGGCTTCAGCAACAACTTTCACAGGACCTTCAGCAGTAATCTTGATTGGGCCCTGATGAGTGATTTTAATGGGACCCTTTGAAGTGATTCTTAGTGGTACTTTGTCAACCATGTCAACCTCTTCAATCTTCTTACCCTGAGTCAGATGATCCACCATACTTTCTACAGATGTCGGTCTTCTTTCAAACACTATAGTATATTTATCCATGAGACGTTGAATCCCATCTCTCAAAATGAAGCAACTATCCGGCTTATAGGTACAATATAGACAATCTTCATGACAACCTGGAAAGATCCCAGTTTGTACTAACCTCTTTTTGATAACAGACAATGGTGTGCTCAACTCCATAACTGAATAGACATGCAGATCTTCATCAATATCTTCATCAATGGCGTTGACAGTCTTCTCGTGATTTGGCATTGGAGCTGTAATCACATTTGGAGTACCTGGTGGATCAAACTCAATTTCTCCAGCATCAATCATATCCTGAATTTTGTTCTTCAAGACCCAGCAGTTATTAGTATCATGTCCTGGACAGTTTGAATGATATGCACATCGTGCATTGGGATTGTACTTGGGAGAGGTAACATTGGGATTCTGAGGGGCCTCCCTCAGGGTAATAAGTTCAGCTTTCAACAAGTGTTGCAATGCCTGAGCCATTGACATGTTGATCTTCGTGAACTGTCTTCTAGCCCTCTGTTGGTTGCCTTGAGGCTGCTCTGTTGTTGCAGGAGTTGGATTTGAAATATGAACTGCACTAACAGACTGATGCCTTCTGTTACGATCAGGCTGACCATACACAGCATTAGATTCTTTCTTCCCAGTGGGAGGCTTCTTTGCAGCACCTGATGAAGAAGTGCCCACTTGGATCTTACCACTCTTGATACCATTCTCTACTCGCTCTCCTGTCATGATCAACTCAGTGAAGCCAGATGATGAGCTTCCAATGAGATGACTGTAAAACGGACCATTCAGCGTACACATGAACATATCAACCAACTCCCTATCAGTCAAAGGGGGTTGAACTCTTCCGGCTAAGTCTCTCCACTTCTGAGCATACTCCTTAAAGCTTTCTTTGGCACCCATAGACATGCTTTGAAGCTGCATGCGAGTGGGGGCTAAGTCAGCATTGTATTGATACTGCTTGTAGAAAGCTTCAGCAAGGTCATTCCAATCTCTGATGTTGACACTCTCCAACTGATAATACCACTCTAGCTGAGCTCCAGATAAACTCTCTTGAAAGAAATGGATCCACAACTTTTTATCAGCAGTGTGGGGTTGAATTCTTCTGACATAAGACCTCAGATGCAATTTGGGACAAGAGACCCCATCATAGACAACAAATGTAGGAACTTTGAACCCAATGGGTATGACCACCCCAGATATCAAGCTCAAATCCTCAAAATCTAGCCCAGATGATTTCTGTAATTCCATAGCATCCATTCTATCCACCAGCATCTTGAATTTGTCTTCGTTAGGCTCATGGTAGTAGTTAGCCTCAGAATCAGAGTCCCCCATAGTGTTGTGGAGACTGCCTCTCTCCTGCTCAGATTCTTCAGATTCATAGTCTTCAACCTGTTCCTTGGTCTTGTCAGGACCTTTGAACCTTCTTCCCATGTTGAGCAACCCAGCAGACCTTCTAGCCTTCTTAGCCTTCTTGGCCAGCAGTGTCTTCAATTCATCCTGCCCCTTGGATAGGTTCAGGATCAGCTCTTGGAACTGTGCATTCTGTGCCTGGAGATCCTTAACTGATTGTTCAAGATCCATTGCTGAAATAAACAGCGAGAAGATGAGAAACCTGTGCTCAATTATAAACCTGTGATGCAATGATATGGGAATGCATATGCAATGTTTTCAAGGACCGCAGGATTTAAATTTGCTTAAACAAACAAGAAAGTAACTTTTTATTAGTAATAACTTGTTTTGCCTTTTAGGCTTACAAAAATGAAAACGAAATAAGTACAAAAGATGGGGTTTTAAGTCTCCCATGGACGTTTCCTCTTTGTGTTGAGGCATGAGTTGAGGTTTCGTTCCTCATGAAGTAGCTTTGTTAGCTCTAGGATCCTTGCTTGGCTTGCTTTGTAATGAGCCTCGAAAGTATCCCTTTGCTCTTTCAGTTGGATCCATGATCTCTGCAAGTCTTCCATATCAGTAGGCATGTCTGGGTGAAGGATGGTATAAGTTGTGTCTCCTTCAGCAACAGGTTCCATGGTAACTGGTAGGATGGCAGGATATGGCATCATGAGTGTCTGAGCACGAAATCGTACCCATCTGAGATAAGCCTCCATAGGAATGGTGTACTTAGGCTCCAGTGTCTTGCTGTCAATCCTGTTTACCTTTCCCCAAGCTCGTATGAATCTCTGACGGTAACCCTGAAGATCGTTGTCGTAGTCAAACACAATGCCCTGAATCAACATGTCATGTGGACCATCGCTCCGGGCGTAACCAAACTGTCGTAAAGCTAGAGATGGGTTGTAAGTGATGCCTCCTCTTATGCCTAGAAGTGGCACATTAGGAAACTCCCCACAACGATCAATGATGGTGACATTCTCCATAGATCTGGAGCACCAATGGATGTCTGAGTGAGAAAGTGACATGATCCTCTTGGACCATCTGAACCCTTGCTCATTCTTCATTACTGAGCGAGGAAGGTGAGAAATAAACCACCTAGAAAGTAAAGGTATGCAACACATCAAAGTTCCTCTTGCCCTTGTAGTACGGGTGTGAAGAGAATGTAGGATGTCTCCAAGTAAGGTAGGCACTGGATTGTGACTCAGGAATATGTTGATGGCATGAACGTCTATGAACTGATCAGGATTGGGGAACAACACTAAGCCATAAATCAATAAGGCTAAGATCTCCTCAAAAGCATCGTAGCTCATAGCCTTCAAGAACATTTGAGCTTTATCCACTAATACCTTGGCAAGAATACCTTTAACTCCACTTCTCGTCTCTAGAACAATGTCAGACTTCTTCAGATGTAGAGCTGCAACAATAACTTCTGGTTTAAGCTCCTTCTCTAAGCCTGTGAATGGCTTCTGATCAAGAACAGGTATACCCAGAAGTTTAGAGAACTCCTCCATGGTTGGAACCAGCTGATAATCAGGAAATGTAAAGCAATGGTGCTTAGGGTCAAAGAACTGAAACAGCACACTCATCATGTCTTCACTGAACCCTGAAGTAACTAGATCCAATAAGTGACCATGTCTCTTGTTGAACTGGGAATGATCAGGCACTAGGGAAACCAGCTCCTTGAGCTTAGCAGGTATCCCTACAAAGTTGATCCTGATGGTGTTTCTACGAGCAGAAGCCATGACCTGCAACAAAGAACAAAGATAAATCCTTTGGTCCTTGAAATGGTTAGGGGAAATGATATGCTTATGATGCATGATGATGTCATGATGTCATGCTCAATCACAAACATGTGGCACACACAAACAAGTCACACCATAGCCCTAGGTTTAAAGGCTTGCATGAGGTTCAAAGGCAAGTACCCTCCCCTAAAGTTAGATGGTTCATCCTGTCCTACAAAAGTAACCAGGTTCTAAGGGATCTCAATATCATTGATCCTTCACAAGGGTGGTTGTTCAGAAGGCAACTTACTTGCCAACCAAAACCCTCCAAGTTTAAGATCTCAATGAGCGTAGTATCGAGTGTCAACCAACTTCAGTCTGCACCAAAGCCGGTTACCTCACTACTTTCTAAAGGCCAAGATGAGTTAACTAGGGTTCTAAAAGTCAGTTAGTGCATTGACAACATATGGCAGCCTCAATATTATCCTCAACTTGACTTAAGGAATATAAGCACCAACCAAGAAGTCGCACTAACTATGGCCACCAGATCAACCGTATCGATATACGTCGTACAGTTTCCTTGGTCTATTGCCATTTACCTAAGGTACACTAGATCCGGGTTAGGACCTTTCACACATAAGAGCACCCCAACAATATAATAATAAAGCAAACAAAGCAAACAATTTAAAGTGATCTTAATTCCTAAGGGTACCCCTCTTAAATAGGTCCCCAGCAGAGTCGCCAGTTCTGTAACACGGTGGGAGAACTGACTTTAAACAATGTTGCGGATAGCAAGAGTCGCCACCGACTTTTATTTTATCCATAAGGAAAGGTTATAAAAGAACAGGAAAGACCTTAGAGAATATTTTTGGGTCCGGGGGGTAGTTTATGAAAAGGGAAGGTGTTAGCACCCTTTTCATCCATGGTTATCCATGGGCTCTTAGGTACTTAAGCTCACTTTTGAATTGTTTTGAAAGTGTAGTGTGTGAATAGCAAAAAATTTCAGAATAGTTTAATAATAATCCGTGTATGGATGTGAAAAAAACTTGTTTGAAAATTTTGTGGGAAATTTGTTTAAGTGTGAAAAAGTTTTGAAGTGAGCAAGTATCTAGGAGTAGCCTACCCTAATGTTTTAAGGTCTTTCTTATTCTTTATCCTTTCCTTAGTAAGACTATCCCTACTATAATGGAGTAGGTAGTCCTTACTTTGGATGTTAAGGGACATGTGAGGGACAATTGGATTTTTGAAGGCCATTGTGGGGTGTAATAAGCAAACTGGAGGGACTATCATCATTTTTCGAAAGGGACTCGATTCGTAAAGGCAACCATAAGGGACTTTGATGATTTTCTTTTTGAGGGACTTGCTTTATACACCCCACTTAACCAATATTCATAGGCAACTTGAGGGATATCCTTAGGAAGTGAGACGGCGATTAAAATTGACTTACGTGTGTGACGTGTTTATTTTAATTATCTTTATTTAAAAGTGATCTAAATTTATTTTAATATTACATACAGGTTGTTACACTCCCTAATTACTAACCATAATAATAATTAAATAATTAAACAACTTTACATCCAAGAAACAATTACAAAATAATAAGCAAAATAATTAAATAGCAAAGATAAATAAAATATAAATAAGCAATAATAAATAATAAAGGAGGTTAATTCTAAGTTTACTCGGCAAGACATCGCATCTTGTGCCTACGTATCCTTACGGGAGTGGAATCAGAGTAATCGTAGTTCCCCTCAAAAGGGAGGTTAGAGACTTCTTGACTGTGGTCAAGGTCTCACGGGGAATAAACATGTCTTAAGGACACGCTTACGTGGAGTGTAGAAACTCCAAATCTCTATGTTGAATTGTTAAGTTGTAATTAGGGTTAAATTAGGTTAGGGGTTCCACGGCGGGAAACCCTAAAATGAGCGCGGCGGCTCTTTGACCTAATGCTAGGGGTAAAATGGTAATTTTGCCTGCGGCGAGGCATTTGTGAAAATTAGGGTTTGTAAGGTTGTAAGGGTTTGAAGTTTTGAGGACTATTGGCGTGGCGGCCAAACGGCTAGACCTAATCCTTCGGAGGAATGCAATGCGGCAGGTTAATGGTAAAAGATGCGAGAATTTAAACCATACATCAGCAGAAATTTAAATGCGGAAAAGTAAACGCGATTATTGGTTCGCAAGGTTACAACCGAGAAACAATTACAATTATGATGCTTGAACTGAAAAATAAATTGCAATAAAATATAAGGCTGCAACACAAACCAACGCTGTTAGGAATCAGGCAAAAGGATATATGATCTTGCTGTCTATTTGTGATATAAAGGAAAGTTTTTAATTTCGAGTCATCATATAAGTTTTAATATTAAAAAAATATTTAATTTTAATTTTTTCAAAGAGAATTTTAATTTTATTAAAGAAAAAGAAGAGTTTAAGTTATTATATAAAAAACTAAATTAGCTATTATTAAAAGAAAATATTATTATTTTTTAGAGTTTAAATTATCATTTTTAAAAAGATTTTAGTTATTAATAAAAAAAGGTTAATTTTGATTAATATTTAAAACACGTTAATCTGATTAATATTTAAACGGAAAAAATGGATTAATATCTAAGACAGAAAAAAAAATAAAAAATACAATACATAAAATAAATGACAAGTGGGTGGGGCTGGGTACCCAATTCCCAGACCCAACCCGGTCCGGTGGTACAAAAGGGGGAAAAAGAAAATTAGGGTTCTAAAACCCTAATTTCCTTGTGCGGCCGCGGATCTCCCTTGTCCTCGTCTCTCTCGACTTCTCTCATTCCAAACCTGAAAAGAAAAAAAAACAACCACATAGTAACCATTAATCATGAGCTTACGTCGTTTTTGACGGTGATTTTCGCGGAGGTTTACGGTGTTCGATCGTTCGTGATTTATGGGATGATTATGAGGGCGATGATGTGATGAACTGAGCTCCAAGGTACGATTGCCCGTCGAGAGACGAAGGCGGTCGTGCGATTTGCCTTGATGGTGGTCGTCTAGGATTTCGTCGCCGTCTTCCGTTTTTCTCTCCCTCTTCCCTTTTCTGGGGTTTCGTTTGAGGTGATGCCATTCTTATATACTCTCCTCTCTCGATTTTGAATGGGCCTTTGGATTTACATTTTCCTGATATTATTTACCCTTTTGTGAAAGGTTTGATTTGATCTCAAAACCTTCCGTTTTCGGAAGCGATTTGCACAATATTTGTTTTTCTGATATGATATGATCTTTGTCTGATTGAAACCTTCCACTTTTAGTTCGATTGATTGGATTCACTAATTTGCTTTGGATATTTGCAGATGCGGATTCGTTTTGGATATCGTGGCCTGTTTGATAAACCGTTATTTCAATTTCGGTTTTGCAAATGTGGATTCGGTCCCTGATCCGATTGTCTCTGGTGAACTGGGTTCCATATGTTTGGTTCAGTGATTCCGTTTTGATGTTGGGTAACTGGTTTGGATTTTGAACTGATTGTTTCTTTGTTTAGGATGAACTGTGATAGTATGTTGGGCCATGATGTGTGATAGCTGAGCCTCTGCGTTTGGTGCCTTGTTCCACGATGCCCCTAGCAGTTTGAGGTAGTTTGGTCGTGGGATTTTACTTAATATGAAATGAGCTTTTTGTGAACTGAACTTGCTCTGTCTTTTGAGCTGACTCTGAACTTAGCTCTGATTGTTTTTCTGAATTGCACTCAGTCTCTTATTTTTCTGGATTGAACTGGGTTCATCTCTGAGTTGCAATTGCTCTTCTGTTTCTGAATTGAGTGGTTTTGCTGCTTTGTGAGTTGAAGTGCTTATTCAATTTTGGTGCAGCTTGTGAATTGTTTTGACCCTAACTCTGTTATGGACTTTGGGGACTTCTGATGCTATTTTGACTCTTGTATTTCAGGTATTGAAAAAAATCAAACAAACGGTTCAGACCTATTGGCATCTAGGTCCGAACTCGGGTTGGCTCTGCTGTTCAGCTTTGTATCAGTGGAACTCACTTGAAATTTACTTGATAGTGATACCTGTTTACTTGATGAAATGGTATTTTAGTTTGGCTTTGAATCGAACCCAATTACGGCAAATCAAATCGGTCCCCACTTCTTTTACTCTTTATCTCTCTCGGTTGTCCCTTAGATAAGAACAGACATTACCTGATCTGACGCCGATGGCGTGGATCGGTAACGGGGGTAGGATGCGACTTCGGTCGTGCCACTCCCGACACTCGATGATGACCATTGTTCTGAGAGTGTCGAAAATAACTTCTAACCTTTTTCTCTTCTGTTTGTGTTCTGTTTTGATGTGCAGGTTAGTCGAGATTTGCGGCGAAGCTCAAGGGCCAACATGAAGACACTTAGCATTTTTAGGACTTAGGATTTTTAGATTTAATGTAATTCCTTGTAGCAGCAAAAATGTGAAACAATCTCCCTTTTGTATAATGCAATCTTTATGAAATAAAATTCGCAACACTTTGAATTTATTTATATTTTATTCTTAGTTAAAAAATATAAACAATTGTGAATAAATCCACAAGTATTTAAATTCGTTAACATAGGCATAAAACATAAATATTCCCAAGTGGTATTCTTATTGGTGCACTCGTCTCATTTGTAATCCTAATCTCATCATCCGATTAAAATGTTAACCAACCATTTCATAACCAAACACCTATGGGCACCGTAATCACAACATTTTCAGCATCAACAGTAAAACTAATCGTAATTAAATTCCACTGACCAAACCGCTAAAATCTCAATATGATCAGAACTGGTGATAGATAAATGCCTCGAAACCATAACGCATCAAATGCCTCAGAATTTTAATAACAGCCCGTCTTCAAGGAATTGGTAGAATTTGTGTAAAATGACCAAAATACCCCTGGGACCAAATCTCTCTTTGATGTTGGCAAAAAATCATGAAGTTTGACTTTGGTTTGACCACAGTTGACCTCAGTTTGACTTTTTAACTGCGTTGACTGCTTTTGACTTATCTGATCATCTGACTGAGCAAACTTTTGAGAAAAGTCTTGAAACTTGACATGGGGGTTCTTATACACATATAAGATGTTATGAAGCTCCCTTGAAGTCTTGGAAGTCCATTTAGCCTGATTAAAGTCAAAACCCTAGTTTTGGATGCACTGCTTAGGAGGTGCATTGTCTGAGGGAATTGTCAACTCTTCTGACCAATTGTGAACTTTGTGAACCTTGTGAACCTTCAAGAAGCAACCTATGGACTTCATGAACCTCATGAAAGGTCTTGTAGATGTTGAGAAGTTTGTGAACTTTGTGAACCTTCAAGAAGCAACCTATGGGCGTCATGAACCTCATGAAAGGTATTGAAAGCACTGTGGGACTTGTGAACCTTGTGAACCTTCATAAAGTAGCTTGTGGACTTTATGAACTTCATGAAAGGTTATGCAAGTTGTTGGAGAACTTGTGAGCCTTGTGAACCTTTTTAGAACACAAAGTCTTGTATTGTGAGGGCAAATTTTGGGGTGCAACAAGTAGTAATCAAACTCTTCAAAAACACAATCTTTCCTAGATTCGGTGTACCCAGACTCGTCATTAGTGACGGCGGATCTCACTTCATATCGCGAATATTCGATAAACTTCTCTCTAGATATGGAGTCCGACACCGAATAGCTACACCTTATCATCCACAAACTAGCGGACAAGTAGAGGTCTCGAACAGAGAAATAAAACAGATATTGGAAAAGACTGTCGCTACCTCAAGGAAAGATTGGTCGTCAAAGCTACAAGAAGCTTTATGGGCTTATAGGACCGCTTTTAAGACACCAATAGGTACTACCCCTTACAAATTAGTTTACGGTAAATCCTGCCATCTCCCTGTAGAATTAGAGCATAAGGCCTTCTGGGTCATTAAGACACTCAATTTCAACTACACCGAGGCAGGAGAAAAGCGAATCTTGAACATACACGAATTGGAAGAACTTCGATTAGACGCTTACGAAAATGCCCGTATCTATAAAGAACGAACAAAAAAGTGGCATGATAAACGTTCAGTCAGGAAACAATTCAGTGTGGGAGACATCGTATTGCTCTTTAATTCAAGATTAAAACTCTTCCCAGGTAAACTAAAATCTAGGTGGTCTGGACCCTATGAAGTGACTAAAGTACTTCAGAGTGGAGCTGTCGAAATTTCCGATAAGACGAATGCACCGTTTATCATAAACGGGCAACGTCTAAAACATTACAATAAGAACGACAACAGTCCTCAAGTCAGCAATATAACATTGTTTGAGCTTCCAGCTCAAACACCCTAATAGCTTCTCACCAAGCTATCGTCAGGCTTTAGATGTTAAAAACAACACTTACTGGGAGGCAACCCAATTTCCCTCGTTATCATATTTCAATTTTTATTTAAAATTTTACTTTGAAAATCCAACAAAAATTCTAAACTTATAACTACTACTACTTTCTACTTTCGTTTGTTCTCATATTTTTATTTTATTTTTCTCTTTTGTCTTTTGTTTCTACCGCTTTTTATTTTCAAAAATCCTGACTTCAAACTCCTGTTTTAAACTTTTCAGGATTTTTAAAGTCTTCAAAAACATTCCTTCTGTTTTCTCCGAATTACCTGCGAGTATGGCCGAGTACGACTTCACAAAGGTTCACTTTAGAGGACTAGCTCAAAAGGCAAGATTTGCAGCACTAACTGAAAGAGAATTCGCCTTAACGCTGTATTATGATAAGTCTACCATGGATAAACTAGGAATCACGGATAGCATTCAATATCTGTTCAATCAACTGGGTTGGGAGAACACTGCTTTGAAAACACGTTTTGCTACCTACAAGGATCTTACCTATGAATTCCTTAGTTCTTTCAGATATATACCCAACTATGGCTTTGGATCCAACACAGAGCTGATTACCTTCCGATTATTTGGAATGGACCAAACCCATAGCCGGATGTCACTAGCTAACCTCCTAGGATTTCCTAGCGGGCCGCATGTGTTCATCAGTGCAGAAGATGACGATATTGATTTTCAACTCGACCAATTCTGGGGTAGAATCACAGGCGACTATCACCCTGAACCAGACAAAATGTATAATGATGATATCCATAACCCAGCTTTCAGATACTTCCATAAGATACTAGCTCACACCCTGTTTGGGAAAGAAGAAAATATTACTGCAGTATCTAAAGAGGAGTTATTCATCATGTTCTGTGCTTCTCAGGGACGTACAGTAAATGCAGTGCCTTTTATGATGAGATCTTTCAAACGCCTCACGCAGGAACCACAGACACCTATTCTTATAGGAGGCCTCGTGACAATGATTGCCCACGAGCTTGGCCTTAGATTCCACTTAAATGCAAGCACTTGTTTTGGCACTATCCGACCCATGAACATACAATTCTGCTTTAACAGGCGCATTTTAGGAACTATGGGACCTGGACCGTATAAATACCTCATTAACGAAAAACCAGTATAGCTATTCACACTGCCTGATCATCAGATGACAAGTATCCACAACAAGGATAACTGGCTCTATGAACTGGACGAGCCTATGGGACCCCCTTCGCCACAGTCAACACCACAGAACTATATGTATGACAGTGACCACATCTCTGAGGCACACGACTATATGTACTATGAGGATGTTGTATCCGAAGCTGAAGTAGACCCCATGACCCCTCCACACTACAACACCTATCCGGAGCCTATCCCTGAGGAGACCACCGATAAAATGGATATTGTTCTACTACGATTGGACAACGTTGATGCAGCTCTGACTACTGTAAAAGATGACATCTCAGGCATACACAGCGAACTGGTAGTTTTCATGGATTTAGTTTGCGACCAGCTTGACTACTACGCATGGAAATTCGATGAGTTGAAGACACGAAAAGACTAGATACTAGCCTTTAGCAGTAGATTCAGTTTAGTTTAGTTTAGTTTAGTTTCGTTTAAGCATTTGGATTTTTTCGCATTGTTAGTTTTCTTTATGTACTACATACAATCATTTCAATTTTATGTTATTTCAATTCTAGTTTTTATTCAATTACTCTGTTTTCGCATTATTCGTTGTTTGTTGACAGCTATATTACATTGCCGTATCAATACTAAGCCTTAAAGTCACTGCGAGAACGCCCTCAGAGCAAAATTCTGCATTCTGCAGATTTTGCTGCTGTGACGACCGTCAAAGGACCCTGACGAGCGTCACGCGGGTGACGACTGTCACGAATTCAAAAACTGCTATCTGATATAACAGGGTGCGTGTTCTTTCCCACTACCCCCATTACCACTTCTAATCATCAGAACTCATACCCCACTACAAATTTTCGTCCTCCCCACATTGAACCATTTATTTCAACTCCAATCTCAACTTCCAAACCACACTTCTGTCAGTTCCTCCCACTCTGCAGAAAAACCCCAATCTTCAGAAACCCCTCAATTTTCCAACAATGGCAAGAACTGCAGAAACCCCAGATATCAGCAACATTATCTTCAGTGAAGGTGACTTAGGCGAGAGATAGCGAGCAAACTACATTGCATGTCATCAGAGGTCGCTCCAGCCGACTCATTATCCACACATTCCATCGCTTACGGAGCTCGGACTCCTTGAAGGCGTCACCTGGATGCTTCAGAGAGCAGGCATCTGGAATCTCTGCACCAACCCACTTCCCACATACGAACAACTCACTCTTGAGTTCTTGAGTTCGTTCACTTACGTCACAAGCAGCGACGACCTCAACCAACATTCCGGTGCCGCATGCTTCCGGCTGTTCGGCACAAACTATCAGATGCACCAGAACCAGATAGCTGCCCTCTTACAACTTCCTCGAGGCGACAACGCTCACCGCCGCCTCACCGATCAGTTCCAGCACGAAGCTTTCACGCTGTGGTATCAGTTGACCGGCATCAATGCCGATGGTTGGGACTCTCTGCACGCCACTCATATCCATAACCCAACCATCCGGTACTTTCACAGAGCGTTGAGCAAAACAATCTTCGCCAGAGACAACAACCACAAACTGAACTCGAAAGAGCTCTTCTTCCTCCATTGCGTCTTCAACAACGAACCAATCAACGCTGCTCCGTTCCTGCTGGCTCACATACAGGCCAACTGCAACCGTGGCTCCAAGCCATTCTATTTTGGCGGGATTGTCACCGCCATTGCACTTGGGCTGAACCTTGGCGACCGCCTCCAGCACCTCCGTTCCATCCCCTCGGTGTTCCTTGACACCGACCACTACAGAGCCTCTCATCTTATCTGCTCCAGAGCTGACGGCAAATACCATCCGGTAGTGCGTGGCAAGACCGTCCGAAGCATCATCCTTCCGTCACGCACCCGCACACACCCGGAGGACCGTACCAACTGGTTATTTGACCTCACTGCCCCTCCTGCTGCCGCTGTTCCTACTCAGGACCACACCCAAAGTTCTGACGATGAAATCCAAGCTGAGTTGGACAGGTCCGAGCAGCCAGAGGCATCGCAGCCCCCTCCTTACGAAGGTACATCCTCTCGCCGCCGCCGCCATCATCCCGTGCCAGACTACACAGAAGAGGACCTCCGCCGCTCCCTAGACCAGCAGGCACAGATACTCGCGATGCTGCAGTAGCATAATCAGTGAGCCGACCAGTTCGAAGCTTGGCACCGGACTCAAATGCAACAACTTCAAACCGGCCAAGTTACCATCACTGAGAACCTGGCGAATCTGACTCTGCAGGTCGAAGGACTCCGAGACACCGTATACCACACCGGAGCTATGAGTTATGAGGACAGAGTAGCCCTTGCCAGAGCCAGAGGACGCCAGCGCGGACGTGACAGAGGCTGTGACTAGATTTCCATTTTTCCTTATTTGTTTACCATATTTCCTGTTCATTTGTACTTTCATTTCAGTTGTATCTCCCTCTCGCATGCTTCAAAATCAGTGGGGACACTGATTGAGATAGTGTGGGAGCGGAGCCTTTATTTCCATTCCACTGTTATTTCCATTCCACTGTACTTTGAATTTCGTAATTTCTATTTAAACACTTTCTATTTTTAGCAAATAAAGCTCGTTTATATATCCTTTTCCCGTTACGCAAACATCCCCACATTATTCAACGTAAACAAAAATTTTCGTTAGTTCCTCAAAAGCAAAAGCATCACAAGAATGCAAACGAGTTCAAACCAAGTTTTGAAACTCCGAGGAAACAACAGTTCTAACAAAACCAATACCGTCCTGACACCTTAGATCTCCGGTTATGCGAGTCGGTTTCACTACCTACGCGTACCAAAGTGTCAAGTGTCTACGCAAACTCAGCCCCAAGTAGTTTATACTAGCAGTCAGCACCATCCTAAAGCACTTCTAAGCGAGCGACCGATGCAAATAAGTGTATGATCTCCAAAAAGATGAAAAATCATGAAAAGAGAGCTAAATAGCCCAAAAATATAAGACACGTTTCCTTCTAAGTTAGGTGCTCCTCACCCGAGCATTTAGCCCAACGGCACGAAAACTCATTGAAAAATCAATGACATAAGCTTATGATCAATGAAGAAGATCAAAAACAAGAAATGAGATCATATTCACTAACAGGTCGACTTGCCATGAAAGTGTACGGACAACGGGCTTAATGTGATTGCGCTAGAACAAACAGGGTGAACTTGCCGCGAGAACCTTGACACCAAGTTACAGTAGCATGACTGGGACCGGTTTGCATAAGGAGGAGACCTCCGAAGACTTGTAGTCCAGTGTCGTCATGGTACTCGTTTTGTTCTTACCAAGAATCCCGGTTTTTCCCGACTTTTGCGAACGAAGAAGCTGCCTCGTGCTTGCCGACCTTTTCATGTTTTACTTGAGGACGAGCAAAGATTCAAGCTTAGGGGAGTTTGATAACACGAAATCGTATATATATTTCGATGCATAATTCAACTAAAGTTTAACCGTTTTCGATCCGATTTAGGGTTATTTCCGTGTTATTTGTCTGATGTTTTGCAGGTATTCAACGATCACGTCTAAACAAGGCAACATGAAGAAAAGAAGCAATCTCAGATGAATTATGGACGAAAAAGGAGTGAAAACATCATAAAAAGCGTAGAAGCTGTTTTTGCTGATGTGACGACCGTCACAGCTTCATGACGACCGTCACACGGGTGACGACCGTCACACCTTGTGACGACCGTCATGCAGGAAAAAACGCCCCACTTCAATTACACGTTAAAGAAGCAGTTCCAATTCCCACAGAGTGGACCACTACTCCCTAAATTATCTGCCTCAAAGTCCATCAGCTTCAGTGATAACCGTTGGAATTCCACTTCTATAAAAGGGGAAGCAGGGGACTTCAGAAGGGGAGCCGCATTCATACAATGAAGTGCTACCAAATTTATTTCCAGAGCATATTTTCCAGTTTTATATTCTTATTCGTTTCTCTTTATTTCTTCTGTATTCCCATTTTCATTCTTCTGTAATTTCTACTTTATCGTACGATCAATTTGGCATAAAGACCAGAATCCTGCCAACATCTGTGGAGGATCTGCCCAAAGGCCAATTGGAATATTTACAGGTTTCTCATTTCAATCGATTCCAGTTTTATTATAATGCAAATCATTATTTATTATTTTTATTTATGTTTTATCTTTCCCAAATCCATGTCTAGATAAACTTAGGTAATCGATATGTAGTAATAATTCGAAAGGGATTTGATAACAACTGGTTGGAAAACTTTCTTTTCAAAAAGGTAATTTATGGTCTGAGTGTTTAAAATTGATTTACTGAATAAACTTCGTCGCGAGAGCGAGAACTTATTTAAAAGTAGTTTTGCCACGAAAGTGGGAAATTAATTAAGATACGAACCAACAAGCGAAAGCTGCGGTAAGGTCAGATAGTAAACACTAGTCATCCATTTTAATAACAGCGAAAGCACTTTAAAATGAATTAGAACTTAGAGATTTCCAAAAAATAATTTTAACCCCGAACGGGATACGAAAGTGTACGTTTGGCCCTTAGGATTATGATTAGCGTCAATAACCATCGTGAGGCGAGAATCTTTAAATCACTATTTTCTGCTTAAATAAACTCTGAAAATTATTTCATACACCGGTAACTTGTCAAATCCCTGAAGAACACAATTACTGCATATCGATTCAATCATTTATAATCTAAGTAGTATTCTTAGTTCCCTTTTAGTGACAATCTTATTCCCTTAAACATATTCTACCTAGCTAAACATAGTAACTCCCGAGAACACTAGTTTGATTACGAGTCCCTGTGGGATCGATATCTATTATTACTACACGATAGACTGTGCACTTGCAGTTAGGTTGTATTAGACATAGAAAGTCGCGATCAAGTTTTTGGCGCCGTTGCCGGGGACCCGTTTAGTCAATAGTGTAACCTTCTGTTACCCGTTTAAATCTGATTGTGCTAGAGTTGCACTAACCACAGATTGTTGGACTTCAATTCAAAATCTTAGTTACATGGCCATAACTGCACACTTCATTGACAATGCACGGATCTATCATAAAAATATTATTAGTTTTAGTTTAGTTCCAAATCACAAGGGTGACACCATTGGTAAAAAAGTGGAAGATGTTTTGAAGGAATGTGGGCTTAGGAAAGTGTAAACAATTACCCTTGACAACGCAACATGTAATGATGTAGTTGTTTCTTACTTGGGAAAAAGACTTAAGAGCAAGAATTCTTTAATTGGTGTCGGGAGTTTTATGCATATGAGGTGTGTTGCCCATATCTTAAACTTGGTTGTGAGAGATGGACAAAAAGATCATGAGTTGGCTATTGAAAGTGTTCGCGATGCTGTTAGGTTTGTGAGGTCCTCACCACAAAGAGCTTTAAAGTTTAATTAATGTATAGAAATTGTAGGGATAACATGTAAAAGAAAACTTGGCCTTGATGTTTCCACACGATGGAATTCCACTTACTTGACGTTGGATGCTGCTGAGAAGTTCCAAACAGCATTTGAAAAGTTAAAGGATGAGGATCCTAGCTACATGGAGTTTTTTGAACATTCCGGTCCACCTTGTTCTACTGATTGGGAAAAAGCTAGGGCTTTTGTGATTTTTTTGAAAACATTCTATGAGGCAACCAAATTGTTTTCATCTTCGCAAGAAGTGTCGTTACATTTAGCCTTTCATAACTTGTCTGATATTTTGTGTAAGCTTCAAGAAGCATCCTTGAACATGAATACCTATGTGGCTCCAATGGTTTCTAATATGAGGACCAAATATGATAAATATTGGGGAGATGTTGAAAAAGTGAATCATTTTATCTATTTTGGAGTGATCTTTGACCCTAGGTTTAAGTTCGGTTATGTTGAGTGGTCTTTCAATGACATGTATGGGGTTGGTAGTGAACTTGCTAAGAAAAATGTTGAGTGTGTCAAAAAAAGTCTATATGAACTATATAATTGGTATAAATTTGAGCATGATAAAAGTGTCAGGGCTGCCCTCTTAGATGCACCATCCGAGAGCACTTCTCATTGAGAAACATGCACCCAAACTAGAAAACCATCACTTTTTACAAGGGCTGATGCTTTTAAACAACACTTGAAAGAGAAAGACACAGTTGATAATCAAAATGAACTAGAGAAGTACTTAGGAGACCCTTGTTGGGGAGATGCTGGAAATTTTAACATTCTTAAATGGTGGAAGGAGAATTCCACATGTTATCCTATATTAGCTACTTTGGTTAGGGAAGTTTTGGCAACACCTGTTTCAAGTGTAGCATCCGAAAGTGCTTTTAGTACTGGGGGGCGAATTTTAGACATGTATCGGAGTTCTTTGAGTCCGGCAATGGCCGAGGCGCTTATTTGTTCTCAAAAATGGTTGATGCCTTCTAACGAGAACGACTCAAGAGTCGTTGATCTGCTTAAAGAATATGACATAACTGATTCTATAGTTGCAGGTACTTTGTGAAACAAAACTTTATCTTTTTTAATATTATTTTAATAACTTTAACCTCATTATATTTTTGGTATCTTGCAGAGTTTCGTGTAGGTGTTACCGTTGGAGCAACTGCTCCTGGGCAGGCTGTGCCTGTTTAAATCACCTTTAGGTATATGCTGAATTTTTTCTATTGTATATGCAGCCACTATATATATATATATATATATATATATTCTATTGTACTTGCAGCCATACTAAACCATTTTTTCTCTTGTACTTGCAGCCACTTTTTGAATTTTTTTGGAGTCTTGAATGACTCATAATATTAAAGCCATTATAGTTAGTAAATCAGTTTTAGGAATCCATGTAATAATTTTGGGGCACTATTGTTTTGGGTAAGGAATCCACTATTGGTTTAATACAGTGACAATGCTGTGAGTTTACACTTCTTTTGGGGCTGTTCATGAGGATGAATCCAGACCTGTTTTGGTAATTTACACTGCTTTTTACTACATTTTTCACACTAGTCTTAATTATCACTCTGATTTAAGTTTAACCAGTAACTAACCGTGTTTAATTTGATTGATTATTTTAGGTTTTTATAGATCGACGTCTGGTTTTATGCAAGGTGTTTGTAATTTGTAATGAGGTTCTAAGCTTGTTGTTGTGTGCCTCATTTCTGTTTAGATCCTTGAAGGAAGTTTTTTCTGGCTGACTGCAGCTGTAAGTTTAAGTGTGGTTTGTGTTGAACTCCTGCTGCTGCTAGGCTTTGGTAAGAATTATCACAGGTAGGCTAGTTGATTTAGTATTTTAGTATTTAGTGTTTTAGGACTCAATAGGCTTTAACCATTTTGAGTTTGTCAACTCATATAAGCTGTCAGGATGTTTGATTTGGATTGTAGCAATTTGTATGTCAATGTTTTGCTTCTATTAAAATGATCAACATTTGTTTTAAATGACTAGGAATCTCAAGTTCGAAAGGGTGAGTTTCATATTTACGTCATTCTGTTGGAATTCGTAATTGCATTTGCTGCTGTTTGTTTTGATTCTGTCACTACGGTTTGTATTTAATGGAATTACACTGCCGCTAAGATTCAGTCCGAGTTATTGATTTATGTAATTGCATTTCTGTACATATCTCTGATATATATGGAACAGTTAGAGTGACCTTTATAAGTTATAATTTGCATTATGGTATCAGTTCCTGATAATCTAATCATAGCATTACATTGATCAGGTTCAAATAGGGTCTCATTCCTTTACATTTGATCATGTTTATGGAAATGGTGAATCTCCTTCATCTGAAATGTTTGTGAAATGCGTTGCTCCATTGGTTGATGGCTTATTTCAAGGATACAATGCTACTGTGCTTGCTTATGGTCAGGTTAGGTCCATAGTGCATGATCATGTACCCAAAGTTGAAAAAGATGATTCAATCCATATTATCATTTGAAGCACATTCATATTTTTTATTTAAAGCTCATATTTGTTGCAGACAGGATCCGGGAAAACGTATACCATGGGAACTGCCTGCACTGACAATACTGGGATTGGATTGATTCCTCAGGTTATGAATGCCTTGTTCAACAAGATTGAAACTCTAAAGCAGCAAACGGAATTTCAATTGCATGTTTCCTTTATTGAGGTATATTAGTTATACCATTATACCGTGTTGTTGCTGCTGTTGTATATTGATTGTTTAGTATATGTTGTATATTGTTGCTGCTGCTGTTTAGTGTATTACTGATTACTGTTTAATCATTATCTTAGGGCGAATCTTATGATGGGAGCTTCTGCTACTGATTTGCTTGATTTGTTAGCTCAGATGGAGCATTTGAATATTTCCCCGAATACAGCATCGTTTAATTTGGTTCTTAAGGCTCTGCATCAGGCTGGTGAAACGCTTGCTGCTGAAAAACTTCTTGAACGGTTAGATCATGTCATTGTTTAAATTTGATGTTTATGTTGTGGATTGAATAAGGAATCTGTTTGTGAAATTTTTTAGACGTGAGATCATTTCATTTAGGATTACAAATTATGAAAAGTGAGATCATTTCATTTAGGATTACAAATTATGAAAAGTTCTGGGTTTATTGATTAAGGAGTGTTCAGATTTTCTTAGTAGATTTTATTTATATATTGTGAGGTAGTTTGTAAGAGCATTTGGAAACAAACAATGATACAATTATAAGCTGAAACAGTTTATAGCTTATACTAAATTAACTTAGCTTTATGCTATGCTGTGTTGTCAATAGCACGTTATAGCGGAATAGCCCAGAGGTGGTAGAGTTTGGCACTACTCTTTTGGCCTGGATGCTACTGTCGTCAATAGCGGTTGTTAATTGCAGCCCCAAAATCTATTTTTAAACTGTTTGAACCATTTCAAGATTAATGTTCTATTCTTCATTCTATTATGTTCTTGTTCATTCTATTAGTCCCAAAATCTATTATGCTGCCAAGCTTCATTGTTTCTCCATCTGCTTGTTATCTTTGAAGAAACATACCTCTGTGGTCAAACTTCATAACCATTTATAGTCAACTAGTCATGCTAGTTGTTGTGA
The DNA here is from genome assembly GCA_963859935.3 of Lathyrus sativus. NCBI lineage: Eukaryota > Viridiplantae > Streptophyta > Magnoliopsida > Fabales > Fabaceae > Lathyrus > Lathyrus sativus. The sequence goes on along the minus strand of OZ012740.1, from coordinate 552,688,119 downwards.
AATATGCTGCAGAATTTGCTTAGTTGAGTGAAATGTTTCACCGCTCTCTAATAATGATGACTTGCATGGAATGACTTTAGGTTTAAATGGAACAGGTTGAGTGTATAGCTGAGCTTGTGCTAACTTTGTGGAAGCTAAAATAGACTTCAGTAGTGGATGGTTTCAAAATATCTTTGAAAGCTCGTTGTATCTACTGTTTTGAATTTCATACTTTATACTGGTTTATAAATGTTCCTACTGATTTTGATTATAAAAGTTCCATTTCCATTCATTTTGTTTTGTTAAAAGAATACCATAACATTTGTCAAGAATATTGCAACCTATTCAATGTTTGTACGTTTATGCAGTCCACTTGTCAAAATGTCAAGACTACCACTTTTCATTGGTGATTTGAATAAGGGAAATCAGGTTTGGAAAATAGCTATTCATGTGGTTAACCTATGGATCTTAAAAGAGCATAGTGATCAAGAACATATCGAAATGATTATTCAAGACTCCAAGGTAAAATATATTAAATATATTGCTCTTTTGTTCCTCTTCTAATTTAAATCTCAATTGTTGTTTAGTTTTCCTTCTTGAAATATAAATTTCTGCTGTTGTCCAATTTAGTATTAAAGCCACTGAAAACAGAACTTCCTTCCTTATGTATAGGCTGACCAACTGCTTGTCATTCCCAAAATTGCGAAGTTGAGGATTGGAAACAAAAGCTTGAAGAAATTGACAGAAGTGGATAGATCACAATGGCACTGTGTTTTGATATCACTCAAGAAATTGATAGAAGTGGATAGATCATATTTGTAGCTACATAATTACTAAACACTCGCAAACTTTCCATTATGCAGTCTTGCTATTGTTTCTAGCATAAACATGAACAATGGCACTGTGTTTTGATATTTCAAAGCTTTTGAAACTTTTGTTAATACATGTTTGGATATTTCAAAGCTAATGTTTCTTGATCGGTTAACCGAACAAACCGATCCATTTTAACCGATCAACCGATTAAATCGATCCGATCAAACCGATTAAAACTTCAGTCGGAATTGGGCCTACCAAATCTACCCATGGTTTTGGCCGGTTTAACATATTGGGCCCGAATCCAATCCAAACCGACCGATGTCCAGCCCTAATTCCAAGACATACCAGTTAAATCATTTTAAGCTTGTATTTGACTTTTTTATTCTCTTATACTCTTGTATTAGAGTGTTGTGAGATATAGTTAAATATTTTTTTTGGATGGTGTAGGTGTACTGGGGTCTGGGTTAGTTGAGGGTATATTATGTGTTGTAATAATTTTTACATAATTTTATTATCTGGTTGTCTATTGACAGCGGTCGTGGTTTTTCTCCTATTTAGAAGTTTCCACGTTATATTCCTGTGTTGTGATTTTATTCCTCTTTTTTTTTATGATTTTTTTTCTTTTCTCAACAAAGCGGTGTCAGAGTCGTGGTTCGACTTTGTGGGAGAGCAGGAGTTGTATTCGGTGTTGGATACTTTTGTAGGATATGGGGGACTCACATTTGTAAAGGAGAATGTTGTATGTGTGCGTGAGTGGTTAAAGTCTTAAATTGTCTATGAATGAGTGAAATGTTGGATTTATAAGAGAAAAGACTAATTTATTTAACTTAAAGTTTTTGATTGAGATGTGATGTCTTCCTCTCTTATAGTCCTAGAATATCAATCTCATTGGTACATTTATGCTATTGTGAGAAGACCAATAATCTTAGAAAGAAAAGAGATCATTGGTGAGGATAAAGAGTTAGTCCCATCACCAGTTTACCACTTGAATTTCTTATACATAATGGAGTGCTTTGATATCATAAAGCACTGGTTAATTGATGCTTCCAAACTTTTGCTTCACAAACAAATTATACTCCAAAAGAAAACCATTAAGAATGGGTAAATCTCATGTTTTTCAGAGAAATTGAATCACCAATAACAAGTAGAGAATTACCATTTGCTTTAATTCACAACAAATTTTCAATTATCGAATAATTTTCATTCTTTGTTATTTTAATTTAACACACATCTGACGAACTCACACTCTCATTTGTGCACTAAAATATTTATAACAGGTAGAATTCACCATTTCAATTTGTGTATTTTTTTGTATGAGAACCATTCCTTCAATCGTTGATTCCACAATTTTTTTTAACATGTCATTTATTTGTGTAATTAACCCGTAGTTATTTATAAACTTAATATTAGTAACTATATTTTATAATTATTGTTCTTATTCATCATCTTCTTTTGATCTAAATTGCCTAGCTCTTGATACCAAAAAATAATGGAGTTATGACACACACGTTCATATTCATCTTCTTCTTTCCGCTTCGATATTCATGCCTCTCTTTGTTAAAGTAATAGTTCTAAAAAGAGGTTAAATTAAAACATCATTAATAGACAATTTTAATGAAAAAATATAAATGAATGTTATTATAAACCCGATTGGTTTAGTTTTTTCTTAATAATTTTTATAGTAAAATATATTTTTGTTAAAAAAAATTTACAAATAATTCTTTTAAATAAATCAAATGAAAAGCTTGTTTAAATAGTTATTTTTAAAATGTTGTTGTAAATATTTCATCTTTTTGGTATAAATATTTTGAGATAAAATCACTTAAATTTTAAACTATTCTAAATAGTTATTTGCAAAAATCATTTTTTAATATATTTTTAGAAAAAAAATTAAAATTTTGACTATATTTTAATATTCAATAATGTATATATATTATAGGATATCAAAATTAACCTTTCAATTTATAAAAAAATAACTAAAAAATTGTAATATTTTAAAAAATATCTTAAAATATTTATTTTTAAAATTACAAACTAAAAATTCAATATTTTAAAGATAAAACAAACTAGCCTTACGAAAATATGAATTTTAAATACAATTGAAAAAGAAAAATAAAAAATTGATGCATAAATTATGGATAGATGAGCATTATCGAATTTTTTTTTTGTCATAAATTAATCCTAGATATATCTTTTTTCTCCATAATACTGTTATTTATAATGGTAGGGCATGGAAAGTTGTAACATTTTTATCAGAGATGTTAACCTTCATAAAACTCTGAGTAAATTTTGAATTAAAAAATTCAACAAATTCTGTCGTTGATTGCAACAACTATAAACTAATAATGGTTTAACTAAAGGAATTTGGCAAAGATGTTGAGAAGGACTTTTGCAATGAATTTGGTAAGTAGCACATAGTTGTCTGTATGTTATCAACAAAATTTAGTAATAAAAAGAATTATTTTAAATTAATAAATTGATAATTAAGAAAATAGGTTAAAGAGGGGTTTGCCGACTATCACTGTTTGCTGATAATTATGTATGAAAGAAAATGCATGGCAATTTCACTTCATTAATATCTACGCAAAGGGACAATAGTAGTACTACTAAGATCCAGCGACTTTGACTTTTATTCTAGTACAGAGCCCACACGCACTCCGTGTACACTCTGTGAGACATCATATCGATATTTAATTAAATTTAAGAATATCAAAGGGTTCATTAATACACTTTGATATATATAAGGATATTTTTACTCTAATTATATTTAAAGACTTATTCTAAATCTTAACGCTTGATTTTCATTAATCTTACAGCTTTAAAACTCAGCAGCGCAACAATTTAATTAAAGTGCCTATGAAATTAACATTTCACCACGGTTATAAATTTCAACTGTGGTGGTATTTATATATGAATTTATTATAAAATACGTGGATTGCTTGTTTTACCTACCTCTCAATAAACATATACAATTATTCAAATTGATTTAAAAGATAATAATTTTAAAAAATTAAATTATGTTTGAATACCAACTTAAACGATCCACTTTTTTTTTTTTAAATTGCATGCATCTCGTAATTCATCTTTCACTCTTTTGTTGGTGCACAAAGTTAAAAGAGATGAATAGAATGAGAGAATTATATTCTGCAAATGACGGCTACAAAGTTTTAAGGAAGAAATTACATTAAATGACATCTACAACTAATCTATTTACACACAGAAAAACTAGGGTCACATACTAAAATACTAAATTACCCTCTAACAAAATTTAGCCACTAAGTTTTATAAAATATAAATTATTTTTAACACCATCCCTTAATTTATATTTATCAAAAACCGACAACACCAATTCCATCCCTTAAGCGAAGAAATTAATCGATCTTGATAGCCTTCGTCAAAACATCTGTCAGCTGCTTCTGGGTTCTACAATGTACAACTTCTAGTACTCCATTCTGAACTTAATTTTTCAGAAAGTGATACTTAGTCTCAATATGCTTGCTTCCCCCATGCAACACTGGGGTTTTGGCAAGATTAATTGCAGACTTGTTATCAATCATCAGCTTCAAAGGCTTGTTAACTTTGATCTTCAGATCCTGCAGTAAGCTCAGAATCCATACAACTTGACATGCAGTCACAATGCCTACAACATATTCAGCTTCACAAGTTGATAGTGCAATAACAGGTTGTTTCTTGGAACACCAAGAAATATGACCTTCCAGAAACTTGAACAAGTACCCAAAAGTACTTTTTCTGTAACTCTGTCTTCACACCATTCAGAATCTGAATAATTCAGAAGTTCTGATTCAATCTTTCTTCCAAAAGGGAATAACACTCCATACTTCAGAGTTTCCTTGATATACCTCAGAATTCTGACAGTAGCTTGGTAATGGGACCACTTAGGTTTACTCATGAACCTATTAAGCATTCCTACTGTATAGCAGATATCAGGTATGGTATTATAGAGATACCTCAGAGAACCAAACAACTGTTTGAAGATTGTAGCATCCACATCCTCACCATCAGAATCAGAATCAGAATCTAGTTTTTGATTTGTATATGCAGGTGTGATAGCAGCCTTATAGTTCTGCAACTTAAATCTCTTCAGAAGCTCAAGTTCATACTTCAGTTGATGCAAAATGATACCATTCTTAGAGTATATAAACTCCATCCCTAGAAATATATGTCATTTTCCTGAGATCAGTCATTTCAAACTCATTCATCAGCACCTTCTTGAACTTAGCTATCTCTTGTTCAGAACTCCTTGTCAGCATCATGTTATCAACATACAAACACACCAAAACATATTGCCTTCAGAAGTATGCTGAACATAAACACCGTACTCCATCTAACATTTCTGAAACCCCTGCTCCTTGAAAAATGAATCAATATTCAGATTATAGGCTCTGGGCGCTTGCTTTAATCCATACAAATCTTTATATAATATGTACACCATCCCTTCTTGATTCTTTTTAACAAATCCAAGAGGTTGTGACACATATACCTCTTCTTTAAACGGACCATTCAAAAATGCATATTTCACATCTAAATGCATCAGAGGCCAATTCCTGTTAGCAGATATTGCAATCACCAGTCTGATTGTTTCATGTCTCCCTACAAGTGCAAACACTTCAGAATAATCTAGCCCAGGTTTCTGCAGAAATCCTCTTGCTACTAACCTCGCTTTGTATTTTCTAATTGATCCATCTGGCTTTAGCTTCAGCTTGAAAAACCATCTGACCCTGATGGTTTTCTTGTCCTTTGGAAGTTATGTCAGCTTTCAAGTCTTGTTCCTCTATATGGCATCAAGTTATTCTTTCATGGCCTTCAGCCAGACTTTCTGCTCAAGAGCCTCTTCCATGCTTACGGGTTCAGAGTCTACTAACATGGCACACTGAATAAATTCTCCTTCAAAATCTACTTCAGTGTCTTGTAGCATGTCAAAATATGCAAATCTTCTCAGAATGTTTTTGATTCTTTGTGGCCTCTGACCTTGATCAGAATCTTCTTTGGATGCTTGAACTCCAGATGTTCTATCTTCAGAAGCTTCTCCTTCAGAAGCTTCTCTTTCAAAAGCTCTTGTTTTAGAAGTTTGACCTCCTCTAGAACCTTGACCACCTTTAGAGTCTGGAATATTCCTAGAATCTAAATCACCATCAGAATCTGGATCAGAATCATCTTCACCTTCTAAGTCTCCTTTAGAGTTAGAATCACCATCAGAGTCAACTCCAGCTTCAGAATCTTCTCCAGTTTCTGACTCATCTTCAGAAACTTCTAATTATGAACTTTCTTTAGAAGTTCTCACATCAGAGTTCGATTCAGACTTGTTCCAATCCCAATTTTATGATTCCTTTACAATAACGTCTCTGTTGAATTCAAATTTATTAGTTTCTGGACATTAGAGCTTGTACGCACCTGTATTATGGTATCCCACTAGTAACATTACTTTGCTTCTATCATCCAGCTTCTATCTTCTGGCTTCTGGATCATGTTTGTAACATACAAAACAAAATACCTTTAGATGGCTAACAATTTGCTTATCTCCAGTCCACTGTTGAATAGGAACTATTTCCTTCAGCTTCTTCGTTGGACATCTGTTGAGCACATATGTTGCGGTGGCAACAGCTTCTCCTAATAAGGTATGAGGAAGCTTCTTCTCCTTCAGCATGCTTCTCGTCATATCAAGCAAAGTATAATTTCTTGTCTCAGCAAGACTATTGTGTTGAGGAGTATAAGGAGCAGTAATCTCATGCTCAATTCCTTTTTCCTCACAGCACTTTCTAAATTCAGTGGAGTTATACTCACCTCCACCATCAGTTTTGAGAATCTTCAGAGTCTGACCACTCTAATTCTCAGCCTTCATTCTGAACTTCTTAAATTTAGAAAACACCTCGTGTTTGAACTTTATAAGGGATACCCATGTCATTCTTGTGAATTCATCAACAAATGACACGAAGTATTTATTCCCTCTGATCGATGCTATTGGAAATGGAACACACACATCAGAGTGCACTACTTCCATGGTATGCTTTGCTCTTGGAGCTACTTCTGACGCAAATGGAAATCTTGGTTTCTTTCCTTTCATGCACACTTCGCATTACTTCTCAAGCTTCTTAATTATAGGAATTCCATGTACCAGCTTCTTCGAATTCAGATGCCATAAGCTTCTGAAATTCAGATGACCAAATCTTCTGTGCCACAGCTCACTTTCCTTCACAACACTTGTTGCACTAAGACATTCAGAGTCTGCAGTTCTTACATTCACCTTGAATGTTATATTCCTTCCCTGTTCTGACTCTATAATCAGCTTCTGATTACTGTCATACAGCTTCAGAAGGTTTTCCTTCATGGTAACTGAAAAAACTTTCTCAATTAGTTGCCTCACACTCATCAGATTGCTTTTCATGCTAGGTACATACCACATTTTATGAATCAATGTTGTTTTCCCATTGTTCAGAACGACTCTGAAATTTCCCATATCTTCAGCGTTGAGGTATTTATCAGCATCACATATGATCTTTGTCCTCTTACCATAGTCAAAGTCAACTAGCCATTTCTTATTTCCAGTAAGATGATTTGAGCGGTCAGTGTCCATATACCACCAGTCTGTCAAATCCGTATCATCAGATTTAGAAGCCATCAGTAGCACAAATTTATCATCAGAGCTTCTGGCTATATTTTCTTCTTTTGACTTCCTTTCCTTGTTTAACCAACAATCGGCAGCAAAATGGTCAAACTTCTTACAACAATAGCATTGGATCTTCTTCTTGTCATACCTCTCTTTTCCCTTCTAAGCATTCTTCTGCCTATAAGAAGTTAAGGTTTCTGACTTCTGAACACCATCAGATCTTCTCCTGGCTTCTGACCAAGACAGTTTCTGATGCTTCTTACCAGAAACTATTTTCAGAGCCTGTTGCTCTACTTCCCTTTCAAAAGTTCTCTCAGTCAGACGCAACTCTTGTGCCTCTAGACTACTTTGAAACTCTTCAATTCTCATGGTGCTCAGATCTATAGAATATTATATTGCTACCACAATGTAATCAAATTGAGGGGAAAGGGATCTCAATACCTTCTCAATGATTACTTATTCAAAAAGGGTTTCACCACAAGCTTTCGTCTCATTAGTGATCAAAATCGCTCTGGAGATGTACTCAGATACCTTCTCATTATTCTTCATGTTAAGATTCTCATAATGCTTTCGTAGGGGTTGAAGCTTCACTTTCTTCACTGATGCGTCACCACCATAGCACCTGACTAGTGTATCCCACGCAACCTTCATCGTCATTGAATCAAATATTTTCTCAAGCACATTTGTATTCATACACTGATGGATGTAGAATAATGCTTTCTGATCTTTCTTACTCGTATCTTTCTGCGTGTTCTTTTGTTCCTCTATTGCATTTGCTACTACTAAAACGTAACCTTCCGTGACAAGGTCAAGCACATCTTGTGCACCGAATAGTACACATATCTGAATCATCCAACGAGTCCAATTTTTTCCATAAAACACTAGAAGCTTGGTGCTCAGACCACCGTTTACATTCATTTTCAACCTTGTGCAATCACTCATATCTCACCAAACACAGTGTTTCCCAATCCCGCAAAATCAAAAAATATGATTCTGTTATGATTCTGTTCAAGATTCAACACGAAATCAACCACACAACGCCTCACCGTTTCACTCGTGTCTCCCGTGTTTCCTCGTGGATCCGAACTGGAGCTCTAGATACCAATTATTGATGCACAAGGTTTAAATAGATGAATAGAATGAGAGAATTATATTCTACAAATGACGACTACAAAGTTGTAAGGAAGAAATTACATTAAGTGACATCTACCACTAGTCTGTTTATACACAGAAAACTAGGGCCACATAGGCAACATACTAAAATACTAAATTACCCTCTAATAAAACTTAGTCACTAAGTTTTGTAAAATATAAATTATTTCTAACATCTTTAACATATAAAATTTGGCTCAATGTCCCAAGTTCTTCAAAGAAATGGTTCCTTCTCTTCTAATTTATTTTTAAAAGCAACAAATTGATGACTAATTTAAATTCATAATAATCTCCATTATCATCATTATCTTAAATGATGATGGTGATTATTATGATGACAATGATGACGATGAATCAAAGTTTATCAACAAATCTGATTTTTTGCAAAATAAACTAGAAGAGAAGAATTTTTGCTTTGAAGAGTATTTTAAATAGGGTAAAAATACTTTTTAGTCCTTTAAGTTATTTTAAAATATCAAATTAGTCCTTTAGTTTTTTTTTGTAACGCTTTGATCCCTTTTTAAAAATCTCTGTTATAATAAATTGCAAACTCATATACCATTTGAACTGGTTTTTTTCGCTGATCACGAATATGCAATCAAATTTTTTAAACAAGTTATGGTTCATGAGATTCAGGTAAAAATGGACGAAATACATAATGCAAAAATCATCAAACCGACCAAAACGCAATCAAATGCAAAACTAATTACATATTCGTGATCAGCGCGAAAAACCAGTTCAAATGGTATATGAGTTTGTAATTTATTGTAAGAGAGATTTTCAAAAAAGGACCAAAGCGTTACAAAAATAAGCTTAAAGGACTAATTAGATATTTTAAAATAACTTAAAGGACCTAGACAGTAGTTTTGCCTTTAAGTAGCGACATATGAGTTACAAGATACATACAATTCGAAAAATATTGATTGATCTAAGTTGGTTTTCAAATCTAACTTAATTTTTAGATTATTATTTTCTAAATCAATTTAAATGAATGCTTGCTCAGTGAGGGGTTAGTGAAATAAGTAATCTACATACAATATAAAAAACCTATATCTTAGGACATTAACAATAACAAAAATAACAAAGTTTATGGAAAAAAAATAAACAAATCAAAAGTTTTGAACAACAAAAACAACATATCAACTCATAAAATGTTTCATAAATGTACCTTTTATTGAAAAGATTCGTGGAGAATGAAGATGAAGAAATGATCTACGTGTCTTAGAATGGAATCCACAATGAAATGAGGATGAAACTGAAGTGAAAGCTGCAAACTTGTGTTAAATTTGAAGGAATGTCATGATGGATCTTTCACACAAGTTTGCAGCTTTCACTTTCGCCTCATCCTCTCCTTGTATTTTTTTTCATAGCAACACAAGTCATTTATATATTTTCTTCATTCATATGATATCGTCATTCATATGTTACTTATCATACAAAATTTAGCGTTCAAAATTACCTCCAATTTAATTGGAGTAGTTTAATTGTGATTACATCATATGATATCGTCAATGATGAAGGTGAGTTGGTATACTATGCTTTCTATGCAGATGTTGAACCAGTCAATGCAACTGAGACATTAAAGGATTCAAAGTGGAAGAAAGCAATGGATGAGGAACTGAAGTCTATCAAAGTCAACAACACTTAGTCACTTGTCAAACTTGCTTAAGATAAGAAGGAAATAAATGTGAAGTGGATATTGTCGTACCTCGAAAAATACAATCCTCATGATGGACGCGGAAAAAACGTTCAAACAGAGTCGCCACCGAACTTTATTCATCCCAAGGAAGGAATAGGAAAATATTGATAAAACCTTTAAAGGATAAGAAAATGGTCAACGCAACCAAATTCTAGGTTCGAGAGTCGATTACACAAGAGGAAGGTACTGGCACCCCCTACGTCCATTGTACTCAACGGGAATCTCTTAATTTGATTCTTGAGAAAGGTTAGCTAGGTTTGTTTATTTTCTTCTAAGGGATTTGATTCTCAAGGGAAAAAAATGGATGGTTTTTTATTAGGGTGCTCGCCAAGGATTGGGGCCCTTGTGCTTATGTATTCCCTCGTGCAATAGAAAAGTCAGAGCGTCGTAGTTCGTGGGACTACGGGAAAAGGTTTGGGGTAAAAAGAAAAAAAAATAGCTCTCTAAGATCTCTCAATCCTATATGGTGCAATGAGGAAGTCAGAGCAATCGTAGTTCGGAAGACTACAACTGGTTGGTTTGTGTTTTTTAAGCGAACGAGTGTTTAGGTCGCATTCTAACTGCTAAATGTTAGACACATAATCTCGCAATCCTATATGGTGCAATGAGTTTCTTCTTTTTAAGGTAGTTTTTGGATAATCAAAAAAGACAAAACCGTTTTTATTTTTCTTTCTCCTTGGTAGACACGTAGCAAGTGAGTGGAGGAAAGAAGATCCTATTGGATTTTCAGATTTTATTAATTAAGCAAGTAAAATAAAAATGTTAATTATGATTGGTTGATGAATGAATGCAAGGATATCACTAATATGGACCTTTGTTTAATTTCAATTTAACGGTCGTGATCAAATCAAGGAAGCACAAATTGTAACCAACTTTTAAAATGTCTAAGATGCCCTTTCTAGAAGCTTTAATTGATTTAATATTTAAATCAATTAAATCAAATAAAAATCACATCTTTCTAAATGCATATGATAAAAATAAAATGAATACATGGAAAATTATATTTTATTATTATGGATATTTTGGCGAAAAGATAAAAATAAAGCGGCTGAAAATGAATAAAATCGTGCGACAAAGTGCCTGAAAAAAATAAATTGACCGCACTAAATTGATCAACACAGAATAAACAACTCAAAAAATACAATGTTTTATCAGATTTGAAAATCAATTGGGACCGGTAAAATGGCTCAGATTGATCAAAATATGACCTTCTTGTATAACCTGATTCTCAACAAGGATCTGAACAGGCTGAGATTGAGCAAGATTGTTCACTTGAGATGGAATGATGTTCTCAGTGACTATAGACCATTGAATGTTGTTCTCTCTTCTTTCCAAGGCTAACATAGCTTCCACAAGTTGGTCTAATTGGTTCTTCATCAAGTCAACTTCTACTCTTGATTCGAACTGGTTCTACTCTTCTGAGTTCATGTTTCTTCCAAAAGTTGCTTCAAGTTCGATACGGGTGTCGAGAAATCAACTACAGATTAAAAACAAAGGATGGGTGAGCGTTTTGGTTTTGGAAGATGATATGCAATGTTGATGAATGCAAATGCAATGGTATGCAAATGAATGCAATGCAGGCATAATCAGGATTTAGTATAACATAAGCAACTCAAAGCACCCTAATAGGTAGGATTTATAAGGAAAGTTCAAGATCATTTACCCATAGACCCACTCACGGGATAACTTCTACGTTGATGGATAAGGTTTCTAGGATCGCGGACACTAATCTCATCAATGTCATGCAACAGACTAGCTGCATTATGACGAGAGTGACAAAAATGTCTCTCTTGAGCGGGGTCCTCATGCTAGGCCCACGAGGAGAGGGTCCTCAGAGACTAACACTACACGACCACCAAGTTAGAGATTGGTTTTAATAGTGGTTCCCAGAGTCATGGATCCTTCATAAATCAAGTCGTGCGACAGGATAGCCGCGTTACAACAGGATCTACGAAATGGTCTCCTCTAGGGGAAGCTTTCATGCTAGGCACACAAGGAGCGAGTCCTCGGGGACTAACACTACTTACTTCCAAAATCTAAACTAAGTGTTCCCTCTTCTTTTACAAAAGCTCGGGTGTAGAGCTTCACTTGTGATGTCATCCCAGAATCCAACAAACAAGTATGATAAGTAACATATATTAAAAAGATAGAAAGCAATGCAAAGCAAATAAACAAGCAATAGAAGAAAACAAATCAATCGAAGCTAACTCTCGTGAATCGAATCAAGTTAGGCTTGACTCTCTCTAGCATAGGGCAATGCAAATCCCAAGCAGAGTCACCATCTGTCGTACCTCAAAAACTATGATCCTTGCGATGGACGCAGAAAAAATGTTTGAATAGAGTGGCCACCAAACTTTATTCATCCCAAGGAAGGAATATGAACATATCGATAAAACCTTTAAAAGGATAAGAAAATGGTCATCGCAACAATATTCTAGGTTCGAGAGTCGATTACGTAAGAGGAAGCTACTAGTTTCCCTACATCCGTTGTACTCAACGAGAATCTCTTGATTTGATTCTTGAGAAAGGTTAGCTAAGTTTGTTTGTTTTCTTCTAAGGGGGAAAATGGATTATTTTTTATTAGGGTACTCGCCAAGGATTGAGGCCCTTGAGCCTACGTATTACCTCGTGCAATGGAAAAGTCAGAGCGTCGTAGTTTGTGGGACTACGAAAAAATGTTTAGGGTAAAAAAAAAGGTAGTTAGGATCTCGCAATCCTATGCCTACGAAAAAATTTATTTTTATTAATTAATTTTAATTTTAATTTGTTTATTAATATTTTCTTTTTAAAAAACATAAAAACATAATTTTTAATTCTTTTTATTCTTATCTTATCATAAAAAAAACACAAAAACATGATTTTTATATCATTTTATTCTTGTCTTACTATTAAAAAATACAAAAATATTACTTTTAATTCTTTTTATTCTTGTCTTATCATAAAAAGCATAAAACATGATTTTTAATTCCTTTTATTCTTGTTTTGTCATAAAAAAACACAAAAACATGATTTTTTTAATTCATTTTTTTTATTGTCTTATTATAAAAAACAAAAAAGTATTGTGTTAATTGTTATTCTCATTCTTGTCTATTTTCTAGTCCTATATAGATGCATTAGAAAAAACAAAGAGGACACACAAGAGAATCACTCTCACGCATAATTTATCACGCATTACAAAGGGTGAGTGTGTACATTGCAAAAGCAGAGACAACAACAACTACCACACGCTCACAAAAGAAATTGCTGCATAAAGAGGAACGACATTTGATTCATACCTATATAGAGCACATGTTTAATCTTATTAGCATTACCGCCGAAGACGCGTGTGACGAACTCCGACAGGTAAGTTCCCTTCACCTTCGTGCGTTCCTCAGTTGTTGTTTTTTCTTTGCGAATTACTTGAATTTCTCTTTAACTTGTGTTATTCACTCCAATTTGATTGGTATTGTGTGAATATTATGAAAATATTTGTTTGGTGATTAATTTGGGGGTTTGTCCGATTGAGACAAACCACGTGCAAGAGAGAGAGAGAGAGAGAGAGAGAGAGAGAGAGAGAGAGAGAGAGAGAGAGAGAGAGAGAGAGAGAGAGAGAGAGAGAGAGAGAGAGAGAGAGAGAGAGAGAGAGAGAGTATTAGGCAATGTCTTTTGTCCATTTCCTTTTTTTCCCGACATGCAACATTGTTGTTGTTAATGTGGGTCCGTGTGGGCCTAGTCCCATAGCCCATGTTTCTTTTTTTTTCTTTTCTAACACACCCTTATTTGTTTATCTTACACTATATTTTTTTTTCTCAACTTTTAATTATTACTATATTTAATTAGTCTTTTATTAGATACTAATTTTAAAATTATAATGTGTTTTAATTAGAATTTTAGTTCGTTGTTGAATAGTTTGTTCTTACTAATGAAGAGTTTTAATAGGAGATTAGGACATCTTTTTTTTTTTTAAGTTTATTGGTGATTAACTTCTAATTAATATATGGGGCCTTTATATTTGGATTTTTATTTGAGTATTGTGATTGATTGTTTGATAGTTTCTCGAGCACTTTGATTGCTTGGTTTAAAGTTGTGACACTCCCTGGTGAATCGTGATTAAGATAGGAATTCAAGATTTGACACACATAGATAATTGTTCTTTCTCATGATCCCTTAGAATATTGGGTCAACCTTATCTTCAATAAATTGAATCAATCTAGACTTTAAGTTTGAACCTCTATTGCATGATAACATTAGGTTAGACTTTCCCTTTAATCTTATTTTAGATTCATAAAATCAGGTTAGTTCCCTTAGGATGTTAACTTAGACAAATTATAGATTAAATCCCATTCTCAAAAGAGAATTAGACATGATTCATCTATGTAGTCGAGATATAATTCTCCTACCCCATAACATAATCGAGAAAGATGTAGAACCTTTTCCGTTTGAGAGAGGTATGTGGCATACTCATCGATTAAATTTGAGTTGGAGTCTTTCTCTCAATGAGACGCAAATACCGTCTTCCATACGCTTGTGGTGGTTAAAGTCGAGTATTCTCCTAAAGATGACGAATTATCTCTTCTCCTAGAATTAATAAACCAACCTTCTTCCCCTTGGAACCTTGACCACAGTCAAGAGTTCCTCAATCCCTTTAGAGGAACTATGAATGTTCTGATTCCATTTTTGTCAAAATATGTAGGCACGAGATGTGATGTCTTGGCGAGCATACTTAGGAATAACACCTTAGGTATCCTTTTTCTTTTGACCCTTTAGCAGACAAAATAACAAATAACATATTAAAGTAAGAGGTTCCTGTAGAGTACTACAGATACTTAGAATGCTAACACCTTCCCTAGGTATAACCAATCCCCGAACCATAGATTCTCTTTTTCTTTGCATTGCATTGCATATTTTGGGTTATTCGCTTTTTTTTCCCTTCCCTTGGATAAATTAAAGATCGGTGGTGAATTATGATTTGTGATTCAAGTTAATTAATATCTTGGTATCCGATTCTCACCGCGACAGAAATGACGACTTCACTAGGAGTTTGTCTTCGAGGGTTCCCTCTAACTTGTTTATTTGTGTTTATTATTGTATATCTATCTGCTTATCTGTATATATTGTTTCTGCTTCAGGTTGTTACTTTCGTGCGGTTAGATAAGTTCTACACTCGGACTTGAGTGAACTTATGATAGGAAGGTGATATATTCAAGGAGGCTATAGGGATTTGATTCCCGACCAAGCTGATTTGAGAAATCACCACTTAGTTGAGGTCCTCTTGAGAATAGTACTGTTGAACGAGTATTCGTGAAAACACTAACTATTTTCGACCTAGGAGCCCGTGACATTGAGAACCTTTAGTTATCCTTAACTCAACTTGGAATTTTTATGACGTAGTGTGATGACTATGAGGGAGTAGTCCCAAAATAGTTGATACGCGATACTACACTCGAAAGAGGTTCTCTTAAGAATATTATTAATTATCGAGTATTTGGGAGATTGATAATATCTGAAAGATGGACTCATGAATTTGGGAACCTTTTAGAACCCTTGTTCTGCAGGTACAATAAACACTTAGTCCCCACCATTTGGGATGGGTAGACCCTTACCCTAGGCTCATTGACTTTCAAACCTAAGTCTTGGCCTGTTTGAATGTATATGTGTACATGTGGATCTGTGTATACCTGTGTTTGAGCATACATCATGTTCATAAAAGTTTCATAAAATTCAAAGCTTTTGTTTAAAAACATCATAGGTTTTACTATTGGATTATGAGATTATACCCTATTTTCAAACAAATGAGATTTTCAGTTATCAAAAGTATTGTCCACTTTGTGATGTTTGCAAATATAACCTTTGAGTTCCTTGAAACCCATCTGCATTAGAGCATTTGCATTCGTCATTAGCATTGCATTCTTTGCATCTCAGGTTCTCACTCTTGATTTTTCCCTCAAAGAAGAGGCAAGCTAATTCATCAGTATGATACTTGGGTTAGTCAAAGAAAGAAAATGAAGAATATTAAGCAAGAAAACCATGAACTTCGTAAGGAGGTGACTACTTTCTGGGCTGGTATGGAAAGGCTATTTGCTTTGGTTGAAACTCTGGTTGCTACTCAAAATCAACCTTCTCATCATATTTCTCAGACTCCGCTTCAAAGGACTGTGATTTCTGAAATCATATCAATGCCCATTTCTGTGACTCTTATTGGCGCTTCTAATAACTCTAAGAAGCTTGTGGAAGGGTTACCCAAGGAGAAAGAACAAACTGCTAATGATATTTCGTGAGAGAAACATGGAGGATCTCTTAATAAAAGTAGACAACGCGTGGATCAATTTGACCTGATCCCGATGGTCTATTATGAATCCTGCTTTAGTACAGAAGAATCTGGTGCAAACGAGGACTTTGTTGACAATCCTAAAGAATCTCCCATGGTGGTTTAAGTACGATCGTTTTTGTCCATTTCATCAAGGGGAACCTGGTCATGATATTGAACACTGTTTTGCTTTGAAAGTTGAAGTACAAAAGTTAGTGCAAAGGTATTTTGTCTTTTGAAGATTCTAGATCCAATGTCTCAACAAGTTTGTTACCCAAGTATGGAAACACTGTGGAAGGATGTCTCGGGGAATACTGTATCTCTGACATAAATTCGATAAGAGGATCTCTGATGGATATGCACGTCAATTTATGTATGCTTAACCATTATGAGCATAATCACGCTTTTTGCAAAATTTGTTCAAAGAACCATCGTGGATGTTCTATGGTGAAGAGAGATCTCCAAGAAATGTTGGATCAGAGACTGCTTCATATCGCTAGAGAAAAGGTGAATGTCATAATTCCGCATTTTAATATGCCAGAGCCAGTGGTTATTACTTGCAACAGTAAAAATTCTTCTTCTGTGTCTTGTCGGTACGATGCTACCATGCTGGAAGGTGGTAAGAAAGTTTCTGCTGATGTTGCTCCTTCCACTCAGATTATTTCGAATTGTCAATCACAGTTTCATCAGAGTCATGATCAAAAGAAGTTTAACCCAACCTTAATGACTTACAGTCAATTATGGTTCTATTTTACTTGAAACTCGATAATGACACCCCAAAAGACCAGAGCTCATTCCCGAGATCATCAAATTGTTTGTTTGTTTGCTTACATTTGTTGTTATTTCTTTGATTATAAGAGCATGATTTGCATGTAAGAACTTGTTTGTTTTGAATGATTAATGCAATAAATATGTTTGTCTTGAAGAAATCCATTCCTATTCACTCATAAAAGTATTTTTCATGTTTTGTAATGCCAACTTTACCCAATATCTTGCTTTGATGAAGAATTTGAGGAAGGATGACGAAATCAAAAATGCAAGATTTCTTGACTTATGCTTTTGAGTAAAACCCTGCTGATGATGTAAGGCATTGTTTCAAATCCCCAAACACTAGAGATATAAGGGATATAGACCTTTGTTAACCCCTTTGAGCCTTGAAGTAGGATTTTTCTTTTCCTTACATGCAAAAAATCCTCACTTTTACCTGGGACAGGGTAGTTTTCAGTTAAACTGATCGAGCGCCCAACTTTCAAAAAGGAGGAGTGAACATTCGAGAATACATTTGATCTATTCCTCACATATTAGGAGGCTGGAAGTCAAAAAACCATAATGATTATCCCTCGACTATCTAAAGAGTGAGGCAGTCACAATCCTTTCAAAAAGGTCAAAATAACTTAGAGTCACACGGCTTGTTCATAAATTAAAAAATGATAAAAAAAAAAAAGAAAAAGCCCGCTAAGTCAAAACCTATGAAGGTGACTTATGCGAAGTTGAGGCATTCCGCTAGACTTCAAAGTCAAATCTAAAGAATAATTCCAAGCAAAAGTTAGGGAATAAAAACAAAATTATAATAAAAGGAAACACGAGAAGCAAAAACAAAGGATCACTACGAAAAATCCTCAATAAATAACAAAGTCGTGTGATCAAACACCAAAAGCAAAAAGGTGAGTGACTGCAATGTCCAACGCCTCAGTGGTTTCTCAACCATATCAAAACCCCTCTTGAGAGATGAGTGCTCGTGTCAGGTTAACTGAAGGTAGGATTGAAGAATATCACGAAGAATGGGTAGGCACAAATAAACTTTGAGCCTTATATCCTTTATTTCTTAAGCCGTGAACCAAGCCATGATACAACCCTCAAAAGACCTAATTGAAGCAGGGTTTATTTTGAAAGCGTACTCGACGAGATAATGTTTCATGACTCCTATGAGCTAAGCTCAAAAGTTGTGTTGGCTTTGTAAAATTAATTAATTTCCAATCCTAACTAGTGATTCGTTCAAAAGTTATTGTGATATCTTTTCAATAAATAAATAAAAAACTTCAAGACAAACATGTGTGTTGCATTAGCAGTTTCAGAACTAACATTTTTCTGCCTGCTAACATTGCTTGATATCATAGAAGCTTGCATACGAACAACAATGATGAGATTAATCTTTTGAGACTTGAAACTTTGATAAAAAAAAAGGGCGAAATATTCCAAGAATGATCATATCTAGGGGCATATTTCCTGAAGACTCTGATGACCAGGGGTAAGTTTATTTCCAAGTTGTTGCTTTCACAGACTAACCATCCCTAAGGGGGCAAGTTTAAAGTTTCAGCTATACAGAATGCAGTCAATCTGGGGCAGCTACGTCAAGATTTGATAAATCTGTCAGAGAGTTTGAAGACATTGGAACATTTTGGATACCAAGTTTTCTGTAAAATCCTCTTGAGATGACTTATAAACCATGTGATCTAGGGTATTTGAGAATTGAAGGTTATTTTATCCATTCACAACAAATGTTATTCAAAATGGCGACCACCATGCAGTTCATCAATGCAGAGCTACTTTGTTCTCGTAGCATTCTTCACCCATACCCCAAAGAGCTCCTGTCTCAAGTGGTGTGATGATTCCCCATTAAGTCTCTACCTCAGGTAGTCAGAACAATTCCCTGGTGAATCTCCATTTCAAGCAGTTATGGCATGTCTGGTGCAAGATTTCCCGTATTGGTAACCTAAGCATCCACTAGTGAATTTCCTTGGATTTAACCTTCCTTATGAAGTGAATGTTATTTCACACCTCAACAGACTTCTTACAACTTCAATCTTCCCCGGAAAAATGGATGTTTATTTCATCCATAGAGTCTCAACTTTGATATCTGCAGCTACGAATTTGAGTCGAGTTCCCCTAATGAAGTGGATATTTATTTTATCCCCTATGAAGTTCTTTTGATCATGAGTTTGATCCTTTCCCAGTGAATCTTTCTCATCCCAACATATCAGTGAGATTCATCTTAACAATCCCTTAAGTGAAGTCATGATATAATATCCCCAAGTGGAGTGCTCTCTTTTCCTTAGAGAAGTTTAAAGCCTTGAAGCAAGACTGTGATTCCATGTGTGGCTTTCCATTCACCCAAGTGATGCTTCTATCTTGCGAAGATTAGCTGTGTATCCGTGTTGAGATGTTTATTTCATCTCTGGTTTACTTCTCCTTGTTTTTTTGTCATGATAAGCATACCATAGCATAAATTCATTCATATGGATACATGGCATCTATGCATTTTGCATTTTTGTGTTTGTTTGTTTGTTTACCTTGGCCGTGTTTATCCCCAAGTGACTGGGTTTGTCTTCTCCCTTTAAGTAGAGTCATCAGCCCTAAGCAGAAATAATACATCATTTCTATTTCCCCACTGAGTTCGATTCTCGTGGAATATGGTTGCTTTAGTTTTCTTTTCCATTTTTGGATAAAGATAAACCCTAGTTGAGTTCATTCCTCAATGGATAAAGTCTTGCTTAACCGTTTTACTTCAGTTACTTCCTGAATTGAACTTTGGTCTCTGACAATCATAAATTTGGATATCGCTAGGCTTTTAAACCTGGATTAAGTGTGCATTTATTTTGCATTTTGACTCCCCAGGAAGAATCTGTTTGAAGATCACCATTGAAGACAAAATATTTCTCCAGCAGTGTTACAACATTTTCTCCGCAATTTATACCCAGACGACAAGTTGCAGCTCTTTATTTGAGCAGCTTGTTTTATTCTTAGGTTTTCTGTTTGGATGAAAAATGGCAATCTCCTCAAGGCAGTTTGTCTATCCCCAAAAAATTATGAGATTATCAACTTGCTCTCCACCAAATGGCGTCTCTCCGAAAATCTGTCAGAGAAGTTTGTTGAAGACTATACAAGTATTTCTCTTTATTTGAGAATTCCTGATACAAGGACTTTATTTGCTTCAATGCAACTTCAAACTACAGTAATACTTCTCCTTAGTGATGTTCTCCCCAGTGAGTCCACTATTCAATTTGCTTCCATCAAATGGCATCTCTCCGAGAAGTTTGGTGAAGATTCAGATGATCTTTCTCTTTATTTGAAAAGACATATTTTGCAAATCAACCGACTTGCATCTCATTTAGATCCCCGACGATGTTTTCTAATCTCCAGTAAATTATGGATCCCCGCTGAAGTCATAAATCTTCAGTAAAATTCCAATCCCCTATGAAGATACTTTCCCATAAGTATTCGTCATTCCAGGGAGAAATCGAGACCCGTTCATGGCATACAACCTTAAAGCGTGGGGAGGTTTATTTTACCCTTTTCAAGTGGAATACTTGATTAAATAAGAAACTGAGACCCGTTTATGGCATACAACCTTGAAGCGTGGGGAGGTTCATTTTACCCTTTTCAAGTAGAATACTTGATTAAATAAGAAACTGAGACCCGTTCACGGCATATAACCTTGAAGCATGGGGAGATTTATTTAGCCTTTTTGAGTGGAATACTTGATTAAAGAAGAAATTGAGACCCGTTCATGGCATACAACCTTGAAGCGCGTGGAGGTTTATTTTATCCTTTTCAAGTAGAGTACATGATAAAAGAAGAAACTGAGACCCATTCATGGCATACAACCTTGAAGCGTTGGGGAAGTTTATTTACCCTTTCTAAATGGATCATTTAGTTAAAGAAGAAGTTGAATCATATTTTGATCATGGAAGTTTATTCTGGTTATTAACTTTGCTTAGGCTATCATATGTTTGATAGTAGGTAATATACATTCCTTTATTTCAATTGGATACCTTTCCTTAGGCTATCATCGATTGGTAGTAGGTTATCCTTCCTTTCAAGTTTCTTACCTATTGTCGGTAGTAGGCAATACACACCTTTGTTCTATTGGGAGATACCATATGTTTAATCCATCATGTGATTGTCAGTTGGTAGTCTTTTCCCCAATGGAGTTAGTCATTTCCCCATGAAGTCTTGTTAAACTGTTCTTCGTCGGGTCTTCCATTCTTTAATTGTGCTTCAGCGTTTTCTATATACAATTATCTCCTGTGGCATCTTTTTCATCACAGATCCCTATCTTGCATTCATATCATTTTATGTCATATCATGTGCATCCTATGGCATCTTAGGGCTAAAAGTTGTGCATGTTTGTATTTAAGTCTCTCCTATCACGTCGACAAAGATTTCAATCTCCATATCTTCGGATAGAAGAAACTTAAATAGGGGCATCTGTCATATCCTAACTTTTGCCACATAAATGGTTTCTAGCTTACAAAACTTAATAATCTAATTCATGGGGAATAACTTAACCAAGATGATACCAGCAATACACACTTGAAACACACAATAACAACATACCACCATAACCGCAAGACTCATTTTAGCATAGAAAGAGTAATCTCGAAGACGAAACTGACATATCCTATATGATATCAACATAATACATAGAGAATTTTAAACGTGAAAACCTTAGTGATGACATAACACCATTCGATATGAAAGAAGATAGATTGTAACACTACAACAAAAGTGATGCATTATCGATCATAATCGTGTCGTCTGCTTCGTCGGGTGAATGCAAGTTGTTGTTAATTTGAACTTGAGAAGAAGTGCCTCCAATGAAATCCCCTTATTTCTCGAATAAAAGCTGCCACACAAAGCAACAAAATCGCGTACTTGACACACACTAATCACAGCAGCGACATAGCTTCCCTAGCACATCTATAGTTATATCGAAATACAAGGCCGCGAGCTCGAATCTGATATCCAAACAAGACTAAGTGCTTAAACTGTATTAGTAAAATACCTGCAATGAAATCAATACAACGGATAACTAAGCCACACTAGGAAATCGAAACGTCAATGCTAAGTTTGTTGACGGTGTTGCTACTGATGCTTTGTGTTGTTGTTAGTGACTCCATGATGAGTGAAGAGGTCGGTTCGTCTAAAGAACAAAGAGGAAGCATAAATTTGAGGTGGTATTGGCTTTATTATAGTGGCAGCCAGAAATTTGAACAGAGAATAAGAAGGTTGAGAGGGAAACGAAAGGGGAAAAGTGTTTGGATGTTGGTTTAAGGTTGAAGAGAGAGGATTGTGTGTATCGTGATGGATGAAGATGAGCAGTGTTGAACAGCCTGAAAAAGTGATGGTGGGATGCGAGCGGAAGTTTTGCTGCGTGGTAGAGGAATAGTGATGGTGGGTAGCAAAGGTTTTCACGTTGAGGGATTACGAACACCATTGCAGAGGTGGTTTAAAGAGGAAACACAGACGAAGGAGGTGTTGAGGGTGAGCTTTGAAGGGTGTTGATGGTGGAAACGATGGTTTTGACGGAGGGTCATGCTTGATGTAGGGTGGTGTTCGCTGACGCGGTAAGGTTCGTGGGGTGGAAAGGCAAGATGAGCGGAGGTGAGGATGAAGGGAAGAAGGAGAAGAGGAAAAAGTTCCTCCGTTGAAATCCCCTCTTTTTCTTTTCTCAACCCCCTTTTCTATATTCCCACGAGAGAGAGAGAGAGAGAGAGAGAGAGAGAGAGAGAGAGAGAGAGAGAGAGAGAGAGAGAGAGAGAGAGAGAGAGAGAGAGAGAGAGAGAGAGAGAGAGAGAGAGAGAGATGATTTTTTTCTTTTCTCTTTTTTTCTTTCTTAAATGAAAAATGAGGGAATCAGTGAGTGGCCTTTCAGTGAGTGGAGAATTTCTTCTTTTTAAGGAAGTGTTTGGATAATCAAAAAAGGAAAAACCGTTTTTGTTTTTCTTTCTCCTTGGTAGACACGTAGCAAGTGAGTGGAGGAAAGAAGATCCTATTGGATTTATGATTTTATTAATTAAGCAAATAAAATAAAAATGTTAGTTATGATTGGTTGATGAATGAATGCAAGGATCACTAATATGGACCTTTGATTAATTTTAATTTAATAATCGTGATCAAATCAAGGAAATACAAATTGTAACCAACTTTTAAAATGTCTAAGATGCATTTTCTAGAAGCTTTAATTGATTTAATATTTAAATCAATTAAATCAAATAAAAATCACATATTTCTAAATGCATATGATAAAAATAAAATGAAGACATGAAAAATTCTATTATTATTCTGGATATTTTGGCGAAAAGATAAAAATAAAATGGCTGAAAATGAAAAAAAATCGAGTGATAAAGTGCTTGGAAAAAAATAAATTGACTGCACTAAAATGATCAACACGGAATTTATGACTAAAAAAAATACAGTGTTTTGTTAGATTTAAAAATCAATCGAAATCGGTAAAATGGCTCAGACTGGTCGAAATGTGACTGAAAAGTCGTCGAAAAATAAGATGAGCGCGTCAGATCAAGCTTTGCAAACAACAGATCAATAGTACTGACGTCTGCAAGCTTAAATTCGAAACTTCTCAACCACTGACTTTCTGCATATTTGAGAAACAATTTAGACAATCCGTCTGTAGATCCAAGAATTCATTCTGACTGATTATTTTAGGAATTATTCATGCTGAGAAACAAGTTATGCTATGCAGGAGATGCAAAATGAAAATAAATTCGAATGCAAGAAAATTTTAAAAAAAATGTAGGACAAATTTGGGGTATGACACGTATACAAGGTGAATTTGAATCCCAAAGGAGAAGTAACTCGACACAAGGCAAAGCTTGTGGTGAAAGGGTTTCTGCAGAAAGAAGGAATTTACTTTGAGAAAATTTTTGGCACCTGTCACTAGGATCAAAATAATCAGGTTGGTTGTTGGTCTAGAAAACATGAACGATTGGCACATATGTTAGATGGATGTGAAATGTGAATTCCTGAATGACCCCTTAGATAAAGAAGTTTATGTTGTATAACCAGGTGGATTTGTGAAACAAGGCAAAGAAAGCAAGGTATATAGGCTGCATAAAGCCCTGTATAGGCTTAAGCAAGCTCCAAGAGCTTGGAATAAGAAGATAAATAGCTTTCTAAGAAAGAAGGAATTTGTAAAGTGCACAACTGAGCATGGAGTATATGTAAGAAGAAGCCATAATGAATTGCTTATATTATGTCTCTATGTCGATGACCTATTGATAACAGGAAGTTGCAAGAAGGAGATTGAAGATTTTAAACATGACCTAAGTGAGGAGTTTGAAATGTCAGACTTGGGAAATCTCTCATATTTCCTTGGCATCGAATTCTACAAGAGTGGTAGAGGTTTGATGATGCACCAAAGAAGATATGCAAGCAAAATACTCAAGAGATTTGAGATGCAATATTGCAACCTAACTTCGACTCTAGCTGAGCCCAGAATGCAACTGTCGAAAGACTTTGATTGAGATGACGTCAACCCAACGCAGTATAGAAGACTCATTGTATCACTTTGACACCTTTGTCACACAAGGCCTGATATAGCATACAATGTAGGCATGGTGAGTAGATTCAAGCAGAAGGCAAATGTATCACACCTAGCAATGACAAAGAGGATACTAAGGTATCTGAAAGGAACTCTCGGATATGGCATTTTGTTTCCTGCAGTTGATGAAGGAAAATAGTGCAAGCTAGTGGGATACAACGACTCAAGTTGGTGTAGTGATGCTGAGGATAGAAAATCCACAATTGAATATGTATTTATGTTAGGTGGTGCACCAGTTACTTGAAGTTCAAGAAAGGAACCAATAGTGGCATCGTCGTCATGTGAAGCAGAATACATAGTTGCTTCTCTCTGTGCATGTCAAGTAACGCGGATGGTGAATTTGGTCAAAGGGATTACAAGGAAGGATCATTGAGCAATTACCATGAAGATCAACAACATGTCTGCTATAAATTTGGCGAAGAATCCGATAGCGCATAGACGAAGCAAGAAAATCGAAATGAGGTTCCATTATCTTCGAGAGCAAGTGACAAAAGCGAAGCTGAACTTGAAACACTACAGAATTGAGACTCAGATTGTAGATATCATGACGAAAGGGGTGGAGGTCGAAGTGTTCAAAAAACTAAAGCCTATGATGGATGTAGATAGCTTAGGCACAATGAATTAGATGGTATGTTGAATTGTAATTCTGTGTCAAAGCAGTATTTTCGACAGGGTCTGCTATAGTTGAAATATTGTGAGTCGAAACGTCGAAGGAGTGTACCTCGACAGGAATTTCGACTTAGGTCTAATTTTGTAGTGTTAACTGAATTAGGTATTTTGGGCTTTTGTTTTTGAGCTTTTCTTAGGGAGAAAGCAAGTTAAACCTTTAAATAGGGAGTAACCCTATTATTGTAATGAGATTCACTTGAATAAAATTGTAGTTTTAATAGCAGAGACTTACTCTGCAGAAATTCTTCCTCTTCCCCAATTCAATTTTCTTTCTTGTTTTCATCACCATTGTGCATCAATACAATCTTGCAATCAAGGTTGGTTGATTCACTCGAGTGAAGAGTGAATAACAAGAGGGAATTCGATCAGTGTGATTGAATCTTGTTCATCAATATTGATTCGGAATTACTCAAAGTCTTGAGTTTAATTCCAACAAGATTAACCTGTAACATATCCATTTCTTAAGATTTGATGGAGTTTAATCACATTTCGTAAGCTTTGATGCAACAAAGGTAACACTTCGAAGAAGATTAGTTCGCTGCATGAGTTTATGAAGAAAGGTTGTCGAAACGTTAACGGAGATTAGGATATATGAGAGAGACGAGTGAGAGAGATGCTAAAGTTTTATTTTGAAAAAGACGATGATTATGTACTAAAGCAAGATAACTTCGTGTGCGTGCGTACGTGCATGTGTGTAAAATATCTTTCGTCACGGTTGATAATAAGAACCGTGATGAAATGTTAACATCTTACACTAGTGTTAATAATATGAATCATGATAAAATATAAGATCAAACAAATCCATTTTATAATAAAAAATAAAATATTATTAGTGTTAAAATTCAAACCCTTACGAGACCATTATATTATGATGTTACGAATATCTATATTGTAATAGTGAATTTTTAGGCATAACAATCTTAAATCCCAATAAATCTAATATAAATTTTCAAACCATGTTAAAGAATGAACATTCACGTCATAAAATGTTGAGGCGTTTCCTCTAAGCTACAAATTTTCACCGGATAAAGCGTTACCATATTTCTGTTATCTGTCTTTTACATTAATCATGTTATTCAACAACCTCCATTCATCAATAATTTCCGAAGGACTAGTTCATTCCAAGCTACAACATGAATTGGTGTCGAGTCACTTACAAAAATACTATAAACTTCTTTGACCGAATACTCATTATTATCCGCTTATTTTCAGTTCCACAAATCTTTCTCACAAGCCTACATAAAATCTTTAGATAGCATTAAAGTACATTTGTTTTCCAACTCATCTTCCTATTGATTTTAAATAATTATTTCTCAAACACAACTCACAGACCCTTACTGTCTGCCATATTCAACATATACCAACTTAGAAAATTTTATTCATCGCTAGTGAATTCTCTATGTGATGCTGGACTCTGACTATTTTCATTGTAATGAGTTGAAGTATATACCTATACTTAAAAAAAATACAATTCTTTATTCTCTCAAATTTTTAACCTCTTTAAAAATCAATTAAGTCACTCCAAATTATATTCCACACACAATTTTGTAATTTTTAAATCCACAAATTACTTCTTTTTCTTTTTAAATATTCAACTTTTTCTCTCTTGATTTTTTTATATAAATTAAAAGTGATATTCAAACACATAAAAACACAACATAAGTTGACATGGATCCTATGAACCAACCCGTCAAATCCAATAAAATACATGATTTGTGTTTCAAAATTAGAGTTTATGTTTTTTAGAGTTTTTTAATCCAGCTCTAAAAAAACTATTATTCATTAGGACTAATCTAGGAGCCGCGGGTAGTTCGATAAATTTGTATAATTATAAATTTTAAAAAACTATTAATATATCTATATTGTCTCAATTCAAAACAAAAATTTGATTATACTAATCTTATTAAATTTTTCTCAATTCTATTTAATTTTTTTAAAAAATATTATACATAAATTTAATCAAATATATATTTAATTATTTTGTATTTTACATCACAATTTCTTCGTACTCTATTAATTTTGCGTAATTTAAATTTTTGAGTATTATTTTATACAATTTAGACATAATTTATATAGTATTTATAAGAAATAATATGGTATTTAAAAATATATATTTAAAATAATAATTTTTATTGTACTTTTAATAATTAGAATAAAATTTTAATTTTAATTTTATATTAAAAATATATTTAAAAAAATTCGTTTAAGGTCAGATAGCCCAAAATTTATATAGGACTTTCTTGGTCTGATTCTAAAAAATCCAAAACTCATTTATAATTGAATAGTCCGTTTTAACAGCTCTAAATGCAAGAGGGTAAATTTGAATTCAACATTTCACTATTCATTTAAAAAAAATAAACTTCCAGCAACAAATTTACTTAAAAATTCTTTTAAAGAAATCAAGATAAGAATAAAAAAAAAGAATAACCAAAGTTATACATGGTAATAAATCATGTGCAAATAGCGAAATAGAATGACTAAAATAATCACCTAATAAATCATGTGAGTTGCTGACCGTGTGTGCATGAGCAAATAGCAATGACATGAATGGTAGAAGTAGGAGGGTATTGATGAAAATAAAATTATACATGCATATAGTGATATGAGTATATTAAAGAAAGGTTTCTGGTGCAGTTTAACTTCACCTGACACTAAAATTTATTTCATTTAAAAATAAAGTTATATGCAGTTTGATTTTAAATGATTAGTTAAAAATTTAATCTAATTCAATCAATTTAATATAATATATTTTGAATTCTTTTTTGGATATTTAAAAGTTGTAATTTTAGTATTAGAATTATAAATATATGATAAAACAATGTATTTAATATAAATTAAAATATATAATAAATTAAAAATTAATATTTTTGGTTGATAATTATCCTTTAAGTTAAAAACCTATGAAATAATAAAAACATTAAACTAAATTAAATTAAAAGGTAATATATGTATTAATAAAAAAGTATTAAAATATATTTATATAGTTTAATTGCTGACTGAAAATATTTTTTTTCTTCGAATATAGTTTGTGATAGTGTTGTCAACCTCAATACCGTGAATTTTGAGTATGTCTTCAATAATAAGTTGTATTTATGAACACTATGACGATTAAGTGAATAGTGTTAAGTAATGTCTATATTCAAATCCGAATATGTCAAATAATATTTGATTTTTGTGTTATTTATTTATTTTTTAATTATCAATTTATAGTTTAGTTTTAAATTGGCTTAATTTTAAACATATTTAATGCTATAATTAGTTGTACATAACAACGTCGGTACTTACTACTTACTCTTCCTTAAGGAGGGTCCCATATGTGGACAGAAAGATCAAACGAGCCCACATTTGAGAGGTTCCTCATGATTGTGTGTATTTTATTGCACTGGGTCCTGTGTGAGTTATAAGCCATGTTCCAGTGCCAGTCGCTTTCTTCTACTATCGTATCAAATCCAATAATTGAATAAAAGAAAGCCTCATTCATATGCCATTTCACAAAACTTTGTATTTTGGCTTCTTGGTTTAGCTTAGTAGTGGTGTAGGTGCCTCCCTCACAACTTAACTTATCATCTTTTCTTTTGAAAATACATAGAATCGAGGATGGATATCACATGTGTGTTTGTGCACTCATCGAGACATGAAGATTGTGACATTACCTTGTAAATCCCTGTCTTGGCCACCACTCTTTCTCTTTGTTATCATTACACTTTTCATACGAAAATGATGCAATAACTTTGAATTCACATAACTGAGGATAATTATTTCTCTTGGAAGTGACTTTTAGGTCTTGATTCTAAATACATCAATGACAAAATCAGAAATACCTTAATAAACTTTCAAATACATATTATGATTCAACCCTTTTTTGTTAAGGCACTTGGCAATTGCCACTTGGTTTGATACTTTTGAAAGTGACCTGTTTTCTATTGAAAAAGAAATGTCAAAAGAAAAATTAATGATTTTATTACTAGTCCTTTACATTTGTTTTATGTTTTTAATTTGCATAGATTTTTTATAGTTTGCGCCATTATTTTGTATTAGAAAAAAAAATGATTATTATGTTGATGTCTGTGAAGATTTTTCCGGAGCGATGGCGATGATTTTACGACAATAGGAGAGAGTAATTGCAAAAAAAGTTTAACACTCTAAAATTCAAATTAATATGAAATTGAGATTAAACATTGTAAGTTTGGGTTGAATCGTACCTAAGTGTTACTCGGGGTCAAACTTATATAAGAGATGTCATTGTAATAGTCTCCGAGTTGTTCAATATGGAGAGCAGATGATCATTTCATAATGATCAACAACTCTAATAGAAGTAGAGACGTGTTCCTGGAAACATTATGTGATGCATGACTACTTGTGTGACACTGTGGCGAGTTTCTAATGAGAATTGGGTATATGAGGATTAGACTGTTCTTCGTCGATTGTTGGTCAGCCCAGAACACATTCTAAGTTTTAAAAGTTATAATTTTATCATTTGTGTTAGTGTTAGAAGTTGTAATTTGATGTTCTGTCAAAAACTAGGATTTGACTATGTCGAAGTAGGTAGTTGAGTTGTAGAAGTGAGTTGTATTTGAATGGGCCGAATACATCATATAAGTGATATTATGTCGAAATGTAACTTGTAGTTTTGTACTTTACATTTTGTATAGTTTGAGTTTGGGCTTTAGTTGCTATTATAAAGGCATTGTATGATTTAAATCCTAATAACAACTTCACTCAATAATATTTCTCCTTTACAATTCAATTTTTATATCTTTTCTCTCTTCTTCTTCTCTCATCTTTCTTAAAAACCCTTTTGCTCCAACAAATTGATATCAAGGAGTCCGAGTTATGATTTAGAGAGAATCTATAATGGAAAACAGAAACACAACATCAATGCAATTTCCAACGAATCTACCGGTTTCCAAAGGGGAGAACTATGAACGGTTGTGTAGATGAAGGTCATCTTCAACTTTTAAGATGTTTTTGAAATCATGAATGATGGAGTACCGACATTGGAAGCGAATGCAGTTAATGTTCAACAAGCTACACACAAGGAAAGAAGAAAGAAAGATGGAAAAGGTCTATTCTTGATTCACCAGTGTGTGGATTTTAACGTGTTCGAGAATATAAATGAAGAAGAAACGACCAAAGGGCCGTGGGATAAGTTAAAGAACTTGCACGTCGGAGATGAAAAATTAAAAATGGTGAAGTTATGGACGTTGAAAAAGCAATTTGAGATGACTCAGATGAAGGGAGATGAATCAGTCTCGAAATATCTTTCACACGTGGTGTTGTTAACGAACTAGATGAAGGCGCATGGTGAATCAATCAAAGATTTGCAGATGATTGAGAAAGTGTTGAGATTTCTGACTATGAGTTTTGATTATGTTGTAGTGTCTATTAAATGGTACAAGAACTTAGCTGAGATAAAGTTGGAAGAACTTCATGTTGGGTGAGAATATGGAAACAATAATGTCTAGAAAAGAGAGGGGGTTGAATAGACCCAAAAACCTTTTAGACAATTTGAAAAAAAATTTAGCTCCCATAAGACGAAATTGGGGATTTTAAAAATCGCGGAAGCAAATCACAAAAACGAGAGCTTGGAAGCATCTCAATGAATCAAGTCACATGAAATGGTAAATGAAGAAACCATGAGATTCATCACTTCTATTGCAAGTCACTTACATGACGTTCAAAGCCCCTTTAACCAAAGCGATTTAAAAACACATTACTTAAATGTTCTTAAAAATGCATAATTGAGTTCATGATGATTCCTTAAGATTGATACACCACAAACCTACGCTTATAGGTTAAATCACTATAAGCATCTATATGGTATAAAATCAATGAAATATTGTAAATATGCATCAACAAATATGAAATGAATGAATGCTTGTAAAGTAAAAGGATAGAGAAAGAGAAAGATACATAAAGATATATAGTGCTTCGACATTTGTCCTCGCTTTTCCTGTACGCACTCTTCAATGGATGATGCCATCGGGACATAATCTCTATCTTCCACTATGATGATAAAATGATTACATCGCTTTGATTACAAAGAAATATGACACGATAATTCATTCTGATGAAGTAGACACTAAACTGCTAACACAATACAAGATCCCTCAAGATCTTGATCCAATAATCTCGCTATCCACAATAACCTGCTCCATGTATTTATGTGTGGCGATTCCCCTAATCCTAGTGATTTCTTGTCTGAGCGATTACCATTAACTGAGTCTATATTGGACAACTCTTAACTTTGTCTATTAGTAATACTTCTCTAACTCCACCAAAGAAACACAACTTCTAACTCTGCCTTACGGACCATTGATACTTAATTCTGCCAAAGTATTCCTTGGAGTATAATGGAAACTCTCATCTTGTTAGATAACCCCTCAATATCAAACTGCACTCAAGAAACGATACATGCACCTGTTACAATAAAAATACCAGCTACACACAAAACATTGGATGCCCTAATGTACCACTAGTCTCCCTTTTACTCAATATTTAGAGGAGAGTCTATAAACAAGGAAATAGACTAATGATGAAAATGGTGAATGATGCCAGATAATTTAAACAACAAATGACATTACAAGCGATTAGTCAAGTTATTCAATTTTGATGAATGATGAACACGCACACAAGGTTAAAAAAAGTTTATGGATGAATGGATCTTGGTTATTGATGGTTATCAAGAGTTTGATCAAATCCTCAACAAGATTGATCAACTCATTCTCAATTCACATAAAAACAACAACCCTATTACACAAAACAAGATGTAACACGAAGGATAGAGAATTGATATGGATTCAATATCAAAAGGTTGATGTTTTTGGATAAGAAGAGATAAAAATGGTGTAAAGATGAACACACTAAGAAGAGAAGACAAAAATCACTATTTTTGTCTCTATGAATCATCATAGGTTTCTTACACTTGTCATTTTAATCAAAATAAACAATCATTTAAGTAAGTGATGGAAAATTGGGTTTTTTGTATGGTTTAATTCAAATCAAAAAGAAATTTTGATTCGAATCAATCTGGGTAGAATAATAAAGAGACACTTTTTAAAGAAAATGATTCAAATCATTATTTTCACTTGATTCAAATCAAATGGGGTTATGATTCGAACCATGTTCAATCTATCTGAATCAATTGACCCACAATGTAATTCCAATTTTCAATAGGTGAATGATTCGAATCAAATATAATACATGATCCGAATCAAATACCAAATCATCAAAAATTCATATGTTCTAACTTGTGTTTCAAGCTACTCATGTGGAAATGACAAAACAATAACTTTCATCGGCTCAAAAAGGAAATAGATAACAAGAATCAAATGAATATAATATGAAATGCAAAAGGGTTCTTAGTGGTACAATTACGTAGCCTAAATGATTTCAATATAATTGAAAGAAAGTTTACAATCACACAGATGAATTGAAATGGCATACAAATTACAAATACACAATGAAACAATAATCGAATTGTAAAACATAAAAATACAATATATACTTAAATCACATAAACAATACTATGTGTTTTCACTTTAATTTTCATTTGAGGCTCATGAGATGAGGTTGAAGCAGAGGAAATCAGAAAGGGAGATGGTGGCTGAACAAGCACTACAAGCAAGATTCATCAAGAAAGCTAGGAAAGAGAAGGTGAAGTAGGGAAACAATATTGCTAATAATGAGAAGTCGAGCAAGATTTCAAATAATCTCTCTTATTCAATCAAGAAAGTTATGGACAACAATTATTCTGGGAAGAAAGTTGACATGAAAGAGGTGTAGTGTTACAACCGTAAAGGATTTGACCACTACGATCGAGACTATCAAGGAAATAACGAAGCACGAGCAAAAGATAGTGATGAAGCAAATTATGCACATGCTAAAGATAGTGATTCTGATGATGTGCTACTCATGGCTAACACTCAGTCGAACACTGATCATACTAACATGCGGTACCTAGATTCAGGATGCAGTAATCACATGACTGGTGATAAAAATTGGTTCACCAAGCTAGATGAATTAGTTGAGAAAGTGATAAAGTTTGCAGATGGTGGGCATATCACATCAGGTGGAAAAGGAGATATCTCTCTTGTAAAAAAGGATGGTCAAAAAGCCAACATCATTGATGTGTTTTATATACCTTCGACGACACGTAACTTGATATGCTTAGGTCAAATACTTGCAAAATGGTACAACATGAAGCTAGAAAAGAATCAAATGAAGGTGTATCATAGTGATGGAAGGATGATTTTGAAGGCACCATTAGCAGACAATATAACCTTCAAAGTAGAGATCAACCCAACTGAACATAAGTATGTTACTTCGATTTTAGAAGAAGACGAGAACTGGCTATGGCATCACATATATGGACATCTAAACTTCAGAAGTTTAGGTGTGCTCAACTAGAAGAAGAAGGTGTATGGTCTACCTCAGGTGAGGGAACCAAGTCAAGTATGTGAGGAATGCTGAAATATATGTGGATTTAACATATTGAAAGGAAGAATGAGGTATTCATAAAGTTCAAGAATTTCAAATTGCATGTCGAGCAACAAAATGGATACAAGCTGAAGAAACAGAGAACTGCTGGTGGTGGTGAATAAACCTCTTGAGAATTTTCTAATTTTTGCAATGAGGAAGTTATAGAGTGTTGAAAGTATAATAGGTGGGTCATAATTTTATCATCTCCACAGGGATTATAGTGATATCACTTACCATTTTATAGTTCAAAGAGTTTTAAGTAGGGTTTTCAAAAGTTGTTTGTTTGGTATCATAAGTTGTCACAAATTTTAGTAGCAAGAGTAAATTCTAGAAAGATGTTTGTTTAACAAGACATATCAAGAATATATTTCATCAACCTAACTTGCATATATTCTCTTAATCAAGTCACAGAACCATTAGTTGGGGTATCAATAACCATACTCCCAATCACATAAGACAATTCTAAATTCAACTTCTTAGCACATTCAAGCGAAATAAATGAATGAGTAGCACCAGTATCAACTATAGAAATCAGTTCAACATCATTAATAAAACAAGTACCTCAGATCAAGTTATCTGTCTTGGATTCTTCTGCACTGCTCAAAGAAAACACTCTGCCACTTATCTGAGCAGCAGTAGCAGTCTTCTTCGGCTGCTGACACTGGGTACTGATATGAACCTTCTCTCCATAGTTGAAGCAAGTCAGAGCTTCGTCTTTACAATCACTAGCTTTATGACCCCTCTTGCCACAACGATGACATCTCAGCGCTATGCAATTCTCAGCATGGTGGCCTTGCTCACCACACTTATAACACTTACCTGAAGTAGTAGTCGCTCCCCACTTGGCTTTTTCCCATCAGAAGCCTTCTGCTTCCCTTTATCACTAGAAGTCACATACGGTTTACCTCTATACTGACCTTTCTCTTTCTTCTCATTCAGCTGCTTATAGTGAATAGATCGAGCTCGGCTATCCTCATCATAAATTCAGCTCTTGTTCACCAATTCTGAAAAATGACGAATCTGCTGGTACCCAATTCCTTGCTTAATCTCTGGTCTCAATCCATTCTCGAACTTGAGACACTTCGACATCTCTGCGTCAGCACGATTGTAATTCAGAAAAAACTTGACCAAAGACTCAAACCTTGTCGCATACTCAGCCACAGTCATATTCCCTTGTTTCAGCTCAAGAAATTCCACCTCTTTCTTTCCCCGAACATCTTCAGGAAAATACTTCCTCAAAAATTATTCCTTGAACACAGCCTAAGTAATTGCAATGCCATCATCTCCCAGTCTCTGACGAGTGTTATCCCACCAGTCTTCAGCTTCCTCTGCTAGCATATGCGTACCAAGTTGTACCTGCTGCGCATTAGTGCATGACATAACTCAGAAAATCTTCTCAATCACTTTCAGCCACTTCTGCGCACCATAGGATCATGAGTGCCCATAAAAGTCGGTGGATTGTTCCTCTGAAACTTTCCCAAAGCACGAAACTCATCTGGAGATCCACCATTTTGAGCCATCACTTGGGCAAGTGATTCTATCGCATCAGCAATAGCACGATCATTCCTTCCAGCCATCTGCAACCACAAACAGGGTTAGAAGAAAACAACTCATCCAATAGTGTTCTCACACTATGGACTGACAGGGGACTAACAACATAAAAACATGGGCAGACGGACCAACCAGGTTCTACCCCACAAATAATAAGGCAAAATAACACAGATATCAGAGTAATTATTAAATTTCACAAAAAGCCACCAAAAGGGCGTACGTTTCCCAATGTCATCAAAATAGGTCACGGCTCCGTAAACAACGGGTTTTTTCCAAAATATATCAAATAACATAAAACAACGGAATTCAAAAGGCATAAGTAAAGGTTTTCCTCATCAGGGAACATAAACAAAATAACTCAACAGTATATAGTTTAACTCAAAGAACCCAACCCCATGTTACATGTCAGAGCAAGACCCTCTAAGTTAACCAAAAGGGCTAACGATTCAAAACTTCAAAAATAACTCCTCGACGGCGTCCACGGCTAAACTCGGTCATCTGCATGTTACCCACGTGGAGGTAACATTCAAACAGGCAGGGCGAGTAAAACAATTCATAAAATTCAATGTATGAAAATCAACATATAAATGGCATCATAATCATATTCAACCTTCATATTCATCAATAGGCCTCGAAGGCCACAACATCATAATTCATGCAAAAAGACTCATAAATGCAGATGCGACACAACTCAATGCATGTGGTACCAATCATCACAGCTCGATGAACACTAGGCCATCAACCCTCCATAGATCCCCATCAATAGGATCGATTCTACTAGAGAACCGGAGCACATCAAAAATACTTCACATCCACACAATGGGATTGAAGCCAAAGTAATCGAGGTCCTGAACCGAAGTCCGGATGCACATGAATGCATGACACACACGTCAATAATCATCCTCATAATAACAGCATAGGTGCATCATCATTCATCATAGTCATCATCATCACAATCATTATCATGTCTCATGTCATCATATAATTCATCAAAGTCATGGTAATATCATCATAATAAATCATATAAACCATCATGTAATCATATACACATCACATGTTAATCACATAAAAATCATGGTTACCCCCAAGGTAACTCATCACAGAAATCACAGAATCAAACATCAAGGCATCACTGCACACGATTAACATACGCGAAACTCTGCTATGTTTGCTGGCATATTCGCTAGGCGAATCTGGGGCGAGTTTCTTCGCCAGGCGAAGGATTCTTCGCTAGGTGAGTCTGGGAACAACATGGTTCGCTAGGCGAGGCTTTCTTCGCTAGGAGAACAGTGCGATGACAGCAAAATATGCTACGCACCAGAACTTAAATCCACTCAAATGGCCATACGATTCACTTATCCAATGCCCCAAAACATCCCTAAATCATCCCTAATGTCATACGACGATAAAGGCCTTAAACCTACGGTTTATTAGGCCAATCCCGTAAGATATTCATGCCCTAAATCACAATTTTTCCTTCAATTACACCCTAAGGCCTTAGATTTACTCATTATCCAATATTCTATCCCTACAGGGTCAGACATATAACAACTTAAGGTTTTTGGCCACAAAGGCCTAAGGTCATTATTTCTCATATTCATGCCTTAACAGTCAGGAATACTTACCACTAACCACAACCGTCAGGGTCCTCACCATCAATTTCCCTTTTTCCCACAATCGACCCTAAATCCCTTAAACCTAAAATCATCCATAATTACATTGAAAGACACACATGGAAAATCATGAAAAGCTACACTCCCCATACCTTAGTCGATTCAAAGCCTTCACGATTATCTCTGGGAATCTTCTGCCTCCAATTTTTTCCTCGGAGCTCTCTGGCCACAATACTTTTCACGGTTAACAAATGAATCCTAATTCCCTTTAGAATTCTATTTTGTCAAACCTAGTCTTGAGCCTCACAATTTGGGCTTTTCCCTTATTACCCTTACTAACTCCTCCAAATGCCCAAATTACCCTTATTTCACTTATATTCATTTTAAATAGTAATAATACTAATAATTAATATTATATACTATTAATCAAATAAATAACCCAAAAATGCACACTTTTCCAATAATCCACAAACTACCGAAAATCACTAAAAAATGAATATTCTTATTTAAACAATTAAATAAAATATTCCAATTAAATTTGAGGTGTTACAAGACCACTCCTCTTTTCTTTTTGTGTGGCAAGCTTTAG
This sequence comes from Lathyrus sativus, assembly GCA_963859935.3. Taxonomy (NCBI): domain Eukaryota; kingdom Viridiplantae; phylum Streptophyta; class Magnoliopsida; order Fabales; family Fabaceae; genus Lathyrus; species Lathyrus sativus. The sequence continues at coordinate 552,650,318 of OZ012740.1, read as the reverse complement.
GAGAATGACTTACATGTCATTTCTCTAGCTTGTATTAGCACAAATATTATTATTGACCTGCCTCCCATAGTATGAACTTCCTTATATGTTGTGCTACAATTGCTTAACATAACGCTAAATTTGTCTCGAATCAGAAACTAAGTCATTTTTTAAAGTGAGATTTCCATCCTCCTATTCTCCATGATATTGTGTGAAATAGATTGTATCTTTTGTTATCTAAGGGAGTTAGTGGCATACTTGTTGATTTTATCCAAGTTGGAGCCCTTCTCTTGTTAATGTTTAAGACCATGTTTTCATGTTTGTGGATGTCAAGTTGAGTGCTTTCTAAAAATTGACAGATTGGTCTTTCTTCTCTAATCACTAACTTACTAACATTTTGTTGATTTAATCTTTACTTTAAATTCATTTATTTTATGCTATTTACTTATTACAATTTACTTTATGCTTTTACTTTAGCATTTCATATCATATTATTATATTGTTTTTTTTTCTTTGTCCACTTGAAGTTCTGTTTATGTTTATGTTCTTTTTATTTTTACCCATTTGGACTTTCTCTTAAGACATTAATAAATACCAAAATTTCTAAAAAAACTTGGTTACTTTCATGGACTTGATGTTACTACCTTATGCAAGATATGAAGTCTGAACTTAGATTTAAGATCTTGACCTTTGCTTGGAAGTACATCTTAAGACCTATTTAGACTCATCTGGTACCCTTAACTTAAGGATTCTCTTGAAGACTCATCTTGGTTATTGTTGATTTCATCTGATGCTTGGATTTTTATTGCTTATTTGGCTTGCTTGAGGCTTAGTCTAAAGGAGGGAATTCTTGATTGACTTATGTCACGGGGCTTACTATCTTCTATTGGTTAGATCTTTCTTTGTATCTAAATTTTATTTTATGCTTTAGAATAGCCTCTTCATCTCCTCCCCCATTCTTAAATTTTCAAAATCTTCTCCCTTTTTTTAAAAATCTTCTTCTTTCAAACTAGAACCTTTTCCTTAATAAACCTTGACTTTCTCAAGTGAATTTTTAAAACCTTTTTCTTTAATAAATTCTAAGACATCTAAATCATATTAAACCATTTCAAAGACTCAAAAAATACAAAAACTCATTCAATCATTTTGTGCCTTTGTGCACTTTTTGCCTTAAAACTTTTCATAAGATTTAGACATGAGTCATTCCCATAGTTGAGATGTAATTCTCTTATCCCTATAGTATTGATGGTAATTCTTTTCCACTCGTGAGAGTTAATGACATACTTGTTGATCTTTATCCAAGTTGGACCCATTCTCCTTGTGATGCAAAGTTCTCATTACTTATAGGTGATTAGTTGTATTATTCTCCTTAAAATGACAAGTTATATTTTCATTTAAAATGAATCATAACGCACCACTTTTGTTATTTTTACCACGAACTACGAGGTTTTGATCCTCCATTGCACTTTGTGGGCACGTAGGCACGAGGCTCAAGAAGCCTTGTCAAACACAAAATTATAAAAAAAAATACTTCTTTTCTCACCTCCTCAATATTTTACAAGAAAACCATTTTCAAACCAAAAAGCGTAGATATTTCAAAGAGGTTCCTATAGAGTACTATAGACGTTTTGTGTGCTAACACCTTCCCTTCGGGTAACCAACCCCCTTACTCTCTCTGTGTTTATTTTTTCTTATTTTAGAACTTCTTAGGATTTTGTTCGCTCTTTTTCCCTTTCCTTTGGAAATAATAAGAGTGCAGTGGCGATTCTTACTTTATGAGTTAAGTTAACCAATAGCTTATACTCGCAATTTTTACTGCTACAATAACCCAAACTATGGAATAAAATCGTTTCCTTGATCTTGGAAGTGTTACGACCAATAATTACTAAGGATGCACTGTATATCCTTTTAATGTTCTTTGTTACTTGAATCGTTTTCTCTTCCTTGGAAATTGATCAAGTAATGATTGTCTGAGCATTTATAAAAGTATTTCTTTTCATTTTCTTCTCTTTTTATTTTTTATTTTTGATGTGACAAAAGGGGGAGAAAGATATAGAAAATTTAATGAAAAACTAGACCCATTTTGATTTTAATTATTGTTCATTTATTATTATTTTAAAATTCTAATATTTCGGTTATTCGTTTTTCCCGGGAGATATATTTTAGTTTTCTTAAGTATAGAACTTAGGGGGAGTTTAAAAACCTCAACTTTGAACTATTAAACTTAGGGGGAGCTTACAAACATCATACTCTGATGTTGCCAAGAAAATTTGAATAGCCCAACATTGTTCTTAAATACTTATAATTGTCATCATCAAAAAGGGGGAGATTGTTAGAACAAGATTTGTTCATGACAAGTATTCCTTAAGGTTTTAATGATAAAAAAAGTATTGAAAGAACAATTATGTTATATAATGTGTTATATATATACATGTTCCAAAGCTTAAGAAGAACCTATTGAGAATCTGATATAAGGACGCATTTGAGAGAAGCTGAGTTATTAGTTTCTAGTGGTTCAGAACTGAAGAATGTTCTTTAAGTCAAGTATGATAATATAGGTTTCTGTAGACTCGGAAGCTGAAGGTATCAATATTAGAAGAGAAATATAATATAACTTCACTTATTAAATGTATCAGCTTCTGGTGATCATTCAGAACCAGTGACAAAGTTGAGTTATTCGTACTGTAGAAAGAAAGCTACAAGGTCAAATCAGTTTTCCAGCTAGAGTCTCTGTTCACAAGGCTCAAGAAGAGTTGACATGCTTTATGGATATCTACTCTAAACGGATCTATAGTACAAAATCACAAGGAAGACATTATGGTTAAAAGAGTTACACGTTGGATAAAGATCTTTTGGTGTATCTATCTTCAACATCTCTTATACTATGGTGTAACAAAGACATTTGTCCAAGTTATTTCTTCCAACGGCTATCATTCTGCAACTACTATATAAGTAGCCGAAGATTCAATCTGTATTTTCAACAAGGAACAATGAAAATAAAGAAAAAGAGCCAATAAGAAAAGAAGCGTTTCGCGCTTCTATCAGAATTGAAGAATAACAAGATCAATAATGGCAACATAATCGAGTATGCAAAATTCTGTTATATGTTGTAAATTGTACAAAGCCTTAATATTTCTTAAACATTGAATATATTAGAAATTTTAAGTGTTTTGATATTTGTTATGGTTATTTCCATGTATCTCTTATTTTATATCAAGTACACCTTGTTCTCTATTCTGCTAAACAAGTTATTTAGTAGTTTAGATAAAGTCTCTTACTATATGATTGAGCATCAAAGTCTCTTGCTTTGAAGTTTGAGCCAAGTAACTCTATTTCTATGTGCTTGAGCATTGAAAGTCTTGATCAACTTTTGATTAAGCAAGAAAAGTCTTGGTCTGCAAGTCTAAGCAGAAATCTTGAATTCGTGGAATTTGAGCAGGAAAGTATTGTACTCGAGGAGTATAAGCAGAAGTCTTGAACCTGAAAGGTTTAAGCAAAAAGCCTTGGGATGAAGGTCTTAGCAGGAAGTCTTGAATATGTAGGATTTAAACAAGAATTATTGAACCTGAGGGGTTTAAGTAGGAAGTCTTGGGCTGAGGGTCTGAGCAAGTAAAGTATTATACTTGAGTGTATAAGCAATTGTACTCAAGATTTGATTATAGTGAAAAATATCTTGTGATGCAAAGGGACTGAACTACTCTCAATTGGGAGAAACCAGGATAAATCTATGTGTGTTCTGTTGTTATTTATTTGCTTATGTTATTATTTTGCTGCAACTTAAAATCAGAAGCTGAACTCTTTCAGAAGCAAACCAAAAACGATGAGCATAACTCAACCACCCTCTTTTGTGTATTTTCTCTCCTTCATACGGTAGGGACCAAACAAATCAAGGGTGGAGATGGGAAAATGTTCAAAGTTAGTATGATATTGAAAAGCGTGATGGATGTTTGGAATGTTATAATAAATTCTTCTACTGAAGAGTTATACGTCGAATCTGCAATACATTTCAGGAGAAAGTGTGACAAATATATGGATTTCTTGAAATATATTGAAACTACAATTCTAAATCAGGTGAAGGAGAAAATTGTTTGTGCTTGGACCAATTTGATTAGACACTTTGAAAATACAACAACTAACAAAGGTGAATCTGCTCATGCTACATTGAAGAATTGATTGGGAAATAATAAATGTGATTTATGTATATATTGGGACTTTGTGAATCAAATGATCCAATATTAGCATAACGAGATACAAACATCATTTGGCCGCAACATTACAATACTATAACACAGGTTCGTAGACAACAATCTTTATTCATAGTTGACGAGACATATATCTAAATAGAGATTGATTTTTTATCAAGAAGTCAAACGAGAAGAGAAAGTAGGTTCAGATAGTTCAAAGTGTGGTTGTACACTTAAGAAGACGTACAATATTAAAATTCATAACAGGTTATTTTTCCATAACAAGTTATGGATAAGAGCAGAGAATTAATCCAGAAATATACTTTCAAATGCACCACATTTTCTATAAAAAAAATTGATAACAAAGGTTAATTTGGAACTATACTTTCGGACAAACCGTTTTTTACGTGATTTACTTAACATAACATGGTTAATTTGAAAGTACATATCTGAAATGTCCCATGAGACAGAATTGCGTTTCTAAGGTCTATATTGATCTAACACTTGTATAAGTATGGGTTTCCCTCATGTTGTTAGCAAAATTTCACACAAAATGTCTCAATATTCATATCTTGATTTTGTTTACTTAAACAACAAGAGACCCCCTCTTGAGTTTAGGTTGATATAGAACATTCATCTTCTCGATCTAAAATCCATACTTACGAATCTATTGTGCTACCCAAACAATCGAAAAGTTGTGAACCTTTATTATCGTTCATCATTGATTGACAATGAAGGAAAAATAGAGTTCAACAACTGTCGCGGTGAAATTTGGATACCAAACTATTGATTAGTTTGAATCTTTAATTCATTTGCAACCGAACTTTGATTTTGTCCAAAGGAAGGAATAAAGATCGAAATACCCACAATGCAATGCAAATGCAAGGTTTAGAGAGTTTTAGGTTCGGGGGTTGGTTAAACTTAGGGAAGGTGCTAGCATCCTAAGTTTCTGTAGTACTCTACAGGAACCTCTTGTTTTATGTTTGTTTATTTCTATGGTTTGTCTGCTTAATGATTAAAAGACCTAGGGGTTTAATTCTAAGTATACTCGATAAGATATCGCATCTTATGCCTACATATCCTTACGGGGGTGGAATCAGAGTATTTGTAGTTCCTCTAAAGGGTTTGAGGAAGTCTTTGACTGTGGTCAAAGTTCCTACAGGTTTAGGGTAGTTGATTGATTGATTTTAGGAGAAAAGACGAGTTGTCATTTTAAGAGAGATTTAACCGCCACAAATTGTAGGAAAATAGTCTTTGCATCGTCTTAAGAGAAGGGCCCAAGTACTCGGATATTGATCGACGAGTACGCCTCTATCTCCCTTAAGGAAAAGTCCCTACGGTATTAATTGTATTGTTGTGGGGTGGAGGTTCTATCTCGCTTAAGATGACTAACATCTATTTCTCTATTGTGTTTGAATAAGTTTGATGTATTGAGTTATTTTGTTTGTATCTAAGTTGTAAACGATAAAGACAAAGGTCCTCCTATGGGGTAGGATCTGTCCTAAAAGATCGACTTGAATGGGATCAAGGATCGTAGGGGAGAATGATGCAAATGATGTGCACTACACACAATTGTTGACTCATGTGTAGGTTTTTCCTTTGGACGGAATGCATTGCGAGGAAAGTAAATACAATAATGTAAATGGCGGAAAATAAAGGCGAATAAATAAAACATACACATACGCATGAAAGCGCTGGAGTGTGTGAGAGTGAATTGTGAAGTGTAAGTGTGAGCATGCACAATTGAATCAAGGAAAGTTGAATCGATTTTATTTTGGTCGAGGTTGATTTGATTTTAGGGAGAGATTGTTTTATTTTGTTGGCGATGTGATTGATTTAATTTATGAGAAAATTACCGTTATTGACTTGGTCTTAAGAAAAGTTGAATTAGTCTTAAAAAGTTAGGTGATAAATTAATTTGAGAGAAGGTTATTTGATTTATTTATTTTTTTAGTGAAGTTATTCTTGAGGAAAAAGCTATATTAATAAAAGTTATATTGAATTCGTTTTAAAAGTTTTATTTATCTTTAGATTTAACAATAAAAGGATTTTGATTAAAGTAAATTTGAGGAAAAGGTCAAGTATAAAGGATTTCTAATTATTATAAAAAGGTTGTTATTGCTATTTATTTTAAAAGTTATTTTTAAGCATAAAGTGAATTTTATATTAACAAACAATAAGTATTATTTTAAAAGAGGCTTATTATTATTTATTTAGAAAAATGGTTTGTTTAGTTTATAAAAGAGTGATTAAAGAAGAGGTCTAATGATTTAATTGATTAATTAAATTGTCTAGATAAAATATTTATTAAATAAGTTGGTTTTGGTTAAAAAGAGTTTTATCATTATTATGTGGATTTTATTAAACAAAAGGGTTATATTAAAGTTAAATAAATTTATCATACTATAAAAGATTTATTAAATTAAAAGGTGGGTAAATTGAAATAAGTTATTAGTTAAAAGAAAATTATTTAAAGTAAACTAAATAAGTCTCTAGGTTTTATTAATTAAAAAAGCTGATTAAATGGTTTTTTTAAAAAATTAATTATGGTTAATGATGGACTAAAAACTGATTAGGAATTAATGGAGATAATTAAGGCGGATGGATTAAGTGTGGGCAGACCTAAAGGGTATACGGTGGAGACGCGGTTTGAATCGCCCGATCTGATCCGTTGGAGATCAGAGGGCCGTGACGTGAGGTGTACGGTGTGGTGTGTGTGCTCACTGATACAGGATTACAACAAAATAAAAAAATAAAAAAAAGACCAAAACCCTAATCCCAAATTGAACCCCCCCCCCCCCCCCCCCCGATCTGCTCGGCTTCTCCTTCCTCAAATTCTTCCATTCTTCTTCATCGCAATCCGCTTCTTCCGTCTCCCCTACTTCTCTTTCATTTTACGTCTTTTATTCTTAATCCCCGATCCTTTTCCTTCTTTCAAATCCTGAAACACCAACAAAAAAATTAAAGGTTTCAATAACTTGACACAAATGGAGGGATTACCGCAGGTTATGGATGACAGAGGTTCGAGATGGCAATGGCAAAGGTAGCGGCGTTTTGATGGCGTGGATGCAAACGGAGTCTTCCCGTGGCGGAGCTTTAAAAGATAAGTTCTGAAATTTCCTCTCTTTACTCTGAAAGTGTTAGCTTTTTTTTCACGAAAATGGGCTCTCCTTACTCATCTCGCACTCGTCTCTATCTTGACTGAATGGTGATGCCCTTTTATACTCTTGAATGATTTCAAAGCTCTTTAAGCGCCTCTTAATTTTTATCGGCATTCCAAATTGGAGAAGGAATTAACTCCGTTTTAGGACCAACATGTTTGAATGCCTTAAATTCTTTCTCAAAACTGCGACCAACACCATAAACGCATTTCCCCTTTTAGATTATCTTGTTGAATCCTGCCTGGCAGTTAATGATTGCTTTTGATTTTTTGGTTTCAGGTCTATCTTGAAAACACGACAAGCTTGATTTCCATTTTTGAATGTCGGGACCGTTTTGGAAGAGATCACTGGTTGCCAAATTTGTGAGACTAAGTGGTGAAGTAATCATTGTTCTGATTCGTATTTCCTGATGGTTTACTTTTCGTTCTTTTATAACAGGTTGTAACATGAAGCTTCAAACTAACTCGTGATATTGCTGCGTTGTTGGCTTTAGTATGTCTTTCCCTCTTCAGTTTGTGTACATTGTTTACTCCTGCTTTTTGTGTATGTGACCTTCTAATTCTGCTTTTGCTGCAACATCTCTTGCCGGCTTCGCAAGACTGTACTCTCCCTCTTCACGCTTGAGTGTATGCTCATCAATCCCAGATGCTCGTTTATTAGGAGAGAATGGCTTATATTTCAAAGAAGACATAAAGGTATCAACTGTCGTGACATCCAAAGCACAACATCAGGGTTTATGTCTGTAAGTGTTTGTACATTTCGATTCCTTCTCTTGAAAATGCCTTTACTATCACTTCAATTGGCTAATTTGTTATTTTTGTAATTGTCATTCACAGGTGAGGAATTGGATATTTGTTCCAAAGTCAGACGAGGAATTGATGAGTTTAAGGTTAGCAGTCAAAGAATTTGTTGTCGTGTTGATTACATTTACGATTGTGTAGCCATAACCAACTGGTTCGCCTACTGCAGTTGAGATACGACCATGAAAAAAAGAGAAACAGAAGATTTAGGTTGGAATCTAGGACTCGTAATCATTTGATTGTTTTTGATGTGTTCTTTAGTATTATCCAAAATGTATGAGGTTGTCATAATTGCAGACCGAGTAGTTGTGGGACTCCAATCATTATGTGCTCCTTTTAAAAGTGCTCCTACACCAGCAACATGAGGACATGCCATAGATGTTCCACTTAAAATATTGAACTTGTTGAAGAGATTATGATCCTTGAAATCAGTCACAGGGAGATTTGTAGGCCATGACGCTAAGATTTGACTACCGGGAGTAGTGATGTCAGGTTTCAACACATATGGACAACTATTCGACGACCCTCTTGAACTAAGAAACAACCAGAGGAGATGGTTTAATACCAAGACCTGTTATCTTGAAAGGGATGCTTGCTTTATATTAACGTTTGTAGTTACTCCTACTGCAGGAACAGGGTGGGTCCTTGGCATCGAAGCTTGCGAATCCCACTTATAAATTGTTGAGGAAGAAAACCGTTGAGCAGTTGCACTTGGAAGCTGTTGTCAATAGAATGCCTTTGGATTCGGAAAGACGGTTGTGGCTGGTAGTGCGAAGTAGCAATGATGGCTTGAAGATTTTTGTGGGGAAGTTGCATTGCTGCTTGTTTTCCTCTGGTATTGATTATTCAAGGCTGGGAAGAGGTATCTTCTTTTGTTACTGTACTTAAAACTCTTCTTTGACTTTGTTCAGTACAAGAAAAAACAGGAGAAGCATGGTCTATGCAAATTGTTGCCTGGTTTTCTTTGGAGAAGGCTTTCACTACCCTCCTTGTGTATGCTCTGAATGTGAGTTTTTGTGCGTGTTGTTCTGAATTCTTGTGTTGTAAACAAGTTGTAATGTCGGTGTTGCGTAAACTGGTGGCAGGGTGTTTGATTCCCCTTGTATCTATCTGAAGTGACAAAACCGTCTTCCCACGTGATCCCTTTGTGATTCATTTTGCTGTGAATGCTTAGGTGAGAATAACCTGAAAATTTCTTCATGTTATGAGCTCTGTTGTGATTTTATCATGTTTTTCTACCCCTTCTCTTTCAATGTGTGTATCATGCGGTGATGTTGTTGTTTGTGTTTGCAGATGATGCCGGCGGCTGACGTTTTGCTGCTGCTTGGAAATGCTGATGTTGATGCTCTTTTGGAATGATGTTAATGATGATGAAATGAAACAACGTGAGTTTTGGTTTGCAAATGAAGTAAAAGGGCATGGTGATATTGCAGGCTGTTTCAAATTGTCGGCACAAGAGTCAGGATTAGATGGACTATAGGCGAAACAGATTTGACATTGGTTTGGTGGTTTGGATTCTTGTTCCTTGGCTTGTAAACTGATAAGCCTTAGGTTGGTTACTCGGAATATGCTTGCAAATGGTCCTATTATTCACTGTTAGCGATCACTTGTAAGAAACAGTTACTGCAATTTAGGCTTATGCAATTTGCTATCTAAATGCTTGGCTGCTCATGTCATTGTGATCATAGAGAAGACAAAAAAACGTTCCTCATCGCCACCTTTACTGTTTTGCAGTGATACTATGTTGAATTTACTGTCTGCACGCCTCTGAGGTGTAGAGCAGCCTAGCCATATCACAAATGTAGTGGTACCGAATGCGTACGCGTGACGAATCCTCCTGTGGCATTTGGATGTCTCCTGCATTCAAAAGGTAATGACCTGTGCCATTATAATGTTTGGTTTCAATTTGGAAGGGAACGAAAACCAGTCTCATGGCTTTTCTGCTTGGATGCAGGGGTATCATATGTTGTGCTTTGCCGTGAGGAGTTCGAGTGCCAGCCTTTGATTCAGTATGCTAGTTCAAGACATAAGAAGACCTCCCTTTATGGCACTGCAGGCCTTTGTTAACTCTGATATGTTGTATGCAGGTTTAGTGCTACTGCAGTTTATTGAGAGAATTCCTACATTGTTGCCGGCGGCGGACGTAACGGACTTAAGAGGAAGATTAGGATTGCCTGCCTGCAAACCGTCACAACCGCTTCAAACTCCAGCAATGGTTTCGTCGCCTTTTTTACCCATCCAAACCTTCTTCAAATGGCAAAGTAATGGAGGCTCGGAAGTGTGATGGTGGAGAACAACAAAAGTAATGCCTTCAAGCTTGTTCTTAGCAAAAGTAAACAACAAATTGAAGTAGCAGCCTGTAGGATAGTTTGATACGAACTATGTAATTGGTGTAATGTCATAGCGTGATGTACAATTGCCTTAAGTTGAATGACTTCCTGAAAAAAAAACAATGAGGCAAAGTCGAATGTACATTGTAAATTTCTATTTAATCCAATTGCAACACTGTTTCCTTGGTACGGGTATTCCTTGTAGATTAAAAAATTGTATCCTTTGATTGATAGACTTGGTGAGTTTGAACTCTAAACTTCCCGACAATCTTATAATAATGATAATGAGGTGGTCGTGACATTCCCAAAATATGAAACCGACTTGTATCTATGGATGCCTGTAGCTAATAGGCAGGATCTTGGAATAAAAGGACAACACTTGCTAATCTCTTGTAACCTTAGTTGTGGCAGTGATTTTGGAATAATCCACCTATTGCTTTGGACCGTGAACCTTGAATTTGATTGAAATATAAGCCTTGGCATTCGCTGTAGTATCTTAAAATCTGGTTATTCGAGCTTAAGCCCTCTTGTCTTGAATGGTGAGCCGAATTTATAAAATATCGTAGTGCCTCGTAGCCTACTTTCCATAATAGGAATCAATCCTTGTAATCATGAAAGAAAGCCTTGCAGTTGGTTTTGTAAATCCATGAGTTGAATCCATTCTTAGTATGCGAACTCCGTCTTAAAGCCTGACTGTGAGAATCTATACTTGCCATTGCTACATCTGCACACACTGGTTAGTTGTAAAGAACAAAAAATTTAAAATAAAGTCAAATAACAATAGAAGGGAAAGGCGCAACAAGAGGTGGGATCTTACGGTCAAAAATTAGGGTGCAACAACAACTTTAAACTAAAAACTGGTGAAAATTTAACCGTTATGTGGAGTACATTTCACTATTACGAAACAAACGGTCTGATCGAGGGAGATGCGAAGGTTCAAGATTGATAAAAAATATTCTAAAGATGTTGAAACACTCTCAACCATCACTTGATGATTAAATGTAATGTTAGATTTACGATAATGATTATCTATGTAATGCTACGTTTTTTATATTTGTCATAAAAATGATTAATGTTAATTTATAGGGGTGTACGCGGGTTGGGTTGGACCGGGTTCGCCTTAACCCGTTACCCAACCCGTTCAACTTTCAATGGGTTGGGTTTATCATCAAACCCGTAATTCTACTTTAAAAACCGACCCGAATCAACCCGGATATTTACGGGTTGGGTAGGGTTGGGTCCACGGGTTGTGTATATAATAATTATTATTTTCAATTTAAAAAATCTATAACACAATTCAATATAATTTTGCATATTTCAAACAATTAAATTATTAACGTAGTGGAGACAAATCCTACATATAAAATAGAATAATTAAAAATATAACAATTAAAATTTTGAAATGTATTTTCTTTGTCATAAAAAATATTAAGATACATATACACCATTAATTATTTATATATTTTCATTAATATACCTTAATTTATAAAAATTTATTAGTTATTTATATATTTTTATTAATATACCTTAATTTATAAAAATTTATATATTTTCATTAATATACCTTAATTCAAGCTAACACTATTAGGATCATCCTCACTTTCTTTTCCAATAGCTATAGTTTTTTGTTTCTTATCAACTACCCTATTTGGATTTTTCAGACTTTCAAATGTTTATGCATGTTAGTAGTGCCATGACTACCACTATTTGCAGCATATTGTTTCCCACAATACTTACATATAGCCTTATCATTAACCCTTTTAAAATCTTTCCAAACTGTAGAAGGTTTTCTAGAGGGTTTTCTTTTGCTTACCTCTATTAGTGCACTTGGTGGCAATGATGACAACCCTTCTCCTTGTATTTGTTGAACTTCTTGCTCTTGTTCAAGTGGATGAGCAACATCTTCACTGACAATTTGTGATTGTTCTACTTCTATTTTCTATAAAAAAACAATTTTTAATATAAATTATTATTAAAACAACATTAAACAAAATATATTTAAATTAATAATATGAAACAGAACAGGACTTTGCATCAAAATATATTTTCATCATATGAAACAAAATAGTACTTTGCATCATATGAAACAAAATAGTACATTACATTGAACCTATCATCATATTTTGCATTGATATAAAACTATTGAAGTACATATTGTAAAAATAATATATTGCATTGAAATAAATATATTGTAGAACTATAAAAAGTATAAAACCTTATTCAATATGGAGACGAAACTATGAGAGAGTCAAAGTATAGACTGTGGATTTTCGAAAGCAAGATGGAATTGGAATGTGAGAGAGTAAAATGAAAAAAAAAATCGTGAGAGAAAGAGGAGTGGTGGCGTTTGAGATTTGCCGTAGTAAAAAAATAGGGTTAGGTTAAGTGGTATTGTCTTTAGTTTAGTAAGTTTCTAATATATACTTAATTATTATTAGTTAATAAAGATTCATTAAAAAAATAAAAAGGCAGTAAAGTGTAAACTAGAAGTGCATAAGTCAAGCAAGCATGATTAATATTAATAATAATGTTTAATTATAATAATAATAATAATTTAATGTGTGATTAGAAACTGGAAGGAAAGTGCAAAAGATTTTTGTATACGTTACAATTTACAAAGTTATAGCAACTTTAAAATTTATAAATAATAATATAATAATAATAATAATAATAATTAATTATGCCACGTCAACGGGTTGGGTCAACAGGTTCATGGGTTTATAAATTAAAACTCAATACCCGAACCAAATCTATACGGGTTGTTACGGGTTGGGTCGGGTATACCCGTAAATGAATGAGTCCGAGTAATTAGTGGGTTGGTTCGGTTTGGGTAGGCGAGTTTGCGGGTCGACCCGCACCCATGAACACCCCTATTAATTTATGTTGTTTTCTTTTTGTATTTGTTTCTCATTTTAAGAAACATATGTTTCCAAAAATACATTTCCAATTTTAATTATGAGATTTTGGTGCATTTGAAAATGCATATTTGTATTTTAGGAATATAATGGTATTTCATCAGGTGCGCGAGCACCATAAAGAATGCAATAAGTAATTTAATCGCGTTCAAGTGCATGTATGCTTGAAAATAGAATCTTTATGAAGGTTTTCTAAGAGGGGCATTGTGAAGTTGACAAGACTAGGAGTATCATAGGTTTGAGCTTCATGCGATGGGTTTAAGCCGTTGTGCTAATGTTCTGGTTAATTTTGGTTGCACTGCTGATTCCGAAACTATTGTGTTTAGATAACCTCCTTCTTCGGTTGCTCAAGTCTTAGCTAATGATTTTATGGGAGTTTGGTTTTTCATTTTTATTTTTATTTTTTGAACTTGGGTCCAGTTGTATAAAAAACAACAATTATGAAATATAATCAAAGTTGGATGGAGATCAGCTCTATGATGCACATGATGCATAATAGTGAGAAACTTCTATAACGCATTGGTAATCAAAATCAAACACGGTTTGAACATTAAAGCTAGCAGTGTGACGAGGTTGTCTCTTTTAATTTGATTTAGCAACTGTTTGTTGAATTGATGACATGTCTTCCATCTATCCAAAAGTCCAAGTTTACTACCTTCTCTATCAAAGAGTAGTTTATTCCTTTTGGAATTTATTGCAAAGCTGGAACGGAAGACTGATGATGGGGATATATACGAAGCTCTTCCAATACGATGGTGCAGGTTTCTGGTAAGGAAAAGTGGAAGTGTGTATGCAATATTAACATTTCAACCCAGTTAATAAGATTAGGGAGATGTAATTTGCAATAGTTTATGAAGCGTGAACATGGCTTCTTCTTCAAGGCATTTTAATAGGGAGTAGGCATGCCTCTTATGTAGAGTGTTCCCCTAAGATCAAATACATATTTGCTCTTCTTTTTATGTGTTACGAAGATTTTAAAGTCTCATATTGGTTGAAGATAGATCATTGAAATAGTTTATATAGAGTGGTATCCCTCACCTTACCAACCGGTTTTTTAGGATTGTGTTAGACCTAACTCTAATATAGTATTAGAGCCTATCGATCGGACTTTGGGCAGCCCACCATTTAAATCCACGCACCAAGCCTAAAAAGAGTACTTGGCGTGAGGGGGTGTGTTAGGAAGATCCTAAAGTCTCACATTGATTGAAAATAGAGTATTGAAATAGTTTATATAGAGTGGCACCCCTCAACTTACCAACCAGCTTTGTAGGGTTTTGTTAGGCCTAACTCTAATATTATGAGATTGGCCTCGACAAGCTTGGTCGGTAGACTTTCGGACTCGATATACCTATGATCAACGATATCCTTGAGGAGTGGGTCGTGTCTTTTTTCGTAACTACTATCATCTTTGGAATTTTGATGTTGGACTTGTTCCATGTTTCCTATATGAAGAAGTGATTAACACTTGCTTGGTGCCCTTTTGCTCGCAAATTTAGATAGGATCTTCGTGCTCGTGTTCTACTCTCATTGTACATGGGCGATCTCATGGGATCTAAACGCGACCAACTTCTGTCTTGTTAAGGCGACATACTTATTTTACAAGGGTTCCTGGTTTGCATTTTATTGAATTTGTTGCATTATAGCAAAATATTTGTTTCATTAGTATTGATAGACTTGGTCAATGCATGAGTAAAGAGGTGTACGTATAAACCAAAGTACTAACATAATGTCCTTTAAATGTGCAGTCAACACAACATCCTAGAATAATAAAAAGTAACTAATGATATTTTTAATATTATCTAACACTCTCCTACAAGCAGGGTTGTGTATTGAGACGAGTTTAAGCTTGGATAAAAATGAAGAAAAGAAAAAGACGGGGTATGTACAAGCTTAGTAAGAACATCAACAAGCTGTGCAAATGATGAAATGGGAAAGAGTTTGATGAGTCAAGATTCCAGCTTTTCTTGAATTAAACAGCAATTGATTTCAATGTGTTTTGAGCGCTCGTGAAAGGTTGGATTGTGCGCTAAGTAGATGGCATATCTATTGTCAGAATAGAGAGAAATAGTTCTTTGAAATTTAATGCGGAGATTCTTGAAGAGGTAATATAGCCATTGTACTTCACATGTGAGACTTGCCATAGTGCAATATCCGACTTTGGAATTGGAGCGGGTAATTGTTATTTGCTTTGTATACTTCCATGAGATTAGATATTTGATAAGAAAGATGGGAAAACCGGTGACATGCGTCTTATTGTAGGGCCTCTAATTCGATCACTATCTGCAAAACCAGAGAGAATTAAGTTAATATTTTCTAGGTAAAAGAGTCCCTGAGTTTGGGAATATTTTTAAATATGTAAAATGCAAATGGAAGTTTGGTAGGGTGTAATAGTTGGCTTAGAGACAAACTAACTAAGTTATTGTACATCAAAGGAGATGTCGGGACGTGTGGTAGTTAAATAATAAGTTGACCAATGAGTCTATGGTGTTGAATAGATCCACAGTAAGACGGAGAAGAAGTGGAATGAAGATTGAGGGAAATATTATAAAGAGTAACAGGTGGTTTAGAAGCAAGCATACATGTATTGTTCAGTAAATCAAGTGTATAATGACATTTATTAATTAAAATACTAGACGGAGATCGAGCCATTTTAAGACCAAGAAAGTGTCGAAGAGATCCTAAGTCCTTGATGTGAAATTTGAGATGAAGAATGAGTTTGACATTATGAATTTGTGTGGGGTCATTACCCGCTAAAACTAAATCATCAACATAAACTAATAGAGCAATAAAGTAGTTATCACAATACTTGGTAAACAAATAATAATTAATATTGGAATGTATGTAGCCAAGAGAAAATAAAGAGTTGGAAAGTTTGGAATACCACTCTCTGCTTGCTTGCTTAAGTCTTTAAAGGATTTTTTTTAAATTTACAAACCTTTGTGGTGTAAGACTAATGAAGAACATAATAACCTTTAGGGATGGTCATATCAACCTCTTCGTATAGGTATCCAGGAAGAAAAGCATTATTGACATCTAGTTGCTCTAGATGCCAATATTTTATATAAATTAAGGCAATATCATTATCACCCTATTTGAGAGATAATATATAGAGGATATGTGAAGATATGCAGATTACCAACACTTGACAATATGCTGACGCACTAACAAAGCCTCTTGCATAACATAAGCATGATGGTCATATTAGATATATGGGTATTAGATGTATGTCTGATTGGCTCTAGTGCTAGTGAGGTGTTGGTGAAAGTCCTAGAGGCCAATATTATTGGTGCTTGTATCAAATTATTTATTAATAATAAAAGAAATTTATTTTCTATGTTTGTGTTTCCAAAATAATAAAGTCCCTTGAATATCTAGTTTGTTTAATGAACCATTAAATATGACTTAATTATGAGATCTCGTTAAACATAAGGACATTATTCCTAAAGTATCTGTAGTTAAGCTTTACTGTGAAGTGAGATATTATTATAATATTAAGACTATTATCTATATAGGCTGATGATCACATCTAGTAGATCATGGATAAAGAATTAACAAGTCTTCACATAGGTATGCAAATTAAGAGTAATATTTATACTATCACTACTACAGAAAACACCTATCACAATGTTTGGAAAAGGGATACCACCATGTTGGACCAACCGTTGTGAGGTAAGGTGTGATTGTATATATGATGCTTTCCACTATGGTCGTGCGATCGTGATTGTATATATGTAGCGCGCTACCTACCACAATGGTTACTATAAACAACCGTCGTGATATTATCTAATGTAAAATATTTGATAATGCTTTTGCTAAACAGCTGTTGTGATATATACGCTTGAGATTATTTTAAATTATGTGGAATACTTATTTCGCTAATGCTCACTAAACATATAACCTTTCAAACTGAACTAGAACATTATAATATGACAAGCTAAGTTATATTTAAATAACAAGTTCACGTTCAATACTTGGCAAGAGTTTTTCAACTCCTTATCTGCATTTTGCTCTTAACATTTAGAACTTTGTTTAATGATCCTAGTTCTCCAACCGCCTCTGCCTTCACCTCTAGTTCATTTTGTAAAATAATATTTACTTTTCAAACAAAATTAAAGGTGGAGAGAGGGTGGTTAAAGAACTACAATCATTAAATAAATTTCTAACAATTAAAGAACAACATGCATATAACGGATTGAAGAATTCTTGTCAAGAATTGAATGTGTACTTGTTTTCAAATATAACTTTATCTATCATATTATAATTTTTTAATGCAATCTGAAAATTTATATATTCGGTAAGAAATTGGAAAAACTCTCAAACTACATAAGATATAATAAACTCATCTTTTAAACAAAGATTAACAACAACATTCATCAAAAACATTCATCAACAACAAACCATAAACAACATAAGCGATAAAACAAACATATCAAGTCATAGAATGTTTCAGAAACATACATGTCTCATAATAAGGTGTCCATAATGAAAGAAGGGTGAAGCTGAAGTTAGAGCTGTAAACTTGTGTCTATTTTGAATGAATGTCATTCTAGATCTTTCACATAAGTTTGCAACACTCACTTTAACTTCGTCTTTCTTATTGAAACAAGCATCCTTACTTACAAGTCATAACAAGTAAAAAGTTCAAACATTATGGAACAAGCTATTAAAACATAAACAATAATACATAAATAGATATTGAAATAATTATTATAGTGAAGAAGAACCTGTAAAGTAGCCATTGGCTAAAATTTGGGGTTTCTATTTGAGAGAGACAAATGACAGAAATGTTAGGGTTTCGTTTTGAGAGAGACGAGTGAAAGAGATTTTAGCGTTTTGTTTTGAGAGAGACGGATGTTATGTAATGAAGCGATAGATAATTCCGCTTATATATAAATAAGTAGACCATTCACCATGGTTGAAAATACGGACCGTGATGAAATGATTGAAACATACACCACGGTTGATTAAAAAAACTGCGACGACATACAAGATCAATCCCATTATGTCACGATAAATGGAAAATTGTTGGTGCTAGGATTCAAACTATTTTACTCCAGATACATTTCACTAAGGTTGGTACTTATGACAGTTTTGAAATTTCCTTTATTAAATACCAAAAAAATGCCTAAAATGAACTATTACCATGATTAATAGGAAGACTGTTGTAAAGTTGGTGTTTGTTGCACCCTAAAATTTGACCAACATTTATTTATCCATCAAAAGTTATATGATACTTTGAAGATAGCCAAGAAGGTTGTCCAAGTGTTCAAAGGTTGATACCTTTGTCAGAGAACTCAAGAGATCCTCAGAGGAATTGGTTGAAACCAAGGTTGTGTGCCTCATAACTTGAGAGTTGTGGGAGCTCCTCAGATGATTCTGAGACTATGAGGATTGACTTGAAGCTTTGAGAAAGCTTATGAGATGTCTTGAAAGCCATCATAAAGCCCAGAGAGGTCATTGTACAAGAATTCAGAAGATTCAACCATGAGTGGTAGAATTAGGGTTTGACTGGGTCAACCCTAGGTCAACTGATGACTTGGAGAGGGTTGAGACCTAATCCAAGGGCCATGTGATCATGGAGTGATGTATTGAGATACTATAAGGATGATTCCTAGACCAACTCATCATGATTGAGGAATTTGAGAAGTTTCAAGCTAGGGTTTCTAAGGATTGACAGTGTAAAATCCCCTAGTTTGATCCCTATCTTCAACGCAGTTTAGCTCAAGATGTGATTGTCATCTCATCTTTCCCATAACATGAATGTTGTAGAGCTTGTTCTTAGCTTTAATTTTAGTGGTAGAATTCCTTGATAGGATTTGCAGAGCTCAAGTTATGGTTTTGACAAATTACAGGTCATCTGAGGTATGTGAATCTGGGTCCTTGAAAGTCACCCAACTTGCAGACAACTTTTGCACTAGTAGGATGATTCCTATGGATTCTTGGTCAACATGAATGTTGAAGGTAATCTTCTTAGCTTTCTAGAGAGTACTAGAAGTCCTTGATAGGATTTGTAGAACTCAACTTATGGCTTTGACAAGCCAAGAGCATTTTGGTCATTTGGAGGTTATATGTCATTTCAAGCATAAGGCCATATCTCCTACTTCCAAGCTTCAAATGAAAAAATCTTCAAAATCAAACTTGCTTAGAATTATGTTTTAAAGCTAGTAGGGAGGTCATGAGATGTTGAAAAGGCTCATATCAAAAAGTGATAAAAATGGCCTAAAAATGAGGCATAAGTTAATTCAAGTGAAATTGAAAAATGGAAATCCCAAGTTATAAGTCCAAACCATGTCATGTAATAGGTCATTTTGACTCCAAATGACATTCTAAGAACAATGGTTCAGCCACAATTTTGATTTGAGGCTTGGATCATAGGACTGCTTTGGAATTTGATTGCTTGCATCTTAAGGTACCAAACCAAAACAAGGAAAAACTTAATAAACAAGGAAGATATGCATTGCAACTAACCCTAAATCTCATGAGAGGAGAATTTCAAATCAGAAACCAAGGTTGCAAGGCATTTGGCATGAGATAGCATATGGTGAGAAATGAGAATTCAAAATACCATGACATGAAAAGATCAATTTCTCATTGGATTGTTCTAGGGGGTTCTAGAGGTTTCTAAACCACTCTATAAGATGTTTCCAACTTGCTCAGATGCAAGGTTGGTGTTAATTGGTGTAGAGAAGAGAGAGTGAAATCCAAAAGCTTCCATTGCAAGTCACATTCAATCTCTTCATTCTTCTTCATTTCCCTCCATTTTTTTCTTCACAAACCTTCTCCATAGATCTTGCTGAGTGTGTTCATGCTGAGTTGAAGCTCCATTGATGGAGAATTGAAGGTGTTCTCATTGGATTTGCAAAGAAGCCATTACCATTGGATCTTGGAGTACAAGCTCTCTCCCTCAAATCTTTTGCAAACAGAAAGCTTACCATCATCCAAGGACCATTCTTGAAGAGTTTCAAGCCTTGAAAGCAAGGGTTTCATCATCTACCATTTCAAGAAGCCAGGTTTGCAAAATCTCTTCCACCTCATAATCTAGGCATGGTTAGGTTAAGTTATTAGTGTAGATCTGTTAGAGACAATTAGGTGATCAATTCTGATGAGTTTAGGAGTGATTGGTGAAGTTTCATTCATGGATGCCATTTCTTGATGGAGCAAGAACGTGTGATTTTATGAGTGTTAAGGCAAGATCAATAGCTGATTTTGATTAGTGTAATTCAAGGATAAATTTGATGCAAAGGAATCTAAGTTTGGCTGAGGTCGAAGAATTGATGATATTTTGAGATCCATGGAGTTTCACCTTCGGGTTTGGTGATAGAGAGCATTTCAATGTATTCTAGTACCATGATCATGTTCAGGGTGAAATTCTGAGCAACTTAGGGTTTTACATCTTGGAAATTGATGGAGGAATGAAGGAGTACGATGGGATGGAAGATCTGTGCATGAGCTCTGTGTTTTAATGGAAGTTCTCGAAACCCTAATCCAAGGTTGAAGACGAAGTTAGGACCGTAAGATGCACGCGGACTGGTTGACTTGAGAATAGATCCTATGGCCCACGTTTAATTGAGTTTTAGGAGGGAATCAGAAGCAGCTTGAAACGCTGCGTTTCATTAAAGCAGGGTTGCTGGGCTTTGAGTGATCATGCTATTCCCACCCCCTATCAGGCCCAATTCCATTTTGAACTATAATTTGTTGCTTTTCGCACCGCTAGTTTTTCATTTTCTTTTGGTTTATTAATTGTTTTTTTTCTGATTTGAATTGGGCCCTGGCGCTTTGCTATTCAGACCCCCCAGTCTGGGCCCAAGTGTGATTAGAACTGCTTTATCTTGCTATCTGCACCCATGCTTCATTTTGCATTTTATTTTTATTCCATTTTTTCTCACACTTTAGAAAATCATATTAAATTGAAAAATCAATATTTTTTAATGGGAGTTTTTTCTCCCTCTTCATATTTTTGTCTTGAAAAATATAAAATAGAAACATTTTTCATATCATGCATTTTAATATTTTTTGCATATTTTCTTCTTTAATTGCCTTTTATTGTTTTTATGTTGATATAGGATTTTGTAGAATTTAGTTTAGGTAGATTCCTTAGAATTTTTAGGTCAATCTTTTTAGGATAATTAGATATATGTTTTAGGTTACCCCTGGATTTATTCCATATTTTTGTGATGATTTTTAGGATAGTTTTGATTAGATAATTCTAGGTTGTGTAGAATTAGGTAAAACTTCAACATAGGTCCATAATAACTTTAGATTTTGGGTTTTTTAGGACAATTTAGACTATGGGGAATATATGGGTATTAAGGGTAGGTATGTAGGATCCCTTAGAAATTATATTAAGATTTAATATAGTAGTATGCTATTTTTAGTTGATTTTTGTATTGGTTGATTGTTTGTGGTGCCTTTAGGGCATGTTTGCCTTAGTTGCTTTGCTTTATGGGCTTGGAGAGCTTGATATCTCATTGTGGAGCATTGTGGAGCATAGTAGAAGACTTGAAGATGCACTGAGGAGCTTGAGAGCTTGTTCTTCTTTTCTTTTTTTTGTTGTTTTAGGGTTAGAGATTAGGAAGAGTTTAGATTTAGATAACTTCTTTCTTAAACATGGATGGTATCTGTCACCTCCATTCCTCCCTATGATTCAAAGTCCTTCCATGGTATATACCTCTCTCCTTTGGAGGGATAAGTGATGTACCTAGGAAGTAGAACTTTTGAGGGAACCAGTCCTTTGATGTTGAACCCTTATAGGTCACCTTTGGTGGTCAAATAAGTAGTTCAATATCCCCCAGCTTATCCAGTAATTGATTTTCTCTGGTTTGATTATCCTGAGGTGTTGAGCCTGAGCTTGAAGATGAAGACTTCATTGAAGAGTATTGAAGAAGAGGATGAATCCTTGAGTATTACCATTCCAGCTGAAGCTTGAAGAGCAACAAGAGCAAGTTGATGCTTGAAGATCCCTGAAGATTAGGTGAAGCCTGAAGGTGGAGCTGATCAAGAAGCTGAAGCTTAGGGGAGAAGATGAGTTGAAACTCATGTTGTAGGGTTGAAACCTGGAAAAGCAATTGATATTTATCAAGAGTGATTGAAGTCTGAAGACTGAGTTGATGTTGGAAAAGCTGAAGCTTAAGGTTGAGAGGAGTTGGTCTGCTTCCTTTTTCTTTTCTGTATTGTTGTGTTTTGTTTGACTTGTCTGATGCATTAGAATAAGTCCATATCTAGAATAAGTAGAATCTAGGAGCATGATTGCACTAGAGGTCGAGTTGCTCCCTCTGCTTGTATTGTTACTGTGTGGCTTTGCTTGCGGGTATTCGGTAGAGCCCAGCTCCCTTGCCCATGTGGTTTGTTTGCCTGATGGCATTTCATTTTATTCCTTTCTGTATGATTGCAGTTTACTGTTTATTGCTTGATAGCATGTTGTTTATATTTCAGTATGATTACTGTTATTTCATTCTGGCTTGAGGTTGAGATGAGCTTGTGGAGGCTGAAGCCCCACACACATTTCCTCCCTCACTTGCATTGTATGCATTTTACTGTTAAGCTGATGCTTTGTCTGTTTTGGTGTATCATTGACATGATCCCTTAGGACTCTCATTTCCTTTGATAAGGATTTGATGATAGAATTTTAGGTTGAAACCTATGCATGACAACTTCTAGGAGTTCCCTGTTCAAACCTTGACCATAGGATGAATCCATGGCATGACAACAGTAGGACTTGATAGTCTCCCTCCTAGTTGGGCCTGTTCTCTTCTCATCTCAAAACAGTTTAAGATACAGTAATCATGATTGATTTCTTTCGTACGTTACGAGCCTTAAGCTATCTGAGAAAGGATTGTGGGAGAGTTTCTTTTCCACAGTCTGAATGTTTAGTATGGTACCCTTTGGGTGACATGCGACGCATTCACTCTCAGGTCATAGTCTCTAGTGCGGTTGAAATCGCAAACACAATAAAAAACACTTCTTTCGTAAAAGACAGGAAATAAACCATAGTTTCCCGAACTACGTATGCACTGATCTCTCATGCCTGTTGAGAGTACGTAGGCACAAGATGGCGATGTCTTGGCGAGCTACCTTCCCCCATAACCCTTCGTAGGCCGAACTACGTTGACTCTGATTTCTCATTCTCTGATGAGAATACGTAGGCATAAAGTGCGACGCTTTGCCGAGTCATTTTTCTTTTCTTTTTCAGCCAGTCTTGATAGGTAGATAGAATAAAACCAACCCGTCCAAGTAAACACAACAAGCGAGGATCCCATCGAGTACGACGGACGTGAGGGGTGCTAATACCTTCCCCTTGCGTAGCCGACTCCCGAATCCAGACAATGGTTGCGATGACCTTGTCTTACCCTTTTTCGTCAGGTTTTTCCGATCGTTTCCTTTCCCGCTCTGAGGGATAAATAACGAAAGGTGGTGACTCTTCTGTCATGCCGGCACCTTATTTTCGCGCAAGCGACAGTTGGAGACTCTGCTGGGGACCGAACCCAGAATCTCTGGTTCTCCGGTTCCCTATGAGAGTCAATCCTAACGCTTGTGTGTTTACTTGTTGGGTTGCGTTTATTTATCGCATTTTTTACTTCTCGCACTTTATTTCCCGCGTTTTATTTTCAGTATAATATGATTATCTGTGCTGTTGTGGGATGGGAGTTCTGATGAGTGAGAAGCCAGACCCAGGCTTGAGTGCACTATAGACTTAGAGTGGAAATTAGTGGGCGCGTGCTTGCTTTGCAAGCACTAGTGTCTCATGAAATCCACGCTCAGACGAGGTTCATCCGGTTGGCTTCACTTTCAACCCTTTGGGTTGAGACGGTTGCTGGTTTGGTGGATTGTCGACTCTGAGGACCGATCATTTGTGATTCACCTAAGTGAGGCCGCTTCATGAGCTGGTGATGCCACACCTTCTGGGTATCGTATCACCCCTCTTGAAAGTCTGTGACGCTGATGAACGCATAGGATGCCGTACCTTGTGTCAGTTTAGGTCCATACCTGTGAGTGGGATTGGGTTTATTGCAGGAAACTTTGACCTTCAGACTACCTGGTTTTCTTGACAGTGAATCAGTTTTGTTGGTACCAGGGTTTCTCGGTTGCAGATTTGTCTGTTCTTGATAGAGCAGGTTTTGATCAGAGGATCTTATCACCAGGTGTATGTCTGTTCTTGATAGAACAGGTTTTGATCAGGGGATCTTATCATCAGGTGCATGTCTGTTCTTGATAGAGCAGGTTTTGATCAGAGGTTTTGTCATCAGTTGTTTGTTCTTGATAGAGCAGATTTTTGGGGTCTGAAGATCTCATCAGCAGATGTTGTTTGTTCTTGATAGGGCAGATTTTTGATTTGGGGTCTGAAGACTTCCTTAGCAGATATTTCTTGATCATACATCCGAGGTCCTTATTATCAGACATTTGTTCTTGACAGAGCGGAATTATGATCTTGTGTATATGGTCCTATCAGATGATTGTTCTTGGCAGATCAGATTTGTGGTCCTACACCGGGGTTTTCTTCTCATCAGTGGTTTTGTTGATACAGAATCTCCACAGCACCAGTTACCTGGATATATTATTGCATGACTACATTTTGCATTAGTTTGCATGTTCATTTGCATTTCATTGACGTGTGTCTGTGTTGCAGGTACCATTTTCCCCGATCCAGGATTTCTTACCTCCTATTGTATTGTTATGGGCTCTCTGAGGAAGACCCTGGCTTACAAGTTCCCTACTCCCGATGTGGTTAAGCTGACTGGTTTGATAGCTCTAGCAGGTGACTCTGTGAAGGATGAGTTCAGGAAATCTTATGGCAGGTTGCTCAGTTTGGTTCATAAGCCTTCTGTGTTCAAGCTGAATGGGTTGCACGCTCTGCTGCAGTTCTACGACCCTCCGCTGAGATGTTTCACTTTTCAGGATTTCGTTCTCGCGCCGATGCTGGAAGAGTATGCTGATTTGCTAGGTGTGCCGATCAAGAGGCAGATGCCTTTTGTTCATATGGATGCTGAGCCTGATCTGGCTGGTTTAGCTTCTTCACTTTATTTGGACGCCTCCGAGTTCGTACTGACTAGTTGGAACAAGGTTCCTGGGTTTTCATTGCAGTTTCTGGTAGGTAAAGCTCAGCAGTGTGCCAAGGACGGATGTTGGGACGCGTTCAATGCCATCCTCGCTTTATGCATATATGGCATTATTCTGTTCCCTAACATGCCCGATTTTGTAGACTTTGATGCGTTTCACATCTTTGCTTCAGGGAATCCAGTCCCTACATTGATAGGAGATGTCTATCACTCAGTCCACTACAAGAACGAAAACAGGAGGGGGAAGAATGTCTCTTGCTGCGTACCCTTGCTGTACAAATGGCTTGAAATCCATCTGCCCAAGAGGGGTCCTTTTGTCTTGTCTGCAGCCACAGCTGAGTGGCCTGAGCGTCTGATGAGCTTATCGGCAGAGGATATTGACTGGTTCGACAGAGACAGGTTGGGTACTGAGGTGATCTTCAGTTGCAGCGGGTTTCCTAATGTGCCTCTGATAGGTAGGAAGGGATGCATAAACTACAATCCATCGTTGCTGGTTCGACAATTCGCGTATGCTTTGAGGAGTCCGCCGAAGGATGAAGAGGTACAGGAATATCTGTACCTCATACTCTAGAAGGGGATCTGCTGTCCAAGCTTCAGCGTGCGTGGAATAGTATCAGTAAGCGAGGAAAGTCGTTGCTGGGAAAAAGCAACAATCAAGCCTACCCTCCGTACTTGACTTGGATCAGAGCCAGAGCCAATGCTATAGGGATGCCATTTCCTCAGGCCAAGCCAGAAAGTCCTCCAACAATCGAAGAGCCTACTACTGTGCCTATTCATCAGCATAACCAAGTATTAGCTGAGCGGGATGAATTGAAGCGGGCGAACGCAGAACTGGAGAAGGAGTTAGCTCAGCTTCGAAGTGAGAGGAACGAGGCCGTTCATTCTTTCAAAAAGCAGACGGAGTTGGTGAACCAGCTAGGTACAGACCTGACGGAGCAGATTGCCGAGCGTGAACGCATGGGTCAAGACTTCAGGGCTGTCAACGACGTACTAGCTACGAAGAAGCAGCATTTGGACGAGGCATATCGGAGGATATCCAAGTTCAACCAGCACTGGAAAGCTTCCCTGGCCACCAGGAAGGAGCGGGAGGATAAGCTGATGCTGCAGATCTCCAAGCTGGAAGCCGAGGTGAAGGACAGTGAACAGAGGTTTGATGAAGAAACTGCCCGCAGATATGCCGCCGAAGGCCAACTCAACAAAGCTCTTGCTAACCTGAAGGAGCACAAGCTGATGTTTGAGTCCAAAAAGCGGAAACTGGAAGATTGCTTCGGCGAAGGAGCATGGGAAAGTTCAATGCAGGGACTTCAGTATACCATTCTGCAGAGGGAACTACTCGTCGAGGGGTTGCTCACTTTGCCAGATCATCCAGAGATGAAGGAGTTATTAGTAGAGTATCGCGCCCGTGGCCGTACTTGACTAGTTGTATTCCTTTCGTTTTGATCTTTGTTGTATGCTGACCATCACCAGGCTTGTTGGCTGAGGTCACGCTGTTGATTTGTCTTGTACTCGCTGATGCTATGTACTGCCTTGATAGGCTTTCCTTTATATATGAGATTGATGTTTCCATGATTGGGCTCGGACTTCTCCTTCTTATTATTATCAGCACTGGCACTCAGGCACTAGGGTCGGGGGAAATCTCCCAAACACACAGACACACGCATGCATCTGCATGAAGCATTTGCATAGCGTACATTTTGTTGTTTTTCCTAACCTTTAGTGTTTACAGGTTTTTCAGGTTTACAGGTCCCAAGCTGTTTCCGGTGATTCCAGGATTGATCAGAGACTAATTCACCGCTATCCAACTCGAGCTAATCAGACCAGGATCATGGATCAAGTGCAAACAGATGTCCAGGAGCTCCGCGAGAGGATGGATCGCTTTATGGAACTTATGCAAGTGGTCGCTAATGGTCAGGACCAGCTCAGGACTTTGGTCCAGCCTTTGATCTCCAGGGTTAATAGCAACGGCATACTTCATGGCGGGGCCGTGCCTACTCCTCCACCAGTTGATACTCCGCCGAGCAGTGTCCCCGTGGCCGGGGGCAATGGCAGCGCTAATGGCAACGTGATGGCCAATATCGGACTCAATACGACGGGCGTTGGCAATGGGAGTCTGGGAGCTAATGTCAACATCGGGCCGGTCAACGGCAATGCTGGCGTCGAGAATCTGTTGGTGCCTCAACCGTGGCTTGAGGATCATCAGGATGATGTCTTCTCTCAAAGAGGTGCAGAAGCAGAGCTGAATGCTGAAGCGCGGCTCAGATTCAAAGCACTGGAAGATAAAATGAGAGATATTGAGAATCAGAATACTTTGGGCGTTGATATGTCCAAGCTGGGGTTAATTGTTGATTTCAAAGTACCTCCTAAGTTCAGGGTGCCTGACTTTGAGAAGTATAAGGGTACTACTTGCCCTCGTGTCCACCTCAGATCGTACTACAGGAAGATGTCTGCCTATTCAGAGGATGAGAAGCTGCTGATGCACTTCTTCCAAGACAGCCTTTCCGGACCATCCCTCGAGTGGTATATGGGCCTGGAGCCCACTAGCGTGCGCACATGGAAGGATCTCGCTGAAGCGTTTGTCCACCATTACCAGTACAATAGCGACTTGGCCACGAACCGAGTTCAGCTCCAGAACCTTTCGCAGAGGAATAATGAAGGATTTAAGGAGTACGCCCAGCGGTGGCATGAGTTAGCTGCCCGGGTTCAGCCGCCGATGGTTGAACGCGAGCTCGTGCAGATGTTTGTGGCTACCCTCCCAGGGGTTTACTATGAAAAGTTAGTCAGCGGTATGTCTGGGACGTTCTCAGCTCTCATTACCATGGGCGAGCACGTCGAGAATGGTATCAAGATCGGGAAAATTCAAGGTGAGTCATCCTTAGCTGGAGGAGGTGGAAAGAAACCTTATGCTGGTAAACGACGAGAAGGAGATGCAAGCGCTGTGACCAACGCTCGAAGAAAGGGCAAGGGCCCTCAGCAGCAGATAGCCAGTATAAATATCCCAGCAGCTCAGCAGCAGCAGCAACCGAATCAGCAAGGATATAGAAAGTACCAGAATCGGGCTTCTTTGACAAACCGTCACTTCGAAGCACCGCCCATGTCGTATGCGCAACTCTTGCAGACCTTGCTTCAGCTTCAGTTGGTTCAGAAGAGGACGATGGCTCCCTTGACAGGGGCACCTCCACCAGGGTACGATGCAAATGCCACTTGCGATTTCCATACAGGGGCACCAGGCCATACGATCGAGAACTGCAAAGCCTTTAAGCACAAGGTGCAGGACCTGGTAGATGCCAAGATTATCAACTTCTCCAATAATGTGCCCAATGTCACGAAGAACCCTATGTCGAATCATAGGGGAGGCGGAGTGAACGCCATTATCGAAGAAGAGAGTGCAGATCTGTTGACCGATGTCAAAGACCTAAAGACGCCGCTTAGCTTCGTCAAAGCTAAGTTGTTGAAGAAAGGGTTCTTTCCAGGATGCGGAGAGTTATGCATGGATTGTGCTACACATTCTGATGGATGTGAGCAGCTGGTAGAAGGAATCCAAAGTCTGATGACTGAGGGGATTCTGCAGTTTAGCCGGAGGGCTGAAAGTGTATCAGGAGAGGTCGTGTTGAAGCAGGCCGATGAAGTCGCCACCATCACCATCCCTCGCCGGCGAATAACCATTTCTGCGCCCAGACCGCCTACAATCACTATTACCAAAGCTGGGCCGATCCCATTCGAGAGTACTAACGCTGTTCCGTGGCATTATGGGGCTGAATTCTATTGCAACGATCAGAAGTTGGAGCTGGAACCGTATGGGTCTACTGTAGAGAATCTTGCAGGAATCAGTGGTATTACTCGCAGCGGAAGAGTGTTTGCACCGACAGAGGTCGTAGCAGAGAAAGCGGTCAGAGTTGATGCAGCCGATAAGGGTAAAAGCAAAGTCGTCGAAGAGGCCCCGTGCGGGGTAGAGAAGGATTTGCTAGTCAAAGACGCCGAGGAGTTTATGCAGTTGATCAAAAAGAGCGACTACAAGATTGTAGACCATCTCCATCAGACGCCTTCGAAGATTTCTATTCTCAACTTGTTGCTGTGTTCTGAAGCGCACCGCAACGCGCTACTGAAGGTATTGAACGCTGCCTACGTACCGCAAGAGATATCGGTGAATCAGCTAGAAGAGGTGATAGCCCATGTCAATGCTGGCAATGGGCTAGGGTTCACAGATTTAGAGCTGACACCAAAAGGAAGGAATCACAACAGCGCCTTGCACGTCTCGATAGAGTGCAGGGGCACAATCATGTCGCATGTCCTGGTGGACACGGGTTCGTCGCTTAATGTGCTTCCGAAGAAGGCATTAATGAAGTTGGACACACGCGGATTGCTTTGCACGCCCAGTGATCTGGTGGTGAAAGCATTCGACGAAACTAAACGCCACGTTTTCGGGGAGTTGACCCTGCCGATTCAAGTTGGTCCGGAAACGTTCGACACGGTCTTTTATATTATGGATACCATGCCTGCCTACAATTGCCTCTTGGGCCAGCCGTGGATCCATGCTGCTGGTGTCGTGACCTCCACGTTGCACCAAAAGCTCAAATATGCTGTCGGAGGAAGCATAGTAACCGTGTGTGGCGAGGAGGACATAATGGTGAGCCATTTGTCATCCTTTAAGTATGTTGAAATGGATGGTGAAATCCATGAAACTCTCTGCCAAGCATTTGAAGCCGTCAAGGTGAAAGAGGTAGCTCCTGTCGTCACAGAAAAGCCAGAGATGAATCTCTCCTCATTCAAAGAAGCTCGGGCCGTCGTCGAAGCCGGATCCACCCCAGGCTGGGGGCATATTTTGGAGATACCGAACAAGCAGGATAAGTTTGGATTGGGGTATTCTCCTGAAGCTGAAGCTTCTTCTTCTTCGTCTAGCAGTGCGTCACGTGGTAAGGGGCCGATCCTATTTACCAGTGGCGGAGTGATTTTCGATAGCATCAACGCGGCGTCTGAAGACAACGGGATAGCGATTGTTATCTCGACTCTTGGATTTAGTCAAGCAAACCGGGCGAGCGCCTCAACAATTGGACCATCAAGGAAATCATCCCGATGACAAGTGAAGAGTAATGATTTACTTTTTTCAATCACTGTACAACCCTATGTCCTACCCGGGGCATAGCGGTTTTATTGTCAGGGCCTTGTTGGATTATGTACATGCATTTTGTTAATAAATCAAAGGCGTTTTCTTCGTACTCAAATATTGTGTTCTCTGTTATTCCTGTTTTATATTTGTTTTGAAAAACAGTAAAATGGCAACGGGGTTTGTGCTAACCTGCATATTCTTGTTTTAAACTTAACCCTTGTTATTGCAGGATCCACATAACAGACGACATCGACTCTGGACCTTCTACGGCTCACTTCGACTTCGATTGCCCGATCTATCAAGCCGAAGAAGAGATTGATGAAGACGAAGACCTTCCTGAAGAGTTGGCCCGCTTGTTGAAACAAGAGGAAAAGGTTATTCTGCCTCACGAGGAGGAGATTGAGATCGTAAACCTGGGTTCTGAAGAGCTCGTCAGAAATGTCAGGATAGGGGCTGCACTGCAGAGTGATGTCAAGCAGAGATTGGTCGAGATGCTTCGAGAGTATAGTGACGTCTTTGCTTGGTCATACGAAGATATGTCCGGACTTGACACGGACATCGTGGTCCACCACTTGCCGCTACGAGAAGATTGCCCTCCCGTCAAGCAGAAGCTTAGGAGGACGAGACCAGACATGGCCGTTAAGATCAAGGAAGAAGTGCAGAAACAGCTCGATGCTGGCTTCTTAGCGGTCACCACTTACCCTCCGTGGGTCGCCAACATAGTACCTGTACCGAAGAAGGACGGTAAGGTACACATGTGCGTCGATTATCGGGATTTGAATAGGGCGAGCCCTAAAGATGATTTCCCGTTGCCTCATATCGATGTGTTGGTCGACAACACAACCCAGTTCTCCGTGTTTTCGTTCATGGATGGCTTCTCCGATTATAATCAGATCAAGATGGCGCCGGAGTACATGGAGAAAACGACGTTTATCACCCCTTGGGGAACATTTTGCTATAAGGTAATGCCCTTCGGTCTGAAGAACGCAGGGGCCACTTACCAGCGAGCAATGGTAACTTTGTTTCATGATATGATTCATCATGAGATCAAGGTCTATGTTGATGACATGATTGCGAAGTCCCAAACGGAGGAAGAGCATCTGGTCAACTTATTGAAGCTTTTTCAGAGGCTTAGGAAATTCAGGTTGAGGCTGAATCCTAACAAGTTCACTTTCGGAGTGCGGTCCGGAAAGTTGCTGGGGTTTATCGTTAGCGAACGAGGTATCAAGGTTGATCCTGCGAAAATAAAAGCCATTCAAGAAATGCCAGCGCCGAAAACAGAAAAAGAAGTTCGTGGTTTCTTGGGCCGAATAAACTACATTGCAAGGTTTATCTCTCAGCTTACGGCCACTTGTGAACCGATGTTCAAGCTTTTAAAGAAAAATCAGGCGATTACTTGGAATGAGGATTGCCAGAAGGCATTCGACAAGATAAAGCAGTATCTTCAAGAACCTCCAATCTTGATACCCCCAGTGGCTGGACGCCCATTAATCATGTACTTGACAGTTCTGGAGAACAATATGGGGTGTGTTCTCGGTCAGCACGACGAGACGGGCAGAAAGGAGCATGCCATTTACTACTTGAGTAAAAAGTTCACTGAGTGTGAATCTCGATACTCGATGCTGGAGAAGACGTGTTGTGCACTAGCTTGGGCTGCCAAACGTCTACGACAGTACATGCTCAATCACACCACTATGCTAATTTCGAAGATGGATCCGATCAAGTACGTCTTCGAGAAGCAGGCTCTTTCGGGCAGGATTGCCAGATGGCAAATGGTGTTAATAGAATATGATATTCAGTACGTGTCCCAGAAGGCCATCAAGGGAAGCGTATTGTCTGATTACCTTGCCGAGCAGCCGATCGAGGACTACCAGCCGATGAAGTTCGAATTCCCTGACGAGGATATTATATTTCTCAAAGCGAAGGATTGCGATGAGCCGTTGCCCGACAAGGGGCCAGATAGGAAATCCCAATGGAAGTTGATATTCGATGGGCCGGTTAATTCCTATGGAAGTGGCATCGGGGCTATCATCACGACTCCCCACGGATCCCATATCCCGTTTACTGCGAGACTGACGTTTCCAGTTACCAATAACGAGGCGGAGTACGAAGCATGCATCATGGGTCTAGAAGAGGCAATTGATTTGAGAATCAAGAACCTAGACGTATATGGTGACTCGGCGCTTGTGATCAACCAAATTAAAGGGGAGTGGGAGACTCGTCAATCGAATTTGGTGTCGTACATGAATTATGCCAGAAGGCTACTTCCATTCTTCAATCGAGTGGAACTCCATCATGTGCCCAGGGCTGAAAATCAGATGGCTGATGCCTTAGCCACGTTTACTTCAATGTATAAAGTCAATTTTTGGAATGAGGCTCCAAGAATTGTACTATCTCGTCTTGATAGACCGGCATTTGTTTTTGCAATCGAGGATGCCGCCGACGGCAAGCCATGGTTCCATGACATCCAGAATTTCCTTATGACTAAGGAGTATCCTGCGGGTGCGTCAACCCAGGATAAGAAGACTCTGAGGAGGCTGTCTGGAAACTTTTATCTCAATCCTGATGGAGTGTTGTATAAGAGAAACCACGATCTCGTGCTACTCAGATGTGTAGATGAGAAAGAGGCGAGTATGCTCATGGAGGAAGTCCATGAAGGCACATTTGGTACGCACGCCGGCGGGCATGCTATGACGAGGAAGATCCTGAGAGCAGGATACTACTGGCTGACGATGGAGTCGGATTGCTTCAGATTCGCGAAGAGATGTCATAAATGCCAGATTTATGCTGATAAAGTTCATGTGCCGCCGTGCCCGTTGAATGTCATGTCCTCCCCGTGGCCGTTCTCCATGTGGGGCATCGACATGATAGGCAAGATCGAGCCCACTGCATCCAACGGTCATCGCTTCATTCTAGTAGCTATCGACTACTTCACCAAGTGGGTGGAGGCAGCCTCGTACGCTAATGTGACCAAGCAGGTGGTGGCTAAATTCATAAAGAGGGACATCATCTGTCGTTACAGAATTCCTGAGCGGATCATTACTGATAATGGTTCGAACCTGAATAACAAGATGATGAAGGAGCTGTGCCAGAGTTTCAAGATTGAACACCACAACTCATCTCCTTACCGGCCGAAGATGAATGGCGCCGTCGAAGCCGCCAATAAGAACATAAAGAAGATTGTTCAGAAGATGGTTGTGACGTACAAAGATTGGCACGAGATGCTGCCATTTGCATTGCACGGTTATCGTACGACGGTACGTACGTCAACCGGGGCAACTTATTTCTCCTTGGTGTATGGTATGGAAGTTGTCCTACCGTTAGAAGTGGAGATCCCCTCTTTGCGAGTTTTGGTTGATGTGAAACTCGATGAGCCAGAATGGATTATGAATCGCTTGAACCAACTCAGCCTGAAGGACGAGAAGAGGTTAGCATCGATTGCGTTTGGTCGCCTGTACCAAAGCCGAATGAAGAAAGCTTATGACAAGAAGGTGCGTCCTAGAAGCTTTCAGACGGGTGATCTCGTCCTGAAGAAGATTCTTCTGCCACACTCCGATCACCGGGGCAAGTGGACTCCGAATTACGAAGGTCCGTACGTCGTCAGCAAGGTCTTCTCGGGAGGAGCTTTGTTGTTATCCACGATGGATGGTGAAGATTTTGCATCCCCGGTGAACGCGGACGCAATTAAAAAATACTTTGCTTGAAAGCGACCCGCTGGACAAAAAAAGAAAGAGTCCAGGCAAAAAAGGGGCATCCCGGCGAACCAAAAACAGAATAAAAGGTTCGGGAAAAAATTAGGGATATATTGAAAAAAATGTACACCCGCGAAGTCGAAAACCTACACTGGGCGGCTTCGGCAAAAAAGGGTATCCCGGTGAACTGAAAACCCGTAAAGGGCGGTTCACGCAAAAGTTAGGGATTTGAATAAGCAAATGACTGCGCTCCGCGTGTGGACTTTCATTATTTAGTGGTTTGGAGGACCTGAGGGGCGTTTATCTGAATCAATCTCTTCCGAAGCTGAAGCGTCGGAGAAGTATCGAAGTCGAGTGGGTCATAGAAGGATCGACTCATGGTGTTCGTCTACGCCCCGTTGCCGACATTTGTATATACTGATGTATATTTATGTTTTATTTTTGTGCGGCTTCCTCATTCCAGGAGCTTGCCTCTGTTGTAAAACATTTCTACCCATTCAGGGGTTCGTTATCAATAAAATGCATACTATTCAACAATTCTGTTTGCCTGTTTTGCATTTATCTGTTTTGTTTGCGAAAAAGAACGCCGATGTTTTTGATAAAATGCGCATACATAAACTTACTGGCCTAGGCCCATTGATTGTTGAAACAATTAATTACTTGAATAGTATCACGAGATAATAACCTTGATAGGTCCCTTTGAGAAGGGTATCTTGTCTGTTTGTTTGTGTTGTTACAGGTGTAGCATATTCCAGACAGTGCGCCGTGCGCATCCCCGAGGCAGGATGATTCCTCCTTCTCCAGCAAAGTTCAGTAGCCTCTCCCCGCAGAGTCTGAACGCAAGATCGTGAGCATTGATATGTCTCCCCAGGCAGAGATGATTCTCTCCCCAAGCAGACGCATCCTGAAGGAACGCCATCTCCTCAGCTAAATCAGGCGCCGAAGCTCGTGTTCATCCCCCCGCACCGGGTCACAAGTGCAGGTTTCATAGAAATATTCAAGCGCCGAAGCGTGAATTCATCCCCCCGCACCGGGTCACAAGTGCAGGTTTCGTAGGAAACTACTCGTATGCCGAAGTATGCAGCAACTGATGGTGCCAGACTGAAGTCTCCAGCGGAATTGAAATTCCCCACCAGAGTTGTACTCTCCCCCGAAGTCGGATGATTCCTTCTTCCCCAACGGAATTGAAATTCCTCCGCAGAGACGTACCCTCTCCAGTGAAGTAGTTTGGACCATGATGGGTTTTCCCCAGTAGAGCGTTGAACAACTGATGCTGTATTTCCCCCAGGGTCGTACCCTCTAGCGAAGCAGAATGATTTCTCCTTCCCCAACCGAGTTTGCAGATCCCCAAGAGAGCTGAATCCTTGCAAGTTGATCAGACCATGATTGGTCTCCCCCAGTGGAGTGTTGAGCAGCTGAAGTTGTTTCCCCACAGAGCCTTATCCCCAGAAGAGTAGCCATGAAGGCCACGCAGTTTATTTCCGCGATTGACATCGCTTTCCCTCAGCAGGTCCAGGTTCTCGTAGAGCTTCGTCCCCCTGCAGCAATCAACTGAAGTTGTTTCCCCCGCAGCCGTCAACTGAAGTTGTGTCCCCTGTGGAGTCCAATTGATATTGGCGTGACCACGTTCTCCTCAGCAGGATGATTCCTCTATCTGAGTAGTTCTTTCTCCTTGACAGGAGGATTCCCCCTTCGGCATTTATTTTGCTGACAGGATCGCATCATTATGCATGATTGCATAGCATTTATCATAAACACATAGCATTTCCACTGTGTGGAGCATTGTGCCATTGCAGAAGCATATGCATAATAAACATGATCTAGGTTGCTACCGTTCTTGTTTTGCAGGTGTTCCGCCGAAGGATCAGTTGCTCAGGATGATTCCTGACATTCTCCCCAACGAAGTCGCTTGCTTAAGATGATTCTTGAGATCCCCAGCGAAGTCTTCAATTCAAGATGATTCTTGAATTCCTCAGCAGGACCGTTTGCTTAAGATGATTCCTAAGCTCCCCAGTGCAGTCCCCATGTGAAAGTTGCCCGGGATGATTCCTGAAGCCCCAAGAGAGCCGAATCCTTGGAAACTGCTCAAGCCATGATTGGTTTGTCCCCGACAAGAGTTGCCTAGGACGATTCCCGGAATCCCCAACAGAGTGTTCGTTCAGGATGATTCCTGAAATCTCCAGAATGGTTATCGGTTCAAGATGATTCTTGAAGGTCCCCGACGGAGTTATTTGTTCAAGATGATTCTTGAAGTCCTCAGCAGAGTTGATCCCTCCAAAATGATTTCTGGACCCTCGGAGCGGAGTTACTTGATAGTTCTCCAGAATCCCCAGCGGCGAAGCGTCCTCCCCAGCAGGTTTTCCAACGGCTAAGTTGAAATCTCCCTTGAAGACTCCATGATTGAAGTCTGGCCGTGTTAATGAAGCAGTGCTCTCAGTAATGCGGAACGCCTGATGGCATGACCAACCTGATGGTTGAAGTCCGGCTGATGCCCGACAGTGTTCTTGGAATGCTTGATGGCATGATCGACTATGTATTACCGGTTACCGTGTGACCAATTCCCCAATGAAGTTTCTTTACCCTGACGGCGAGGTCAGAGTATACTTGTTTCCGGCGGCGATGTTGGACGTTTGTTTTTGACGGCGAAGTCAGATTATGTTGAGTACTCGACGGCGATGTCAGGTGTTTCCCAGAGTTATAGTTTGTTTTGACGGCGATGTCAGTTTCTTTGATGCTCCAGTGGCGAGGTTGGATGTTTGTTTATGACGGCGATGTCACTTTCTTTGTTGTCCGAGCGGCGATGTTGGATGTTTGTTTTGACGGCGAAGTCAGATCATGTTGAGTACTCGACGGCGATGTCGGGTGTTTCTTAGAGTTATGTCTGTTTCTGACGGCGATGTCAGGTGATTTAGTTTTCCAGCGGCGAGGGTGGATGTTTCGGTTTCCGGCGGCGATGTCGGGTGTTTTCTAAGATTCCTTAGTTTTCCAGCGGCGATGTTGGATGTTTGTGTCTGGCGGCGATGTCAGATGATTTAGTTTCCCAGCGGCGATGTGGGATGTTCGTGTCTGGCGGCGATGTTAGTTGATTTAGATCTCCAGTGGCGATGTTGGATGTTTTGAATGTTTGTTTCCGAAGGCGAAGTCAGAGTATGTTTGTTTCCGACGGCGATGTCAGATTATTCTTCAGTTTTCCAGCGGCGATGTTGGGTATTATGTTTGTTTGGCGGCGATGTCAGATTCTTCAGTTTTCCAGCGGCGATGTTGGGTATGTCAGGTTCTTTAGTTTTCCAGCAGCGATGTTGGATGGTTGTTTCCGACAGTGATGTCATATGTTTAGTTCTCCAGCGGCGATGTTGGACGTTTGTTTCTGGCGGCGATGTCAGGTGGTTTATCCTTCCAGCGACGATGTTGGGTATGTCAGATTCTTCAGTTTTCCAGCGGCGATGTTGGGTATGTCAGATTCTTTGGTTAGTTCTCCAGCGGCGATGTTGGGTATGTCAGTCGATTTAGTTTTCCAGCAGCGATGTTGGGTGTTTCTCAGATCCTCTATTTCTCCAGCGGCGATGTTGCACGTTTGTTTGGCGGCGATGTTGGGTATGTCAGGTTCTTTAGTTTTCCAGCGGCGATGTTGGATGGTTGTTTCCGACAGCGATGTCAGATGTTTAGTTCTCCAGCGGCGATGTTGGACGTTTGTTTCTGGCGGCGATGTTGGGTATGTCAGATTCTTTAGTTCTCCAGCGGCGATGTTGGGTGTTTTGTTTGTCCGACGACGATGTCAGATCAGTATTTCTCAAGCTAGTTGCCGTGCAGCTAGTATTTCAATGTGTTCGAAGATTCGTTCCTGCCAGAGGATCGTGTATGTGTGCAGTTGGCAAATTTTTGGGTTTATCGGTATTCAACCGTCTCGCACCTTGATTGGCTGAGAGCCGTTCACTCTTCACCCAGTCAGGTTCAAGCCGTTTGAATAGGGGCAGCTGTTGCACCCTAAAATTTGACCAACATTTATTTATCCATCAAGAGTTATATGATACTTTGAAGCTAGCCAAGAAGGTTGTCCAAGTGTTCAAAGGTTGATACCTTTGTCAGAGAACTCAAGAGATCCTCAGAGGAATTGGTTGAAACCAAGGTTGTGTGCCTCATAACTTGAGAGTTGTGGGAGCTCCTCAGATGATTCTGAGACTATGAGGATTGACTTGAAGCTTTGAGAAAGCTTATGAGATGTCTTGAAAGCCATCATAAAGCCCAGAGAGGTCATTGTACAAGAATTCAGAAGATTCAACCATGAGTGGTAGAATTAGGGTTTGACTGGGTCAACCCTAGGTCAACTGATGACTTGGAGAGGGTTGAGACCTAATCCAAGGGCCATGTGATCATGGAGTGATGTATTGAGATACTATAAGGATGATTCCTAGACCAACTCATCATGATTGAGGAGTTTGAGAAGTTTCAAGCTAGGGTTTCTAAGGATTGACAGTGTAAAATCCCCTAGTTTGATCCCTATCTTCAACGCAGTTTAGCTCAAGATGTGATTGTCATCTCATCTTTCCCATAACATGAATGTTGTAGAGCTTGTTCTTAGCTTTAATTTGAGTGGTAGAATTCCTTGATAGGATTTGCAGAGCTCAAGTTATGGTTTTGACAAATTACAGGTCATCTGAGGTATGTGAATCTGGGTCCTTGAAAGTCACCCAACTTGCAGACAACTTTTGCCCTATTAGGATGATTCCTATGGATTCTTGGTCAACATTAATGTTGAAGGTAATATTCTTAGCTTTCTAGAGAGTACTAGAAGTCCTTGATAGGATTTGTAGAACTCAACTTATGGCTTTGACAAGCCAAGAGCATTTTGGTCATTTGGAGGTTATAGGTCATTTCAAGCATAAGGCCATATCTCCTACTTCCAAGCTTCAAATGAAAAAATCTTCAACATCAAACTTGCTTAGAATGATGTTTTAAAGCTAGTAGGGAGGTCATGAGATGTTGAAAAGGCTCATATCAAAAAGTGATAAAAATGGCCTAAAAATGAGGCATAAGTTAATTCAAGTGAAATTGAAAAATGGAAATCCCAAGTTATAAGTCCAAACCATGTCATGTAATAGGTCATTTTGACTCCAAATGACATTCTAAGAACAATGGTTCAGCCACAATTTTGATTTGAGGCTTGGATCATAGGACTGCTTTGGAATTTGATTGCTTGCATCTTAAGGTACCAAACCAAAACAAGGAAAAACTTAATAAACAAGGAAGATATGCATTGCAACTAACTCTAAATCTCATGAGAGGAGAATTTCAAATCAGAAACCAAGGTTGAAAGGCATTTGGCATGAGATAGCATATGGTGAGAAATGAGAATTCAAAATACCATGACATGAAAAGATCAATTTCTCATTGGATTGTTCTAGGGGGTTCTAGAGGTTTCTAAACCACTCTATAAGATGTTTCCAACTTGCTCAGATGCAAGGTTGGTGTTAATTGGTGTAGAGAAGAGAGAGTGAAATCCAAAAGCTTCCATTGCAAGTCACATTCAATCTCTTCATTCTTCTTCATTTCCCTCCATTTTTTTCTTCACAAACCTTCTCCATAGATCTTGCTGAGTGTGTTCATGCTGAGTTGAAGCTCCATTGATGGAGAATTGAAGGTGTTCTCATTGGATTTGCAAAGAAGCCATTACCATTGGATCTTGGAGTACAAGCTCTCTCCCTCAAATCTTTTGCAAACAGAAAGCTTACCATCATCCAAGGACCATTCTTGAAGAGTTTCAAGCCTTGAAAGCAAGGGTTTCATCATCTACCATTTCAAGAAGCCAGGTTTGCAAAATCTCTTCCACCTCATAATCTAGGCATGGTTAGGTTAAGTTATTAGTGTAGATCTGTTAGAGACAATTAGGTGATCAATTCTGATGAGTTTAGGAGTGATTGGTGAAGTTTCATTCATGGATGCCATTTCTTGATGGAGCAAGAACGTGTGATTTTATGAGTGTTAAGGCAAGATCAATAGCTGATTTTGATTAGTGTAATTCAAGGATAAATTTGATGCAAAGGAATCTAAGTTTGGCTGAGGTCGAAGAATTGATGATATTTTGAGATCCATGGAGTTTCACCTTCGGGTTTGGTGATAGAGAGCATTTCAATGTATTCTAGTACCATGATCATGTTCAGGGTGAAATTCTGAGCAACTTAGGGTTTTACATCTTGGAAATTGATGGAGGAATGAAGGAGTACGATGGGATGGAAGATCTGTGCATGAGCTCTGTGTTTTAATGGAAGTTCTCGAAACCCTAATCCAAGGTTGAAGACGAAGTTAGGACCGTTAGATGCACGCGGACTGGTTGACTTGAGAATAGATCCTATGGCCCACGTTTAATTGAGTTTTAGGAGGGAATCAGAAGCAGCTTGAAACGCTGCGTTTCATTAAAGCAGGGTTGCTGGGCTTTGAGTGATCATGCTATTCCCACCCGCCTATCAGGCCCAATTCCATTTTGAACTATAATTTGTTGCTTTTCGCACCGCTAGTTTTTCATTTTCTTTTGGTTTATTAATTGTTTTTTTCTGATTTGAATTGGGCCCTGGCGCTTTGCTATTCAGACCCCCCAGTATGGGCCCAAGTGTGATTAGAACTGCTTTATCTTGCTATCTGCACCCATGCTTCATTTTGCATTTTATTTTTATTCCATTTTTTCTCACACTTTAGAAAATCATATTAAATTGAAAAATCAATATTTTTTAATGGGAGTTTTTTCTCCCTCTTCATATTTTTGTCTAAAAAAATATAAAATAGAAACATTTTTCATATCATGCATTTTAATATTTTTTGCATATTTTCTTCTTTAATTGCCTTTTATTATTTTTATGTTGATATAGGATTTTGTAGAATTTAGTTTAGGTAGATCCCTTAGAATTTTTACGTCAATCTTTTTAGGATAATTAGATATATGTTTTAGGTTCCCCCTGGATTTATTCCATATTTTTTTGATGATTTTTAGGATAGTTTTGATTAGATAATTCTAGGTTGTGTAGAATTAGGTAAAACTTTAACATAGGTCCATAATAACTTTAGATTTTGGGTTTTTTAGGACAATTTAGACTATGGGACATATATGGGTATTAAGGGTAGGTATGTAGGATCCCTTAGAAATTATATTAAGATTTAATATAGCAGTATGCTATTTTTAGTTGATTTTTGTATTGGCTGATTGTTTGTGGTGCCATTAGGGCATGTTTGCCTTAGTTGCTTTGCTTTATGGGCTTGGAGAGCTTGGTATCTCATTGTGGAGCATAGTAGAAGAATTGAAGATGCATTGAGGAGCTTGAGAGCTTGTTCTTCTTTTTTTTTGTTTTTTTTGTTTTAGGGTTAGGGATTAGGAAGAGTTTAGATTTAGATAACTTCTTTCTTAAACATGGATGGTATCTATCACCTCCATTCCTCCCTATGATTCAAAGTCCTTCCATGGTATACACCTCTCTCCTTTGGAGGGATAAGTGATGTACCTAGTGTAAGAGCACAGATTGTGTCTCAGTAATATCTCTATGTTTTGATGATAACATTAATGATAATTTGTATACAAGAATTATACTCTCTAAATTTGTTCTAAACTGTTTTCTACAGGCACAAAAGATTTTAATCTTAAAGAGCAAATTTGATGTGAACAATGAATTCTGAATGGCTCAAGAGCATCTGAAGATTAGAAGAATCTGAAGTATAAGAGCTTAGTTATCAAGATTCTGAAGATACAACACGCTGCATGTATTATCAAGAATCTGAATAAGAGAAGACTCTGAGTGAAGAGACTCTGAATGAGAGAAGACTCTGATCTGAGTGAAGACTCTGATCTAAGAGCATGTTACGCTTCAAGCACACAGCTGCACCAGACTCTGATTCATCAACATCTGAAGAACATATTAGGCTCTGAAGTTTCCAGAAGGTTCTGAAGACTGAAGACTCTGATATTGATTGTTGATCTGAATTATTTGAAGAAGAATATTTTAATATATCCGTTGGAATATGCCAGCAAATCTTTCCTTAATTGGGATAGACAAAATTCTCTGCAAAGAAGATTATTCCTCTGGTACATTCCTGATATAGTTAAATCACAGCTCAGCAGACAATTGCTACACCCACATTTTGTGCGCCGTCTCTCTGCTGTAATAGTACAAAGGACAGTACTATTTTGATATTGGAAATATTTTCTCTAACGGTAAAATATTCTCTCCAATATTCAAGTGGCTATATAAAGGACATCATAGCTCATTCTTCAAGTGCCAAGAATTACAACAATATTGACAAGAACTCTCTCACGCTAAAAGCTTTCATATTCTTCACTGTTCATACATTGTTCTAAACTTAGAGAAATAACACAGTTGTGTTTATAGCTTTCATAGAAGCAATTCTTACTCTTTCATTGTATTACATTAATTTGTAAAGAAAGTTTTCCTTAAGAGGATCTAGGTTAGATCAGTAGCTCTTAAGAAGACTAAGAACAGTTGTTCTTAGGTGTGCTATTTGTAATCAGTTGATTTGAATAGTGGATTAAGTCCTTGTTGAGAAAGGCAAATCACTCTTGAAAAGGGTGGACTGGAGTAGTTGAGTTCAACGAACCAGGATAAAAATACTTGTGTTTTTATCTTTGATTATTTTCTGTCATACTTATTCAACCCCCCCTTCTAAGTATTTTCTCACCTTCAGTTGGCATCAGAGCTCCGGTTCTGAGTGTGCATTCGCTTAACCGTGACAGATAAAGATCCAGTGAGAAAAATACTCTGTTATTTATTTGGTTGCTAATATGGGTGATATTCCTACATCAAGCAACAAATATGAAGGAGACAGAATCAGCACCAAACCTCCAATGTTTGATGGAGAAAAATTTGATTATTGGAAGGATAGACTTGAAAGTTTTTTCTTGGGGTATGATGCTGATCTCTGGGACTTAGTCATTGATGGGTATGAACATCCTACTAAGGATGGCAAAAAGATTGATAGAAAATCAATGACTGAGGAGCAGAAGAAAGAATTCAAGAATCATCACAAAGCCAGAACCATACTTCTGAATGCAATCTCTCATACAGAGTATGAAAAGATTACCAACAGAGAAACTGCTCATGATATGTTTGAGTCTCTCAAAATGACTCATGAGGGAAATTCTCAGGTGAAAGAAACAAAGGCTCTGGCGCTGATACAGAAGTATGAAGCGTTCAAAATGGAAGAATCTGAGAACATTGAGACTATGTTTTCCAGATTTCAGATTCTAACAGCTGGGTTGAAAGTTCTGGACAAGGGCTACTCAACATCTGATCATGTCAAGAAGATCATCAGAAGTCTTCCTACCAAATGGAGACCTATGGTGACTGCATTGAAGCTGGCCAAGGATCTGAACAAAATCTCATTAGAAGAACTCATCAGTTCTTTGAGAAGTCATGAGATTGAGCTGGAGGAAGATGAACCCCAGAAGAAAGATAAAGGTAAATCCTTAGCTTTTAAATCTAACAAATCTGTTAAAGCCTTGCAGGTTAATGAAGAAAGCTCTGAGGAATCTTCTTCTGAAGAGGAAGATGAACTTTCTATGCTGTCCAGAAGGATCAACAAACTCTGGAAGCACAAAGGGAAGAAGTTCAACAACTTCAGAAGATCTGATCAAAAGAAAGAATCTTCTGGACACAGAAGATCTGGCAAGAAAGAGATCACTTGTTTTGAATGTAAAGAACCTGGACACTACAAGAGTGAATGTCCCAAACTTCAAAAGGAAAAACCCAAAAGGAAGTTTGACAAAAAGAAAAAGGTTCTGATGGCTACATGGGATGACTCAGATGAATCTGAATCATCTTCTGAATCTGAGGAAGAATGTGCAAATGTTGCGCTGATGGCCAACACAGATGATCAAGATGAAGGAACGTCATCATCTGAATCTGAGTCAGAATCAGACTCTGACTCTGAAGAGGTATTTTCTGAACTCTCCAGAGCTGAACTTGTTGAAAGTTTATCTGACATGATGGAAAGCTACAGCAAGATTAAACTCAAATACAAGAAGCTGAAAAGCAATCTTGAATCTGAGATTAATCTTCTGAGAACAGAACTTGTTGAGCAGAAAGAAATAAATTTAAAACTCAAAAATGATTTAGAAACAACTCAACAAGAATCTGATACTGAAACAGAGTCTAGTGAAAATATTTTAGAAAAATATGACTCCAGTTTTAGAAGATTTCTCACTAAAAGCATAGACAGAAGCAAAATGGCTTCTATGATCTATGGTGTTAGTGGGAACAACAGAAGAGGCATTGGATGTGAATCCTCCTCTGGAAGCAATCCAAAGTCTGTTGATAAACTCTTCATCAAGAAGACTCCTCTGTATTCTCATTTCAAGTTTGGTCATCTGAATGATATTAAACATACAAGCTCTGAAAAGAGTACTTATGTGTTTAAGCCAAGGGTTAGCCAGAATAAACACTATGTTGAAAAACAGAAGTTTAGGCAAAACCGCAGAACATCTAACCCCAAAGGACCCAAAAAGATCTGGGTACCTAAAAGCAAAATAATACCTGTTGCAGATATCCTTAGCAGCAAAATCCAGACACCAATCATGGTACCTGGACTCTGGATG
Source organism: Lathyrus sativus (assembly GCA_963859935.3). Lineage (NCBI taxonomy): Eukaryota > Viridiplantae > Streptophyta > Magnoliopsida > Fabales > Fabaceae > Lathyrus > Lathyrus sativus. Next base: position 552,605,509 of record OZ012740.1, on the reverse strand, counting down.
CTCGCGACATATGACGGGCGAAAGGTCTATGTTCCAAAGCCTGGAACTTAGATCTGGAGGGGACGTGAAATTTGGAGGGAACCAGAGGGGCAAGATCATTGGCTCTGGTACGATAGGTAATGGTAACCTACCCTCTATTTCTAATGTTCTGTTAGTTGAAGGATTGAAACATAATCTATTGTCCATAAGCCAATTAAGTGACAATGGTTATGATATCATCTTTAATCAAAAATGTTGCAAAGCTGTTTGTCAAAAGAATGGCTCAACCTTATTCAGTGGAAAGAGGAAAAACAACATTTACAAAATTAACCTTTCAGAACTTAAAGTTCAAAATGTAAAATGCCTTTTATCTGTGAATGATGAGCAATGGGTCTGGCATAGAAGATTGGGACATATTAATATGAGACGTATATCTCAGATTAATAAACTCAATCTGGTCAGAGGACTCCCTAATCTGAAGTTCAATTCAGATGCTCTGTGTGGCGCATGTCAAAAGGGTAAATTTTCAAAATCCCATTTTAAACCAAAAAATGTTGTTTCCACCTCTAGACCATTGGAATTACTTCACATTGATCTGTTTGGACCAGTGAAAACTGCATCCATCAGAGGCAAGAAGTATGGGTTAGTCATTGTAGATGACTACAGCAGATGGACATGGGTAAAGTTTCTAAAACACAAGGATGAGTCTCATTCTGTGTTCATTGACTTCTGCAATCAAGTCCAGACTGAAAAAGAATGCAAAATTATTAAAGTCAGAAGTGATCATGGTGGCGAATTTGAAAACAAATATTTTGAAAAATATTTTTCTGAAAAGGGAATTGCACATGATTTCTCCTGTCCTAGAACTCCACAACAAAATGGAGTTGTAGAGAGGAAAAATAGAACATTGCAAGAAATGGCCAGAACCATGATCAACGAGACAAATCTGGCAAAACATTTTTGGGCAGAAGCAATAAATACAGCATGTTATATTCAGAACAGAGTGTCTGTAAGACCTCTTCTGGAAAAGACTCCCTATGAACTGTGGAGAAACAGAAAGCCCAACATTGCTTATTTTCATCCATTTGGATGTATTTGTTATATGCTTAACACTAAAGATCATCTAAACAAGTTTGATTCCAAAGCACAGAAGTGTTTCATGCTTGGTTATTCTGAACGCTCTAAAGGCTACAGAGTATTCAATACTGAAACACAGATTGTGGAAGAATCTATTCATGTTAGATTTGATGATAAGCTTGGCTCTGAAAAGCCAAAGCAAGTTGAAAGTTTTGCAGATAGAGAAGTTATTCTCACAGACTCTGAAGGCTCAGAGGCAAACAAGACTAAAGACAAAGACTCTGAAGAAAATCCAGATGCTACACCTTTAACTTCCCAACTTGACAATCTGCATATTTCTGAAAGACCAACAGTCAGAGGATCTTCTTCCAGAATGAAAGCTTCTCATCCAGAGGATGTGATAATTGGAAAGAAAGATGATCCAATAAGGACAAGAGCATTTCTCAGAACTTCTGAATCTTCCTTCTGTGGCTTAGTGTCAATTATAGAACCTTCATCTGTTGATGAGGCTCTGGAAGATAATGAATGGATTTTAGCTATGCAAGAGGAGCTGAATCAATTCACAAGGAATGAAGTCTGGGATCTGGTTCCAAGACCTAAAGGTTTCAATGTTATTGGAACAAAATGGGTTTTCAGAAATAAACTGAATGAAAAAGGAGAAGTTGAAAGGAACAAAGCAAGACTGGTTGCTCAAGGCTACAGTCAACAAGAAGGCATAGACTACACAGAAACATATGCTCCTGTTGCAAGGTTAGAGTCTATACGCTTGCTTATTTCATTTGCTGCACAACATAACATCACTCTTTATCAGATGGATGTTAAAAGTGCTTTTCTTAATGGAATTATAGAAGAGGAAGTGTATGTCCACCAACCTCCTGGTTTTGAAAATGAAAATTTTCCAGATCATGTTTACAAACTAAAAAAATCTCTTTATGGACTAAAACAAGCTCCCAGAGCTTGGTATGAGAGGTTGAGTAATTTTCTTCTGAAGAAGGATTTCATCAGAGGAAAAGTGGATACCACACTATTTTGTAAAACCATTAAGAAAGATTTGTTGATTTGTCAAATTTATGTAGATGATATTATTTTTGGATCAACAAATATTATGCTTGGAAAGGAGTTTGCTAAATGTATGCAGGAAGAATTTGAGATGAGCATGATGGGAGAACTGAAATTCTTTCTGGGAATCCAAGTAAATCAGACTCCAGAGTGCACCTACATACATCAGACGAAGTATGTTAAAGAGCTTCTGAAGAAGTTTAACATGCTGGATAGCAAAATGGCAAAGACTCCAATGCATCCTACAAGCACTCTAGGTAAGGAAGAGGTAAGTAAGAAGGTAGATCAGAAACTCTACAGAGGTATGATAGGATCTCTTCTTTATTTGACTGCTTCTAGACCAGACATTCTGTTTAGTGTTTGTTTATGTGCTAGATTCCAATCAGATCCTAGAGAATCACACTTAACTGCTGTTAAGAGGATTCTAAGGTATCTGAAAGGTACTGCTAATGTTGGTTTGTGTTACAGAAGATCTGACAAATATTCACTAGTTGGATTCTGTGATGCTGACTATGCTGGAGATAGAGTTGAGCGCAAAAGTACTTCTGGAAGCTGTCAGTTTCTTGGAAGTCATCTGATCTCATGGTACAGCAAGAAGCAACCAACAATTGCACTATCAACCACAGAGGCAGAATACATTGCTGCTGCTGGGTGTTCCACTCAGATGCTCTGGATGAAGAGTCAACTAGAAGATTATCAAATCTATGAGAGTAATCTTTCTATCTTCTGTGACAATACTTCAGCTATATGTTTATCCAAAAATCCAATTTTACACTCTAAGGCTAAACATATAGAGATTAAACATCACTTCATCAGAGACTATGTTCAGAAGGGTGTAATAAATTTAGCCTTTGTTGATACAGATCATCAATGGGCAGATATTTTCACAAAACCCCTTGCTGAAGATAGGTTTAAGTTTATTCTGAAAAATATTTGTATGGATTTTTGTCCAGAGTAATATTTCTCAGAGTCTACTTCTCAGATGCTAAGTGCTTAACACTCTGAAGTATTTCATCTGTTTTGCTTATTTAATTTATCTGTGATTTATTTTCTGTGAAACTCTGTACTGACCATCTCAGAGGATCTGAAAGTTGAAAACGTTTCATTTCTTAAGAGTTACAGAATCACATGCAAAGCAAACACGTGTCACTCAGAATCTGAAAAGATGGAGTACACCTACTGACTATGACGTTTAAGGTATTGCTTTGAAAATCTCAATCTGTCTTGATTTTCCCCCCAAATGTCATATCATAATTAAAAATGATTACTTTTCATTAAATGCAAAACGTGCGTATGTGTCCTATGTATGTCTGTTGTGTTTCCCATGCGTGTTTTATTTTTCTATATAAACCACTCTCACAACACATTCACACTTTTCACATTCTCAACACATATGCGCTTTTGTCTGTTGTTCTCTCTCTTCTCAAACCCTAAACGAACCCAGAAACCGTCATCTCCTTCTTCTTCATCAACAATGGCATCCACATCAAAAGCAGTTACTACCAAAGATTCTACCACTATCATTGAACCAGTACGCACTCTTCTGACTCCTGTTGATTCTCTAGAAGTGTTATGTGAAAGTTTCGTGGATTTGGAAGACCTTGCTGATAATGGGTTTGATCTGGTTCCTTCAATCAAAGCACAAGGCTGGGATGGTTACTTTGATAGGCTGATGGGTCCTGTGTATCCAAAGTTAGTGAAGGAGTTTTGGATCCATGCATTCGCTACTCCAAAGTTCGTTCATTCTTCTGTGCTGGGTAAGAAGATTGTTATCACTGAAAATCTGATCAGGAAACTTATAGGTTTCAAGGCAACTGATGGAGTAACCTCTCTATCTTCTGCGCGTGAAGACCTGAAGGATGTTTGTCAAGAAATCTGCACTACTGGTGAACCTTGTAAGAAGGTTAAGTTTTTGAAACCCACTTACAAGATTTGGGCTAAGATTTTCTTGAACACCATTTTTCACAGACCCTCCTCAAACTCATCTGACTATGTTAATGCTGAACAACTTTACTTCATGTACTGTTTGCATCAAAACATTCAGATTGATCTTCCTTATCTGTTGTTCAATCATCTGGTATCTCATGTCAAGGAAACAAGGGAAACAGCAAGAGATAAAACTGGAAAAGTCAGATCATGGATTCCTATGGGAAGACTGATTTCAGATATTCTGGTAGAAAACCAACTTGTGGCGCATCTGCAAGAGGCTGGGCTGACAGAAGATCTGAACTTTATCATTGGCTCTGAGATAAATGGCTTAACTCTGAGAAGGATGAAATTGGTTGAAGATTTATCTGAGAAACCAAGGAAAACTAACTCTGAAGAAGTTAGGGGGAGAAGGATTCCTGTTGAGGACTTTCCTCTATTTACCTCAGATGAACCCAGAGAGCTAATAGCTGAGTATGTTGCTTGCTGCATCAGAGATGGTGTTGAGATCCCTGCAAATCTTGTGCAGAAGGAAGGCCAAGTTCTTCCTGATCAGACAAGGGAAAGAAGACGCAAGAGAAAAGCTGATAAAGAAGGTCATCAGAAGAAAAGAAAGCATTCAGATGCTGAGAAGAAGAAGAAAAGAAAGAAGCTGAAGAAGGTTCAACAAAATCCTCCTGCAGCAACTTTTGAAGAGATAAGAGATACTCTGAAACAGGTATTTAACACTGATTCTAATCCTGTTCATCATTCTGCTACCACACCATCTGACTCACCCCTCATATTTAAAAGATCTAGACCATCTGAGACTCATACACCACAACCAACAATCATTCAAACACCACAATCCAAACAAACTCAACAAACAACACCACAACCTCAAAACCCCATCCCAGAATCTACAATTCCAGAGGATGTTCACCCTGAACACTCTGACCAACCTGAAAATCCCATTGATCCTAATGAGATTTTAGATATCACACCCTTAAACCGTTCTATCATTTTATCTTCAACTTCTGAAAAATCTAACCAATCTGATACATCATCTGATGATGAATCATCTGGTTTCATTAATGAATGCTTGAATGATCTCAAACAACCTCGTACTGAGAGTGCTTGGAAACAACTTTTTAAATCTCCCACTTCTGATCATCCACCTTCTCCACAAAATTCCCCCACTCAAACTCTCAATCCACAACATCTTGAAATCCAATCCACTCCACAACCAACATCTGAACCACAACCAACATCTGAACCACAACCATCATCTGAACCAACCAACCAACAAACTTCTGAACCACAAATTAACCAACAAACATCTGAACCTCAAACATCTGAACATCCATCTCCACAACCACAACCTCAACCTTCTAAACAAACACCACAAACACAACCAACCCAACCCAGAATTCCTGATGAAGCAGAATTGGGATCAAGTGTTTATACTATGTTAAGAAATTTTGACAAGGATAATGTCTCAGACTTTGCTGACATTATGGATGTGTGCATGACCACTATGGATAAAGAGGCTGCTAATGCTGTCTGGAAGAAATATCTTTACAGACTGAATAGGGAGGCTTTGAAAATCAGGACTCAATGTCTTAGATTATCAAAAGTAAGGTTTGCTGCTTATCAGAAAAGGATTAAGAAAAACCCTCCTCCTATTCTTCTTCTAGAAGCTCCTCCACCTCCAGAAATTCCTGCACCCAATGTCACTCAGATTGTTTCAGAATCCACTGTTCCAGAATCTTCTATTTCAGTATCTACAGATCTTCAGAAGGATGTCAAGGAACTAAAGGACTTCATGGTTGATCAAAAGAAGACAAATGAAGAAATGAAAACTTGGATGGCTAAGCAAGATGAGAATTCAGAGAGGATTACAGCACTGCTGCAACTCATCGCTTCTCAACAAGCCTCATCTGCCAAACCTTCTTAATGCTTTTGCACAAGTTTTTCATGCTTTGTTTTGTTTTTGATTGTCTTCTGATATGTTTTGTTTGCTTCTATCTGAATCTGGATGTTATCTTAATGAAAATGATCTTTTGCTTATCTGGATATGTGTTTCTTCTGCATCTTTACTGTCTTTTAAAAATCTTTTTGATTATGACAAAAAGGGGGAGAAACAAAATAGAATCTGATTGTTCAAATCTATAAGCAATTATCTGAACTAAGTCAGACATGTTACTAACATTCTTTGAATCTAATCAGAATCTGACAAATTTATCTAACCAGACTCTGACAAATTTCATTGAAGTTTTTCCTGAGATCTATCTTTTCAGAACCTGATCAAAAATAGCTAAATCTGAGTAAACCAGACTCTGATATCTAAAGACCAGACTCTGATATCTAACCTTGAGTACTATGATCTGAAAGATAACTCAAGACAGGAAATGGCAAGATAAACAACCAAGTGTTCTGAAGTTGTTCATCTGGCATCAAGCTTTAATATGGCATCAAGCTTTGGCATCAAGCTTTGACTCTAGAAGTCAAACATATATCAACCAGGATTTGTCAACCAGGCTTCAATCAGGATGTTAATCAGGCTCTGAACCCAAAATGCAATCAGGCTCTGAATCTGAAATGAAATCAGGCTCTGAATCTGAAATATACTCAACCAGAAAGGGAAGTATCTAATTCCATTAGAGTATTCATTTCAGGGGGAGATTGTTAATCTCAGGGGGAGTAATTTTAATTCATTTTTATTGAACAAATTGCTCATGTTTTGTCATCATCAAAAAGGGGGAGATTGTAAGAGCACAGATTGTGTCTCAGTAATATCTCTATGTTTTGATGATAACATTAATGATAATTTGTATACAAGAATTATACTCTCTAAATTTGTTCTAAACTGTTTTCTACAGGCACAAAAGATTTTAATCTTAAAGAGCAAATTTGATGTGAACAATGAATTCTGAATGGCTCAAGAGCATCTGAAGATTAGAAGAATCTGAAGTATAAGAGCTTAGTTATCAAGATTCTGAAGATACAACACGCTGCATGTATTATCAAGAATCTGAATAAGAGAAGACTCTGAGTGAAGAGACTCTGAATGAGAGAAGACTCTGATCTGAGTGAAGACTCTGATCTAAGAGCATGTTACGCTTCAAGCACACAGCTGCACCAGACTCTGATTCATCAACATCTGAAGAACATATTAGGCTCTGAAGTTTCCAGAAGGTTCTGAAGACTGAAGACTCTGATATTGATTGTTGATCTGAATTATTTGAAGAAGAATATTTTAATATATCCGTTGGAATATGCCAGCAAATCTTTCCTTAATTGGGATAGACAAAATTCTCTGCAAAGAAGATTATTCCTCTGGTACATTCCTGATATAGTTAAATCACAGCTCAGCAGACAATTGCTACACCCACATTTTGTGCGCCGTCTCTCTGCTGTAATAGTACAAAGGACAGTACTATTTTGATATTGGAAATATTTTCTCTAACGGTAAAATATTCTCTCCAATATTCAAGTGGCTATATAAAGGACATCATAGCTCATTCTTCAAGTGCCAAGAATTACAACAATATTGACAAGAACTCTCTCACGCTAAAAGCTTTCATATTCTTCACTGTTCATACATTGTTCTAAACTTAGAGAAATAACACAGTTGTGTTTATAGCTTTCATAGAAGCAATTCTTACTCTTTCATTGTATTACATTAATTTGTAAAGAAAGTTTTCCTTAAGAGGATCTAGGTTAGATCAGTAGCTCTTAAGAAGACTAAGAACAGTTGTTCTTAGGTGTGCTATTTGTAATCAGTTGATTTGAATAGTGGATTAAGTCCTTGTTGAGAAAGGCAAATCACTCTTGAAAAGGGTGGACTGGAGTAGTTGAGTTCAACGAACCAGGATAAAAATACTTGTGTTTTTATCTTTGATTATTTTCTGTCATACTTATTCAACCCCCCCTTCTAAGTATTTTCTCACCTTCACCTAGGAAGTAGAACTTTTGAGGGAACCAGTCCTTTGATGTTGAACCCTTATAGGTCACCTTTGGTGGTCAAATAAGCAGTTCAATATCCTCCAGCTTATCCAGTAATTAATTTTCTATGGTTTGATTATCCTGAGGTGCTGAGCCTGAGCTTGAAGATGAAGACTTCATTGAAGAGTATTGAAGAAGAGGATGAATCCTTGAGTATTGTCATTCCAGCTGAAGCTTGAAGAGCAACAAGAGCAAGTTGATGCTTGAAGATCCCTGAAGATTAGGTGAAGCCTGAAGGTGGAGCTGATCAAGAAGCTGAAGCTTAGGGGAAAAGATGAGTTGAAACTCATGTTGTAGGGTTGAAACCTGGAAAAGCAATTGATATTTCTCAAGAGTGATTGATGTCTGAAGACTGAGTTGATGTTGGAAAAGCTGAAGTTTAAGGTTGAGAGGAGTTGGTCTGCTTCCTTTTTCTTTTCTGTATTGCTGTGTTTTGTTTGACTTGTCTGATGCATTAGAATAAGTCCATATCTAGAATAAGTAGAATCTAGGAGCATGATTGCACTAGAGGTCGAGTTGCTCCCTCTGCTTGTATTGTTACTGTGTGGCTTTGCTTGCGGGTATTCGGTAGAGCCCAACTCCCTTGCCCATGTGGTTTGTTTGCCTGATGGCATTTCATTTTATTCCTTTTTGTATGATTGCAGTTTACTGTTTATTGCTTGATAGCATGTTGTTTATATTTCAGTATGATTACTGTTATTTCATTCTGGCTTGAGGTTGAGATGAGCTTGTAGAGGCTGAAGCCCCACACACATTTCCTCCCTCACTTGCATTGCATGCATTTTACTGTTAAGCTGATGCTTTGTCTGTTTTGGTGTATCATTGACATGATCCCTTAGGACTCTCATTTCCTTTGATAAGGATTTGATGATAGAATTTTAGGTTGAAACCTATGCATGACAACTTCTAGGAGTTCCCTGTTCAAACCTTGACCATAGGATGAATCCATGGCATGACAACAGTAGGACTTGATAGTCTCCCTCCTAGTTGGGCCTGTTCTCTTCTCATCTCAAAACAGTTTAAGATACAGTAATCATGATTGATTTCTTTCGTACGTTACGAGCCTTAAGCTATCTGAGAAAGGATTGTGAGAGAGTTTCTTTTCCACAGTCTGAATGTTTAGTATGGTACCCTTTGGGTGACATGCGACGCATTCACTCTCAGGTCATAGTCTCTAGTGCGGTTGAAATCGCAAACACAATAAAAAACACTTCTTTCGTAAAAGACAGGAAATAAACCGTAGTTTCCCGAACTACGTATGCACTGATCTCTCATGCCTGTTGAGAGTACATAGGCACAAGATGGCGATGTCTTGGCGAGCTACCTTCCCCCATAACCCTTCGTAGGGTGAACTATGTTGACTCTGATTTCTCATTCTCTGATGAGAATACGTAGGCATAAAGTGCGACGCTTTGCCGAGTCATTTTTCTTTTCTTTTTCAGCCAGCCTTGATAGGTAGATAGAATAAAACCAACCCGTCCAAGTAAACACAACAAGCGAGGATCCCGTCGAGTACGACGGACGTGAGGGGTGCTAATACCTTCCCCTTGCGTAACTGACTCCCGAATCCAGACAATGGTTGCGATGACCTTGTCTTACCCTTTTTCGTCAGGTTTTTCCGATCGTTTCCTTTCCCGCTCTGAGGGATAAATAACGAAAGGTGGCGACTCTTCTGTCATGCCGGCACCTTATTTTCGTGCAAGCAACAGTGTTACAAAAGGATATTTTGTAGTAGTGTATATTGACTCACCATGAGAATATGATGTCACTCTGTCATTATGTAATATTACGAGAAAAAATTGATAGAATCAGTGGAATAATGAGCAAAAGTATAGCTAAAGTGTTGAAGAAATGAGCAAACGCTACTAAGGGGAAGAAAATAAAGCCAATTCACCTGTGTTTTTCACGCGGTCGCAATGCTGACATTGTATGCGTGATGATGTTACATTGTGGTTGTGATATATACTAACTTGGGCGCAATGAAGTGCTGCACTGACACGCGGTAATTGCTATAAATAGAGTTTTTATCTACTTTTTATGAAGCTCTGAATTTGAATGAAAACTAACGTCTTGGGGTTTTAAAGCAAGGATTTTGAGGGTTTTGGAAGCTATTGAAGCTATTTATCTTCCTTGAATGACATACACTCTTCATATAAAGTCATGGAAATTGTTACATGCATTATGAGTAGCTAGATCTCTTAGATTAGGTCTTTTGTGACAGACCTGCTTATACTCTGTTAGATGATATGGTTGTTTGAGACTAATTGAATTATTTTATGTTATTTTTATTACTTAATTGTTCTTGATTTTAATGCTTTTCCTATATTTAAGAATGCATAAATCAATTCAGATGAGTAAGGATTATTCATCGTAAGTCTACCAATCTAATCTAGGGTAATTATTCAATTTACTAATTAACTATGAATGGGTCATTATAAATTGTGGCTTCTAAATTAGCGACGTGGAACGCATGATTTAACTTTGAATTGGTCTAAGAAATTAGAGAACTATTGTGTAAGTTATTGAGTTGTATATGTAAGGAATTGGTTACAACGGCCTTGTTAATCCACCGTGGGAGTTTAACATATTAGTAATTCAGTTAATACTAAATTCATCAATAGGTATAAGTAGGGGAGTCGAAATAAAGATTTAATCGCCTTTAATCATTGAATTTTTTTTGTAAAGTTTCTCTTTCTAATTTAGTACCGACTCAATATTCAAACCATCCCCCTTTGTTATTTACTTTAACTTGCACTATGGTTACTTTATTAAAATTCACAATGCCCGTGGAGACGAATTTAATTTAGTATTTCGACGAGACTAGTACACTTGCTAGAATTTTCCATCAAGTTTTTGGCACTGTTGTCAGGGTTGTTGATAAATTCAACTAGGAAATATCGTGTGACATTTTTTATTTTTGTTTTATTTCTACTCTTATTATATTTTTTATGGTGTGGTGCTACTAAGGTATTGTTTGTTTGTTTATGCGAGGTGCATATTTGACGCTGATACCAATCGACTTAGAAATTGAAAGAACAACGCGTGTGATACGAAAAGCAAAATGAGAACCACTACAAGTTAATGTAGAATTGAAAGAAGAAAAGTTAGAGATGGTGTTTCCACCAAAATAAACAATGGGGAACTATTGCAGGAGGGCTGATGTTGGAAAAATGTCTTTGGAATCTCAACCGGTCAACCTTAGAACTTTTCAAATCAAGAATTATGTACTTTCTGGTTTGAAGAATAACTTGTTCGGCAAAAAATAAATCAGAGATCCTTTGGAGCTTTGTAAGCAGTTAGATGCAACCCAACTATCCCAACCAAATGTTAGCCAAGTTCAGACACTCTGTTGTGATTTTTATGGAGAGGGCATGTAAATGTTAATTGTACGATAGAGGTTGAGAGTTTGGAAGTTAAGTATTCAATTTTTAAAAAGAATAACCCTTATTCCAACACCTACAATCCTGATTGGAAATATCATCCAAATTTCAAGTGGAAATCTAATCAAATAAATCAACAGGTTCCCCAAGCGCTTCAACACAAACCATCACTTTTAGAGGAAATCTTGGTAAACTTCATGAAAGCAACTCAGCCAAGTTTTGAACAGGTTAGTAAAACTCAAGAAGACATGCTTATGACTCAGAGGGAATTTAGAGGTGTAAATCAGTCAAGTCTCTCAACAACTAGCAGCCCAAGCTAGTTCAAGTGAAAAAAAATAAAACTTGGAAGAAGTGTTAGTTGAAAAGGAGGTTGGTCCCCTCAAATACAAAAATAGGTGATGAAAAATGACATAGTTGAGGGGAAAAAAGTGAGAAAGAGGTGGTATTCGAAAACGAGGTTACGAAAAACTCAGAGGGAGAAAAAGGTGAGGAGTTGGTCGAAGACGAAGTTAAAGGATACACCTTTTATCAATTCACAGACAAAAAATCACCACGGAGGAGGGCCAAGAAACAAATTCTAAATGACCCCAACCCGGAGCTAACAGACTACATCAAACCACCTTACTCGATTCTGAAAAAGAAACAGAAGAAAGAGATGGAAGTGGGCCAGTTTAAAATGTATGCGGATATGTTGACAAAAATACAAGTCAACATTCTATTATGTTAAGCTCTCAAACAAATGCATGTTTATGCTAAATTAATGAAAAATATCTTATCGGGAAAGCGTAAGTTGAAAAATGATGAAAACATTGCTTTGGCGGTGTCGCTTCCGCGAAAATAAGGTGTCGGCAAAACAGAAGAGTCACCACCTTTCGTTATTTATCCCTCAGAACGGGAAAGGAAACGATCGGAAAAACCTGACGAAAAGGTATAAGACAAGGTCATCGCAACCGTTGTCTGGGTTCGGGAGTCGGTTACGCAAGGGGAAGGTATTAGCACCCCTCACGTCCATCGTACTCGATGGGATCCACGCTTGTTGTGTTAATCTAACGAGTTGGTTTTATCTATCTACCTATCAAGGCTGGCTTAAAAAGAAACGAAAAATAACTCGGCAAAGCGTCGCACTTTATGCCTACGTATTCTCATCAGAGAATGAGAAATCAGAGTCAACGTAGTTCGACTAACTACGGGTTACGGGGAAGGTGGCTCGCCAATACGTCAGTATTGTGCCTACGTACTCTCAACAGGCATGAGAGATCAGAGCTTACGTAGTTCAGGATAATACGTATTACGGGAATTCAGATTCATCTGTTTTTTCGAGTAGGGTTAACAAACAGTTCCAGCAGTTTGGTGTACGCAGCTCAACCCTTGGAGACTTAGGCGTTACCGTTTGCGGTAGAACATGGAGTTAACAACACTCTTTTCTTCAGAAAAGCTTCCTTTGAATTATGGGCCCACGGGGCAAAAAGGTTTGAAGTTTGTTTTCTGTCTTTTACGGAAGAACTGTTTTTTATGGATGTTTGCAACTAATATCGCACTAGAGACTATGACCTGAGAGTGAATGCGTCGCATGTCACCCAAAGGGTGCCATACTAAACATCCAAGCTGTTGAAAAGAACTCTCCAACAACTCTTTCTCAGATAGCTTAAGGCTCGTAACGTACGACGTCAGTTAACCTTTATTACTGTATTTTAATTTGTTTTGAGATGAGAAGAGAGAACGAACAGGTTCAACTAAGGGGAGACTATCAAGTCCTAATGTTGTCATGCCAAGGATTCATCATATGGTTGAAGTTTGAAACAGGGAACTCCTAGAAGTTATCATGCATGGTTTCAACCTAAAGTTCTAATCAGCACTTCCTTATCAAAGGAAATGAGATTCCTAGGGGATCATATCAATGATAAACAGAAACAGATAAAGCATCAGCTTAAACAGTAAACAGTAAACGACTGTAAAATGCATGCATTAATGCAAGTGAGGGAGGAAATGTGTGTGGGGCATCAGCCTCCACAAGCTCATCTCAACCTCAAGCCAGATATGAATAACAATAATCATACAGAAGAAATAAAATGCCATCAAGCAAAGCACAAACCACACAGGCAAGGGAGCTGGGCTCTACCGAATACCCGCAAGCAAAGCAATACAGTAAAAATACAGGCAGAGGGAGCAACTCAACCTCTAGTGCAATCATGCTCCTAGCTTAAACCAATCTAAACATGGACTTATTCTAATGCATCAAGCAAATCAAACAAGGCACATCAATACAGTTACACAGAAAGCAAACAGACAGGAAAGAAAGCAGATCAACAGCTTCCTCAGCTTCACAGCAAAGCAGTCCTTTGACAGCAGTTCAGGGCTTTCCTCTTCAATAGCAAGTATCAACTTGCTTCTTCAAGCTTTCAACATGTCCAACTTATTCTCTTCAAGCTTCAGCCCTTCAACCAATCTCAAATTGAATCCTTTTTATACAAGTGTCAACTTGTTCTTCTTGATCTTCAAGCTCCAGCTGCAATGGCAATGCTCAAGGAATCATCCTCTTCCACACTCTTTAATGAAGTCTTCATCTTCAAACTCAAGTCAAACATCTTCAAGCTCAAACCAGGAGAAAATTGATTTACAAAATGAATGGAAATGACAAACAGCTTATTGACAACCAAAGGAAGCCTATAAGGGTTCATCATTGTGAGAGACTGGTTCCCTCAAAGTTCTACTCCCCAGATAAAGCCACTTATCCCTCCAAAGGAGGGATGTGAATATCTTGGAAGGACTTTTAGTCATTGGGAGGAATGGAAGCACATGATGCTTTCCATATTTGTGAAAGAAATCATTCTAATTCTAAGGCTCTCCCTATGTCTCCTATCTCCTAAATCTTCACCAGGCACCTTCAGGCGTAGGCAATTCCAAGCTTCAAGCTACTTCAAGCAACTTCACCTTGTCTTCAACTTCTCTTCAATCTCAACCAAAGGCACACAAAGCAAAACCCTAATCTAAGGGAACCTAGGAAGTTAATCTAGTTGAATTAGTGCATTAGAATCATCTAAAGTTAGTACCTAACCTAAAACCAAACTAAAAATAGAAAACTATTGATCACGACTTTCTATGTCTAATACAACCTAACTGCAAGTGCACAGTCTATTGCGTAGTAATAATAGATATCGATCCCACAGGGACTCGTAATCAAACTAGTGTTCTCGGGAGTTACTATGTTTAGCTAGGTAGAATATGTTTAAGGGAATAAGATTGTCACTAAAGGGAACTAAGAATGTTAATTAAAGTATAATTAATTGAATCGATATGCAGTGATTATATTCTTCGGGGATTTGACAAGTTACCGGTGTATGAAATATTTTTCAGAGTTTATTTAAGCAGAAAATGGTGATCTGAAGACTCTCGCCTCACGATGGTTATTGACGCTAATCATAATTCTAAGGGCCAAACGTACACTTTCGTATCCCATTCGGGGTTAAAATTATTTTTTGGAAATCTCTAAGTTCTAATTCATTTTAAAGTGCTTTCGCTGTTATTAAAATGAATGACTAGTGTTTACTATCTGATCTTGCCGCAGCTTTCGCTTGTTGGTTCGTATCTTAATTAATTTCCCACTTTCGTGGCAAAACTACTTTTAAATAAGTTCTCGCTTTCGCGACGAAGTTTATTTAGTAAATTAATTTTAAACACTCAGACCATAAACGACCTTTGAAAAAGACAGTTTTCAACCGGTTATTATCAAATCCCTTTCGAATTATTACTACATATCGATTACTTGAATTTAGCTAGACATGGATTTGGGAAAGGTAAAACATAAATAAAAACAATAAATAATAGCATGCATTATAATAAAAACTGGAATTACGATTGAAATGAGAAACATGTAAATATTCCAATTGGCCTTTGGGCAGATCCTCCACAGATGTTGGCAGGATTCTGGTCTTTTTGCCAATTTGATCGTACAACGGAAATAGAAATTACAGAAGGAATGAAAGGAAATGCAGAAAAAGAAAAGGAGAAACAAATAAGAATATTAAAACTGGAAAGGTTGCTCTGGAAATAAATTGGCAGCACTTTGTTGTATGAATGCGGCTCCCTTTCTGAGGTCCCCTTCTTCCCCTTTTATAGAAATGGAATTCTAACGGTTATAACTTGAAGAGGGTGGACTTTGAGGCAGAATAATCAGGGAGTAGTGGTCCACTATTTGGGACTTGGAACTGCTTCTTTCACGTGCATTTGAAGTGGGGCGTTTTTGCCTGCATGACGGTCGTCACAAGGTGTGACGGTCGTCACCCGTGTGACGGTCGTCATGGAGCTGTGACGGTCGTCACAGCAGCAAAATCAGCATTCTACGCTTTTCATGATGTTTTCATCCTTTTTTCGTCCATATTTCATCTGAGATTGCTTCTTTTCTTCATATTGCCTTGTTTAGACGTGATCATTAAATACCTGCAAAACATCAGACAAATAACACGGAAATAACCCGAAATCGGATCGAAAACAGTTAAACTTCAGTTAAATTATGCATCAAAATATATATATGATTTCGTGTTATCAAACTCCCTTAAGCTTGAATCTTTGCTTGTCCTCAAGTAAAACAGGAAAAGGTCGGCAAGCACGAGGCAGCTTCTTCGTTCGCAAAGTTGGGAAAAACCGGGATTCTTGGTAAGAACAAAACGAGTACCATGGCGACACTGGACTACAAGTCTTCGGAGGTCTCCTTTTTATGCAAATCGGTCCCAGTCATGCTACTGTAGCTTGGTGTCAAGGCTCTCGCGGCAAGTTCACCCTGTTTGTTCTAGCGCAATCACATTAAGCCCGTTGTCCGTGCACTTTCATGGCAAGTCGACCTGTTAGTGAATATGATCTCATTTCTGTTTTGATCTTCTTCATTGATCATAAGCTTATATCATTGATTTTTCAATGCGTTTTCGTGCCGTTGGGCTAAATGCTCGGGTGAGGAGCACCTAACTTAGAAGGAAACATGTCTTTATATTTTTGGCTATCTAGCTTTGTTTTCATGATTTTTCATCTTTTTGGAGATCATACACTTATTTGCATCGGTCGCTCGCTTAGAAGTGCTTTAGGATGGTGCTGACTGCTAGTAGAAACTACTTGGGGTTGAGTTTGCGTAGACACTTGAGACTTTGGTACACGTAGGTAGTGAAACCGACTCGCATAAACCGGAGATCTAAGGCGTCAGTATGGTACTGGTTTTGTTAGAATTGTCGTCTCCTCGGAGTTTCGAAACTTGGTTTGAACTCGGGCGCATTCTCGTGATGCTTTTGCTTTTGAGGAACGAACGAAAATTTTTTGTTTACGTTGAATAACGTGGGGATGTTTGCGTAACGGAAAAAGGATATATAAACAAGCTTTATTTGCTAAAACTAGAAAATGTTTAAATAGAAATTACTTTAAATAGAAATTACGAAAGTCAAAGTACAATGGAATGGAAATAAACGCTCCGCTCCCACACTATCTCAATCAGTGTCCCCACTGATTTGGAAGCATGCGAGAGGGAGATACAACGGAAATGAAAGTACATAGAAACTGAAAATATAGTAAACAAATAAGGAAAATGATAACTAATCACGTCCGCTGCCTCGGTCACGTCCGCGCTGGCGTCCTCTGGCTCTGGCCAGGGCGACTCGGTCCTCATAACTCATAGCTCTGGTGTGGTAGACAGTGTCACGAAGTCCTTCGACCTGCAAGGTCAGATTCTCCTGGTTCTCTGTAATGGTGTCTTGGCCGGTTTGAAGTTGTTGCATTTGGGTCCGATGCCAAGCTTCGAACTGCTCTGCTCGCTGATTCTGCTGCTGCAGCATAGCGAGTATCTGGGCCTGCTGGTCGAGAGAGCGACGGAGGTCCTCTTCTGAGTAGTCGGGCACTGGACGATGGCGGCGGCGGCGAGAGGATGTACCTTCGGAAGGAGGAGGCTGCGATGCCTCCGGTTGCTCCGGCCTGTCCAACTCAGCTTGGATTTCATCATCAGAACCTTGGGTGTGGTCCTGAGTTGGAACAGCGGCAGCAGGAAGGGCAGTAAGGTCAAATAACCAGTTGGTACGATCCTCTGGGTGTGTCCGGGTGCGTGATGGAAGGATGATGCTTCAGACGGTTTTTCCACGCACTACCGGGTGATACTTCCCATCTGCTCTGGAACGGATGAGGTGAGAGGCTCTGCAGTGGTCGGTGTCAAGGAACACCGAGGGGATGGAATGGAGGTGCTGGAGGCGTTCGCCTAGGTTCAGCCCAAGTGCAATGGCAGTGACAATCCCGCCAAAGTAAAATGGCTTGGAGCCACGGTTACAGTTGGCCTGAATGTGGGCCAGGAGGAACGGAGCGACGTTGATAGGCTCGTTGTTGAAGACGCAATGAAGGAAGAAGAGCTCTTTCGAGTTCACCTTATGGTTGTTGTGCCTAGCGAAGATTGTGTTGCTCAATGATCGGTGGAAGTACCGGATGGTCGGGTTATGGATATGCGTGGCGTGCAGAGAGTCCTAACCATCGGCATTGATGCCAGTCAACTGGTACCACAGCGCGAAAGCTTCATGCTGGAACTGATCGGTGAGGCGGCAGTGAGCATTGTCGCCTCGAGGGAGTTGTAAGATGGCGGCGATCTGGTTCTGGTTCACCTGGTAGTTTGTGCCGAACATCCGGAAGCATGCGGCACCGGAGTGTTGGCTGAGGTCGCCGCTGGATGTGACATAGGTAAACGAACTCAGGAACTCGAGAGTGAGCTGTTCGTATGTTGGCAGTGGATTGGTGCAGAGGTTCCAGATGCCGGCTCTTTGAAGCATCCAAGTGACGCCTTCAAGGAGTCCGAGCTCCGTAAGCGATGGAATGTGTGGATAATGAGTCGGTTGGAGCGACCGTTGATGGAATGCGATGTAGTTGGCTCGCTATCTTTCGCCTGAGTCACCGTCGCTGAACACAATGTTGCTGATGTCTGGGGTTTTGGTAGTTCTCGCCATTGTTGGAGGATTGAGAAGGTTCTGAGGATTGGGGAAATGTGATAGAAATGGAGTAGGAAGTTGAGATGGGAGTTGAAATATATGGTGCAATGTGGGGAAAACGAAAGATTGGAGTGGGGAGGGAGTTGCTGATGATTGGAAGTTGAAAAGGGATGAGTGGGAGAGAAAACGCAACCCCTGTTATATCAGATAGCAGTTTTGGGTTCGTGACGGTCGTCACCCGCGTGACGCTCGTCAGGATCCTGTGACGGTCGTCACAGCAGCAAAATCTGCAGAACGCAGAATTTTGCTCTGAGGGTGTTCTTGCAGTGACTTTTAGCCCTAGTATTGATATGGCAATGTATTATAGCAGCCAATAAACAAAGAATAACGTAAAAACAAAATAATTGAATAAAGACTATAATTGAAATAACAAGAAATTGAAATGATTGTATGTAGTACATAAAGAAATTAACAA
This sequence comes from Lathyrus sativus, assembly GCA_963859935.3. Lineage (NCBI taxonomy): Eukaryota > Viridiplantae > Streptophyta > Magnoliopsida > Fabales > Fabaceae > Lathyrus > Lathyrus sativus. The sequence goes on along the minus strand of OZ012740.1, from coordinate 552,586,685 downwards.
TGCGAAAAAAATCCAAATGATTAAACGAAACTAAACTAAACCAAACTAAACTAAATCTGATGCTAAAACTAGTGTCTAGTCTTTTCGTGCCTTCAACTCATCGAACTTCCGTGCGTATTAGTCGAGCTGATCACAGACTAAGTCCATGAAGACTACCAGTTCGCTGTGTATGCCTGCCATATCATCTTTTACATTAGTCAGAGCTGCATCAACGTTGTCCAATCGGAGTAGAACAGTATCCATTTTGTCGGTGGTCTCCTCAGGGATAGGCTCGGGATAGGTGTTGTAGTGCGGAGGAGTCATAGGGTCTACTTCAGCTTCTGATACAGCATCCTCATAGTACATATAGTCGTGTGCCTCAGAGATGTGGTCACTGTCATACATATAGTTCTGTGGTGTTGACTGAGGTGAAGGAGGTCCCATAGGCTCATCCAATTCGTAAAGCCAGTTGTCCTTGTTGTGGATACTTGTCATCTGATGATCAGGCAGTGTGAATAGCTGGACAGGTTTTTCGTTAATGAGGTACTCATAAGGTCCAGGTCCCATAGTTCCTAAAATGCGCCTGTTAAAGCAGAACTGTATATTCATGGGTCGGATGGTGCCAAAACGAGTGCTTGCATTTAAGTGGAATCTAAGGCCAAGCTCGTGGGCAATCATTGTCACGAGGTCTCCTATAAGAATAGGTGACTGTGGTTCCTGCGTGAGGCGTCTGAAAGATCTCATCATGAAAGGCACTGCATTTACTGTACGTCCCTGGGAAGCACAGAACATGATGAATAACTCCTCTTTAGATACTGTGGTAATATTTTCTTCTTTTCCAAACAGGGTGTGAGCTAGTATCTTATGGAAGTATCTGAAAGCTGGGTTATGAATATCATCATTATACATTCTGTCCGGTTCAGGGTGATAGTCGCCTGTGATTCTACCCCAGAATTGGTCGAGTTCAAAATCAATATCGTCATATTCTGCATTGATGAACACATGCGGTCCGTTAGGAAATCCTAGGAGGTTAGCTAGTGACATCCGGCTATGGGTTTGGTCCATTCCAAACATTCGAAAGGTAATCAGCTCTGTGTTGGATCCAAAACCATAATTGGGTAGGTATCTGAAGGAACTAAGGAATTCATAGGTAAGATCCTTATAGGTAGCAAAACGTGTTTTCAAAGCAGTTTTCTCCCAACCCAGTTGATTGAACAGGTATTGAATGCTATCCGTGATTCCTAGTTTATCCATGGTAGACTTATCATAATATAGCGTTAAGGCGTTTCTCTTTCAGTTAGTGCTGCAAATCTTGCCTTTTGAGCTAGTCCTCGAAAATGAACCTTTGTGAAGTCGTACTCGGCCATACTCGCAGGTAAGTCGGAGAAAAACAGGAGGAATGTTTTGAAGACTTTTAAAATCCTGAAAAGTTTAAAACAGAAGTTCGAAGTCAGGATTTTTAAAAACAAAAAGCGGTAAAAACAAAAGACAAAAAGAGAATAATAAAATAAAAATAAAAATATGAAAACAAACGAAAGTAGAAAGTAGTAGTAATTATAAGTTTAGTATTTTTGTTAAATTTTCAAAGTAAAATTTTAAAGAAAAATGAAATACAGTAACGAGGAAAATTGGGTTGCCTCCCAGTAAGCGCTGTTTTTAACGTCTAAAGCCTGACGATAGCTTGGTGACAAGCTATTCAGGTGTTTGAGCTGGAAGCTCAAGCAATGCTATACTGCAGACTTGAGGGCTGGTTTCATTCTTATTATAATGTTTTAGACGTTGCCCGTTTACGATAAACGGTGCATTCGTCTTATCGGTAATTTCAACAGCTCCACTCTGAAGTACTTTAGTCACTTCATAAGGTCCATACCACCTAGATTTTAGTTTACCTGGGAAGAGTTTTAATCTTGAATTGAATAACAATATGATGTCTCCCACACTGAATTGTTTCTTGACGGAACGTTTATCATGCCAATTTTTAGTTCGTTCTTTGTAGATACGGGCATTTTCGTAAGCGTCTAATCGAAGTTCTTCCAATTCGTGTAAGTTCAAGATTCTCTTTTCTCCTGCCTCGGTGTAGTTGAAATTGAGTGTCTTAATGGCCCAGAAGGCCTTATGCTCTAATTCTACAGGGAGATGGCAGAATTTACCGTAAACTAATTTGTAGGGTGTAGTACCTATTGGTGTCTTAAAGGCGGTCCTATAGGCCCATTAAGCTTCTTGTAGCTTTGATGACCAATCTTTCCTTGAGGTAGCGACAGTCTTTTCCAATATCTGTTTTATTTCCCTGTTTGAGACCTCTACTTGTCCGCTAGTTTGCGGATGATAAGGTGTAGCTACTCGGTGTCGGACTCCATATTTAGAAAGAAGTTTATCAAATATTCGCGATATGAAGTGAGATCCGTCGTCACTAATGACGAGTCTGGGTACACCGAATCTAGGAAAGATTGTGTTTTTGAAGAGTTTGATTACTACTCGTGCGTCGTTTGTTGGAGCAGCTATGGCTTCTATCCATTTAGACACATAGTCTACAACGACGAGTATGTAGTTATTACCAAAAGAAGGTGGGAATGGTCCCATGAAATCTATTCCCCATACGTCAAAGATTTCTACCTCTAAGATTCCCTTCTGAGGCATTTCATCGCGTCGTGAGATGTTGCCAGTTCGTTGGCATCGATCACATTTTAGCACAGAGATGTGAACGTCTTTCCAGAGGTTAGGCCAGAATAAGCCGGCTTGGAGAATCTTAGCGCACGTCTTGGATGTACTAGCATGACCACCATATGGTGCTGAATGGCATTGGGAAATGATATTTTCTACTTCTTCCTCTGGGACACAACGACAATATATGTTGTCGGCCCCTCTCTTGAAGAGTAGAGGTTCGTCCCAATAATAGTGTTTCAGATCATGGAAGAATTTCTTCTTTTGCTGATAAGTGAGATCCGGCGGAAGCACGCCTTCAGCGAGGTAATTAACGATGTCAGCATACCAAGGTAATGTGACTTGGGCATAGACGGCTTCTACGGCTTTTTCGAATTCTGGATCTTCCGAGATTGAGTTGGGCATGTCACTTTCTAATTTGGCTATCAGACGTTCGTACGGGAAATCGTCGTTTATCGGTACTGGTTCGTGTCTGATGCCTTCTATTCGGGATAAGTGATCTGCAACAACGTTCTCGGTTCCTTTCTTATCTTTGATTTCTAAGTCAAACTCTTGTAATAACAGGATCCATCTCAATAGTCTTGGTTTGGCATCCTTTTTGCTTATTAGGTACCTTATGGCAGCGTGGTCTGTGTATATGATAATTTTTGCTCCTACTAAGTAAGAACGGAATTTGTCAAGCGCGAATATAACTGCTAGAAGTTCCTTTTCTGTGGTAGCGTAGTTCATTTGGGCAGGATCTAAGATTCTACTGGCATAGTAGATGGCATGGAGTTTCTTGTCCTTCCTTTGTCCTAGAATTGCGCCTACGGCATAATCACTCGCATCGCACATGATTTCGAACGGTAGTCGCCAATCGGGTGGTTGCATAATCCGTGCGGTGATAAGGGCTGATTTTAATGTTTCGAATGCTTTTAAACAGTCGTCGTCGAAGACGAACTCAACATCTTTCATCAACAGGCCGGTCAAAGGTTTTATGATTTTTGAAAAATCTTTTATAAATCTTCTGTAGAAACCGGCATGTCCTAGAAAACTCCGTATTTCTCGTACGGATTTTGGAGGTTGGAGATCTTTTATAATCTCTATTTTAGCTTTGTCGACCTCAATTCCTTTATCTGATATGACATGTCCTAGAACTATTCCTTGTCGGACCATAAAATGGCATTTTTCCCAATTTAGGACGAGGTTCACTTTTACACATCGTTCTAATACCATTTCTAAGTTTTGTAGGCATCCTTCGAAACTTTATCCACATACCGAGAAATCGTCCATAAATACTTCCATGATGTCGTCTATGAAATCTGCGAAGATTGCCATCATGCATCTTTGGAAGGTTGCTGGAGCATTACAGAGTCCGAACGACATTCGGCGGTAAGCAAAAGTACCATAAGGACAGGTGAATGTAGTCTTTTCTTGGTCATCAGGATGAATGGGAATTTGGAAAAATCCTGAATAACCATCTAGATAGCAGAAATATGAATGTTTGGCTAATCTTTCCAACATTTGGTCTATGAAGGGTAACGGGAAGTGATCTTTTCGTGTGACTTTGTTAAGCTTCCTATAATCAATGCACATCCTGCTTCCAGTCACGACTATTTTTGTTATTGATTCGCCTTTTTCGTTTTTAACTACTGTGACTTCTCCTTTCTTCGGTACGACATGAACTGGGCTAACCCATTCACTATCGGAGATTGGATAGATAATTCCTGCATCTAGCAATTTCTTTACTTCATCTCTGACTACAGTGCTCAGGATGGGGTTCAGTCTTCTCTGATGCTCTCTAGAGGTTTTAGAGTCTTCCTCTATTGTAATTCGATGCATACAGATTGAAGGGCTTATACCTTTTAGATCGCTTATGTTATAGCCTAACACGGTGGGGTACTTCTTTAGGACTTCTAATAGCTTTACGATTTCTGGTTGTCCTAAGTCGGCGTTGACTATTGTTAGATCCCATTTAGATTAGATATTTGGTTTCTTTTTGGTAGTATTTTCACTCAATTTTATCTAATAATGTTTGATTTCGTAGTCGAATTGGTTTAGTTTCATTTTATGCGATCCAAGCGAAGAATGTTTGTAATATTGCTGTTAGTGTGCAGGATTGACACTATTAAGAGCACTTGGGATCAAGGCAAAGCAGTTGGGAGATGTTGCAAATCAAGACATTCGCCTGGCGAGCCACAGCGAGTGCCAGCGAATATTCGCCAGGCGAGTGCAGGCGAACTGGGGCGAATAAATCAGATTTAACTCCCAGACCCAAAGGATAGGAAGTTCGCCAGGCGAAGGTTCCAGCGAAGCTTCGCTACCATTCGCCTGGCGAAGGTGCTGGCGAAGAAGTGGTAGCTTTCCTCATGCAGATTCCAGTAGCAAAACCACCCAAAGTTCGCCTGGCGAGTGAAGCCAGCGAATGTTCGCCCGACGAGTGTTTATTCGCCTGGCGAATGCACGATTCCTAAGGGCGGTTTGCTGATCAGAGGCACTTTGAAGTGCCATGTTAAGTTGGTTCGTCGGGCGAATGAATGCCTTCGCCAGGAGAATGTGCGCAGACAACACATCATTTTTACTTTATTTGTTGCTCTATTTAGCCCATACTTGGTACTTCAAAAAGCATGATCTTGAAAAATCAAAAGGAAGACATTATTGGATAGCTCTAGAACCCTAAATACTTGAGTTCTTCTTCATTTTTTTACTATTTTTGTAATCAAGAGAAGTGGAAGCACATCCTTCATTGTTTCTTCAAAGTGGATGTTCTTCATCTTCTCCTTTCTTCTTGTTAAAGCTACCATGAAAATGTGTAGCTAAACTCATCTTTTGTCAAGGTTAGATGTAGGTGATTATTAAACTTTGTATGTGTATGGATGATCCTCATTCGTAAACTCTTGGATGATTAATATATGGTGAAAACTTTGTTTCATTTACAATCTTTTGTGTTGGTTGATGATTGAGAAATATTTTCCAACTCTAGACCTAGGTTTTCATCCTTCTCTTTTCTTGAGCTAGAGATAGTCTTGAAATGTTTTGTTCACTTATAATGTTGAACTTTAAAGTTGTCATTTGATAGATTGTGTGAGAGATCAACAATGGATCAAAATGGTAAATCTCACAATATGAGTTAGAGATAATCATATTGAGAGGATGTTGTGGATGTATTGATCATTAAAAGGAGTTTGTTAAATGTTGATTGGAAATATGCATGCAAAGTGATTACCGAACCCTAACTTTGGCAATATTTATTAAAACCGTTCAAATCATTATTTTACCGCATTTATTACTCACATGCAAAAGTTACCATTGTTTTAAAACCAAACACTTTGTTACTACAAAGTTACGAATTTAACAACTGTAGAAAGGCTGCAAAATTTCATATTCCCTGTGGAGACGATAACAAAAACCCGACACTTAACCACTGTTTTAACAACTATCACTGGTCTTTTTAGTTCATCGTCTAGGAATTCATATCTAAGGTTTTTGGGTAGTGTTTTAAGTTCTACAGATGGGTTCTTCGGACCTGGCATATGGTTTGGGGTCAGTGCTAAGCTCTCGCTTAGGCTGTCGTCTTTATACGGTTTACGCCAATCATCGTCTTCAGAAATATCGGGTATTTGAATCTTTATTATTTCTGAATACGTGGTCTCTTCATTTTCAAGTTCTATTATGCATTCGTCAATTTCGTCTACTAAATAGCAGGTATCGTCTATGGCTGGTGCTTGTAAGAACTTGGTGAGAATGAACTCTATCTTTTCTTCTCCTACTTCGAATGTTAGTCTTCCTTTCTTCATGTCTATAATAGCTCCGGCTGTAGCTAGGAATGGTCTTCCTAGAATAATTGGGGTAACAGTGTCTTCCTTGATGTCCATGATTATGAAGTCGGTTGGGATGTAGAATTGTCCTATGCGTACTGGAACGTTTTCCAGTATTCTGACGGGGTATTTTACTGATCGGTCAGCTAATTGTACGGACATTTTGGTTGGTATGAGGTCTCCCATATTCATCTTTTTGCATATAGATAAAGGCATAACACTGATACTGGCTCCTAAATCGCATAGAGCTTTGTCTATTACGAACTTTCCTATGACGCAGGGTATGGAGAAACTACCTGGGTCTTTTAATTTAGGAGGCATGCGGTTTTGAATAATAGCGCTACACTCTGCAGTAAGTGTAACTGTTTCGTTATCCTCGATCTTTCTCTTATTTGACAGGATTTCTTTGAGAAATTTAGCGTATGACGGCATTTGAGTTATCGCTTCTGTAAAAGGAATAGTAATATTCAGCTGTTTAAGGAGCTCTACAAATTTCTTAAACTGTCCTGAAGTTTTAGAGTTTATTAGTCTTTGCGGATAAGGGATATGTGGTTTATATGGCGCTGGAGGTGCTTGGGTTTTTTCACTTGCGGTATCCTCCTTCTCGTTGTCTTCCTTCTTCTCTAACTCGGATTCCTTTTCCGCTTGTTTAGTTGGTTTTTGTTGCATGGCTGAGTTTTCGGTCCTCGGATCGATCGGTTCGTCCAATTCTTTTCCACTTCTTAGTATTACAGCATTTGCTTGGCCTTTTGGATTCTGTTCGGGTTGTCCAGGAAATGTGCCAGTAGGTGCGGCAGCAGAGGCTTGTTGTTGAGCCACTTGTGATATCTGTGTTTCTAACATTTTGTTGTGGGTGGCTAAAGCATCTACTTTTCCGGTCAACTGTTTAATTTGCTCTCTAGTCTGTATGTTTTGATTCAGGAATTCTTTGTTTGTTTGAGCTTGAGTAGCTATGAATTTTTCCATCATCAACTCGAGGTTTGATTTCCTAGGTGCAGTCTGAGCAGGAGCTGGTTTCTGATATCCTGGTGGAGCAGTAGGCATTTGCAATGCATTTTCGCTTTTGTAAGAAAAGTTTGGATGATTTCGCCAACCTGGGTTGTAGGTATTTGCGTAAGGATTTCCTTGAGCATAATTTACTTGGTCTGGTGGGATTCCGGCTAGCAATGGGCATTCGGGTGCATTATGAGTAGTGCTTCTGCATAACTCGCAATTTGGAGTTACGGCAGCGACGGTTGCAGTGGGGTTGACGGTCAGACTGTCAATCTTCTGTGCTAGAGCATCTACTTTAGCGTTGAACTTTTCAAGACTGCTGATCTCGTACATCCCACCTTTCGATGTGGTTTTCTCTATTGGAGTGCGTTCACCTCCCCATTGGCTGTGGTTCTGAGACATGTTTTCGATTAATTGATAGGCTTCGTCGTATGGCTTATCCATAAGTGCACCGCCCGCGACAGCGTCTATTGTCAATCTAGTATTGTATAACAGCCCATTATAAAAAGTATGGATTGTCACCCAGTCTTCTAGACCGTGGTGAGGACATGTTCTCATCATATCTTTGAATCGTTCCCATGCTTCGTAAAGAGATTCAGTATCTTTTTGTCGAAATCCGTTGATTTGAGCTCTGAGTATAGCAGTTTTGCTTGGCGGAAAATATCTCGCTAAGAAGACGTTCTTCAATTGTTCCCACGTCGTAACGGAGTTGGATGGTAAGGATTGTAACCATGTCCACGCTCTGTCTCTAAGAGAGAATGGGAAAAGACGAAGTCTTATCGCGTCTGGAGTTACTCCATTTGCTTTCACTGTGTCTGCGTATTGTACAAACTTTGTTAGATGTTCGTTCGGATCCTCAGTTGCGTTTCCTGAGAATTGGTTTTATTGTACAGCTGACAGCAATGATGGTTTCAGCTCAAAATCGTTTCGAGTAATAGCTGGGGAAGCAATGCTACTCCTAGTCTCCATCTGAGAGGGTGTAGCGTATGCCATCAACGGTTTGTTTGGAGGTCCTTCAGCCATGTTTGATTCTTCTTCGGATTTGGGAATGGGAGTGAGAGGATCGGGAATGTTATGTTTGAGTTGGTACTCAATGATTCGGCTTCTTAGATGTAAGAAGCGTTCTAGTTCTGCGACTGAAGGTTTCAAGATATCGCCTTGTGGGCGATTACTTGGCATACAATCGACAGCACTAGTAAAGGAAAAATGAAAATAATTAACCTAGTCTATACAGCGTAACAGAAGGTTACACTATTGACTAAACGGGTCCCCGGCAACGGCGCCAAAAACTTGATCGCGACTTTCTATGTCTAATACAACCTAACTGCAAGTGCACAGTCTATCGCGTAGTAATAATAGATATCGATCCCACAGGGACTCGTAATCAAACTAGTGTTCTCGGGAGTTACTTTGTTTAGCTAGGTAGAATATGTTTAAGGGAATAAGATTGTCACTAAAGGGAACTAAGAATGTTAATTAAAGTATAATTAATTGAATCGATATGCAGTGATTATATTCTTCGGGGATTTGACAAGTTACCGGTGTATGAAATATTTTTCAGAGTTTATTTAAGCCGAAAATGGTGATCTGAAGACTCTCGCCTCACGATGGTTATTGACGCTAATCATAATTCTAAGGGCCAAACGTACACTTTCGTATCCCATTCGGGGTTAAAATTATTTTTTGGAAATCTCTAAGTTCTAATTCATTTTAAAGTGCTTTCGCTGTTATTAAAATGAATGACTAGTGTTTACTATCTGATCTTGCCGCAACTTTCGCTTGTTGGTTCGTATCTTAATTAATTTCCCACTTTCGTGGCAAAACTACTTTTAAATAAGTTCTCGCTTTCGCGACGAAGTTTATTTAGTAAATTAATTTTAAACACTCAGACCATAAACGACCTTTGAAAAAGACAGTTTTCAACCGGTTATTATCAAATCCCTTTCGAATTATTACTACATATCGATTACTTGAATTTAGCTAGACATGGATTTGGGAAAGGTAAAACATAAATAAAAACAATAAATAATAGCATGCATTATAATAAAAACTGGAATTACGATTGAAATGAGAAACCTGTAAATATTCCAATTGGCCTTTGGGCAGATCCTCCACAGATGTTGGCAGGATTCTGGTCTTTTTGCCAATTTGATCATACAACGGAAATAGAAATTACAGAAGGAATGAAAGGAAATGCAGAAAAAGAAAAGGAGAAACAAATAAGAATATTAAAACTGGAAAGGTTGCTCTGGAAATAAATTGGCAGCACTTTGTTGTATGAATGCGGCTCCCTTTCAGAGGTCCCCTTCTTCCCCTTTTATAGAAATGGAATTCTAACGGTTATAACTTGAAGAGGGTGGACTTTGAGGCAGAATAATCAGGGAGTAGTGGTCCACTATTTGGGACTTCGAACTGCTTCTTTCACGTGCATTTGAAGTGGGGCGTTTTTGCCTGCATGACGATCGTCACAAGGTGTGACGGTCGTCACCCGTGTGACGGTCGTCATGGAGCTGTGACGATCGTCACAACAGCAAAATCAGCATTTTGCGCTTTTCATGATGTTTTCATCCTTTTTTCGTCCATATTTCATCTAAGATTGCTTCTTTTCTTCAGATTGCCTTGTTTAGACGTGATCATTAAATACCTGCAAAACATCAGACAAATAACACGGAAATAACCCGAAATCGGATCGAAAACAGTTAAACTTCAGTTAAATTATGCATCAAAAAATATATATATGATTTCGTGTTATCAACTATATTATAAATTCTACAAAAATTCCTAAGGGATCCTAATTCAATTAAGAATGCCTCATACAAAAACCAGGGACTAAATCATCTATTAAGTCCTAAAATTAAGTCCTAAATCCAAAGGTATCAACCATAAACCCTAAAAATGGAGCTTCTAAGGTTTCAACCTAGAACTACCACTTACATTCATCACAAAAATGTGAGAAAGAAGCGAGTATGTAAAAAATCCTATAAAATCAGGCATCAAACATGATTATTTTAATGTCAATTAAAATGTAAAAAATCCCATAAAATCAGAAATTGCATGAAATAATAATATTTTTTATCTAAAAAAACTAGATCCAGTCATGAATCCAATGCAAAAAGAATGGGATTAATTGCATCATTTTTCCATTTTTTATGAATTAATCAATAACCATGTATAAAATGAAAAATAAAATGAAACTCAAAATAAAATGAACAAATGCATGGTGTGAATAGCAAGAGAAATCAGTTCATTTTAATGTCAATTAAAATGTAAAAAATCCCATAAAATCAGAAATTGCATGAAATAATAATATTTTTTATCTAAAAAAAACTAGATCCAATCATGAATCCAATGCAAAAAGAATGGGATTAATTGCATCAATTTTCCATTTTTTATGAATTAATCAATAACCATGTATAAAATGAAAAATAAAATGAAACTCAAAATAAAATGAACAAATGCATGGTGTGAATAGCAAGAGAAATCAGTTCATTTTAACAGACTGGGCCATAAAGGGGGTGGGGAGAGAAATGCGCGTAAAGCCCAAATACATTCAGAAGATCAAAATAAAAATAGAAAGAAAAATGTAAAACTCACGGTTCAGATAGCAACCTATTGTAGTGTAAAATCACATGGGCCTTGTACCTGGGGTGGGGATAACAATTTTCAACCTAAGCCCAACACAACCTAGTAAGTGAAACGCATCGTTTCGCTTACTCAGACTCTCTCATGAATCCAAACTGATCCTGGCCGTGGAATACATTGTTTAGTCAAAGTCCTCATGTTAATCCAATGGTGTCCCACTCATCTTCTTCATTTGAACCAAAAGTGGAGGGAGAAACACCATGGATGCAGGGTGAAGAACACTCATCCTCTCCAACTCGGGTTCCATCAAATCTTCACTAAAAATCAAACTCTAAAACCCTAATCCACTCAGAATCTCTCCCTGAATCTAACCCTAATCTCTAAACTTATTGAAACATCATCTAACTCAAAACACGATCAAGAATTCAAAATCTGCTCAAACCTCAACCATCACCATTCTCCAAATTATCTGGTCTAAGCTACTCTCCATCTCACCCTGAGCAATTCTAGCTATCACACTCATGTTCTAACTCAAGATTCAGCAAGATACACTCAAGAACAGAAATTTGGTCACTCCAATAATTGTCACTAAACCTCATCAATTGCTATCTAAAAGCTTCTACTAACCACCTACAATCATTCTAACCTAACAAACCGTGCTAATTCTACTTAATTTATGCCGGAGGAAGAAGTTTACATACCTGTCAATTCTTGATGAACAGATGTACAAAATCTTTAAATCAAGCTCTCAAACCTTCCAGACACGATCAATGAATCATTTCTTTGCTTCTGTATGCACAAGAACTGGTTGAAACCTCCTGGAACTTGAAACCCGATAGTGAGTTGCAGGTTGAAAAATCCAAATGCTAACACTCAAATCCTCAATGCTTTTGCTATGATTTCACTCTGGGATCATTCAACAATGCAAAAGGAAGCTATTGGGATCAAGAGAATGGATTGAAATGAACTCAATTGGAGTAACCGAATTCAGTTGCAAAATGGAAGTTTCAAAACTCACTCTCTCTTTTTCCTCTCAATTCTCACCAAAAAAACTGATATGAACCACTTCTATTCAATATATAGAGTGTGTAGGGATGATCTAGAAAGCTCTAGATCCTTCTAATGAGAAATTCAATTTCTCATGTCACTTGAATTCTCATGATATGCCATGGTATGTCCAACTCTGCTAACAGCTTGAAATCATCCTCATTCCCTTCCAATTTCTCCCCTAATGACATTTTGGATGTGTTTCGCTTGCAAGGGACCTTGATTATGCCTTGAATTTAGGTTTGGCAAATGTTACTTAAGATGTAAGTAACTACTTTTCAAAGCAAGTCCACAAATTAAACTTCAATTCAAAAATGTGGCTAAACCAATGTTCTTAAAATGTGTTTTAGAGTCAAAATGATATATTACATGCCTTGGTTTGGACATGTATAACAAAAATACCAATTTCCAACTTTGGTTCATTTAACTTATACCCTTATTTTAGGCCATTTTTGCAACTTTGAGCTACAAGCAATTCCAACCTCTCATGACCTCTTGGCTAGCCTTAAAACATCATTTTGAACAAGTTTGATGTTGGACATTTTCCCATTTGAAGCTTGCAAATATGAGTTATGGCCTTATGATTGAAATGACCTATAATCTCCAAATGACCAAAATACCCTTGACTTATCAAAGCCATAACTTGAGTTCTACAAATCCTATCAAGGACTTCTAGTACTCTCTAGAAAGCTAAGAGGATAGGGAACAACATTCATGTTGACCAAAAGTTCATAGGAATCATCCTTCTAGGGAAAAAGTCTCATGCAAGTTGGACAACTTTCAAGCTCCAAATTCACATACCTCAGATGACCTGTTACTTGTTAAAGTCATAACTTGAGTTCTACAAATCCTATCAAGGACTTCTAGCACTCAAATTAAATCTAAGATCATGCTCTACAACACTCATGTTGGGGGGAAAGATGAGATGTCAATCACATCTTGAGCTAAATTTTCTTGAAGATAGGGGTCAAACTAGGGGATTTTACACTGTCAAGCCTTAGAAACCCTAGCTTGAATCTTCTCAAACCCTTCAATCATGATGAGTTAACCTTGGAATCATCCTTATAACATCTCAATGTATCAATCCATGATCACATGGCTCTTGAATTAGGTCTCAACCTTCTCCAAATCATCAGTTGACTTAGGGTTGACCCAGTCAAATCCTAGCTGCACCACTCAAGGCTGAGTCTTCTTAATCTTGCACAATGACCTGTCTAGGCCCTAAAGTGATCTTAAACACTTCTCATGAGCTCTCTCAAGACCTCAAGTCCATCCTCATGGCCTCATAATCATCTGATGGCTTTCCACAACTCTCAAAGTTAGGAGGCACGCACTCTTGGTTTCAACCATTCTCTCTGAGGCTCTTTTAACTTCTCTGGAAAGGATATCAACCCTTGAACACTTGAATAACCTTCTTTAGCTAGCTTCAAAGTCTTGTGTAGCTCTTGATTGGTAATCATACCTCTTGATCTCCTGCATACATGTCAATGAAATGCAAATGATAATGCTAATGTGAATGAAATGAAACATAAGCTAGGTAAAGAAATGTTGGGCAAATTTCAAGGTGCAACAGCTGCCCCTATTCAAATGGCTTGGACCTGACTGGGTGAGAAGCGAACGAATCTCAAAAAATCAAGGTAAAAGACAGTTGAATACCAACAAACCCAGAAATTTTCCGACTGCACAAGTACGCGGTACACTGATGGGAACAAATCTTCGGAAACTGAAATGATAGCTGCACGGCAACTAGCTGGAGAAATACTGATCTGAATCTCCGTCAGGATGATTCTCTGATTTATCTGATATCATTGCATCCTCAAATCATCGAGGGGTCATCGGTTACACAGTAACTGGCGATCTGCCAACCGCATATGTAAACAATACTTGGATTGGTAGGAACATCTTCAAAACTGAGCATGACAGTTGGCGGCGACTTGTTGGGGAATTGGTCACACGGCAACCGGTGAAGGGTCTAATCTCAAATCTCCGTCAGGATGGTCATCTGATTTTGCTGTAGATCTTCGTCCTCAAGTCACCAAGGGGTCACTGGTCACTCGGTAACCGATGATACATGGCTGGTATTGCCGTCAGGCATTCCGCGACACTGCGACAAAAGAATTCCTCGGGACTCATCAGGTCATTAGGAACGTTTTAACAATCAAGTTAATTATGCCGTCGGGCATTCAAAGAAATTTCCGGGCGTCAGCCGCACTTCGTCAGTAAGTCGGAGATAGAATCCTCGGTCAATCATGAACCAAACAGGGATATCCAAACTTCTGCCATCAGGAATTCCGCATCAGCTGAGGGAACTGCTTCGACATCATCGTTGGACTTCGTCAGTAAGTCTTCAAATGTAATCCTTAATCAATCAGGAACCACCAAGGATATACATTCTTTTGCCGCCAGGCACTCCGCGTCAGCTGGGAGAACTGCTTTGACCTCGCAGTTAAACTTCATCAATAAGTCAGGGGTGTTGGCACTACTGCCAGACTTCAATCATCAAGTCTTAAAGTAAATTTCAACTTTTCAGTGATCCAGAGATCATTCTGGGTGAATCAACTCTACTGAGGACTTCAAGAATAATCTTGGACAAATAACTCCGTCGGGGACTTCAAGAATCATCCTGAACCAATAACTCTGCTGGAGATTTCAGGAATCATCCTGAGCAAACACTCTACCGGGGACTCTAAGCATCAACTTGAGCAACCCTCTCTGGCGACTTCACAGGGGATTTTAAGAATCATCTTAAGAAAACACCTTTGCTGGAGAATTCAAGAATCACCTTGAGCAAACCATTCTGCGAAGGAACACCTGCAAAACAAGAATGGTAACGACCTAGCTCATGTTTCATATGCATATGTTTGACAATGGTGCAATGCTCCACACGGTGGAAGTGCTACGCATTTAGGGTAAATGCTATGCAATCATGCAAACTGCTATGACCCCATCAGCAAAATAAATGCTGAAGGGAGAATCCTCCTGTCGAGGAGAAAAAAATCACTCTGGTGGAGGAAGGAATCGCCCTGCCGAGGAGAAGAAGTCACGCTAATATCAATTGGACTTAACCTGGGGAAACGAACTCCAGACGACTGCTGCAAGGGAATAAAGTTTACGAGACCTTAGACCTGCTCAGCTAGGTATACGACCTACAAACTGCTGAGGGAAACGATGTCAATCGCAGAAATAAACTGCGCGGCCTTCGCGGCTAAAACTTTCCTGGAGATAACGACTCCGATGGGGAAATACAGCATCAGCTATTCAACACTCTACTGGGGAGCACCAATCATGGCCCAAACGGCTTCCAAGGAATCGGCTCCCTTGGGGAACTGCAAACTCGGCTGGGGAAGAAAGAATCATCCTGCTTGCCGGGGAGAACACGACTTTGTGGGGAATTTCAATTCTGCTGGAGACTTTAGTCTGGAACTTCTGAGTACTGCATACTTCAGTATATGACTCAGCTGGGGAGATGACGTTCCTTCAGGATGCATCTGCTTGGGGAGAGAATCTTCTCTGCCTGGGGAGACACATATCAATGCTCACGATCTCATGTTCAATCTCCACGGGGAGACGCTGCTGAACTTGATGGAGAGGAAGGAGTCATCCTGCCTGGGGACGCATACGACGTGCTGCCTGGAGTATGCTATACCTGCAACAACACAAACAAACAGACAAGATACTCTTCTCAAAGGGACCTATCAAGGTTATCATCTTGTGACAATGTTCAAGTAATTCATTGTTTCAACAATTAGCGGCCTAGGCTAGTAAGTTTATGTATGCGCATTTTATCAACAACATCGGCGTTCTTTTTCGCAAACAAAACAGATAAATGCTAAACAGACAAACAAAATGGCTGAATAGTACACATTTTATTGATAACGAACCCCTGAATGGGTAAAAATGTTTTACAACAGATGCAAGCTCCTGGAATGAGGAAGCTGTGCAAAAATAAAACATAAATATACATCAGTATATACACAAATGTCGGCAATGTGGCATAGACGAACACCATGAGTTGATCCCTCTATGACCCACTCGACTTCGATACTTCTCCGGCGCTTCAGCTTCATAAGATATTGATTCAGATAAACGTCCCTCAGGTATTCCAAACCACTAACCAAATACAGTCCATCCGCGGAACACAGTCATTTGCTTTTTCAAATCCCTAACTTTTGCCTGAATCGCCCTTTCGGGTTTTCGATTCACCGGGATACCCTTTTTTGCCAAAGTCGCCCATCCGGGTTTTTGAATTTGCGGGTGTACATTCTTTTCTTTATATCCCTAATTTTTGTCCGAACCTTTTTCCTTTTTTATGGTTCGCCGGGATGCCCCATTTTTGCCTGGATATTCTTTTCCTTTCCAGCGGGTCATTTTTTAAGCAAAGTATTTTTTTAACTGCGTCCGCGTTCACCGGGGATGCAAAATCTTCACCATCCATCGTGGATAACAACAAGGCTCCTCCCGAGAAGACCTTGCTGACAACATACGGACCTTCGTAATTGGGGGTCCACTTGCCCCGGTGATCGGAGTGTGGAGGAAGAATCTTCTTCAAGACGAGATCACCCGTCTGAAAGCTTCTAGGACGCACCTTCTTATCATAAGCTTTCTTCATTCGGCTTTGGTACAGGCGACCATATGCAATCGATGCTAACCTCTTCTCGTCCACCAGGCTGAGTTGGTTTAGTCGGTTCTTAATCCATTCTGCCTCATCGAGTTTCACGTCAACCAAAACTCGTAAAGAAGGGATCTCAATTTCCAACGGTAGGGCAGCTTCCATACCGTACACTAGTAAGAAAGGAGTTGCCCCGGTTGATGTACGTATCGTTGTACGATAACCGTGCAGTGCAAATGGCAACATCTCATGCCAATCCTTATAGGTCACAACCATCTTTTGTACAATCTTCTTAATGTTCTTATTGGCCGCTTCAACGGCGCCATTCATCTTCGGCCGGTAAGGAGATGAGTTGTGGTGTTCAATCTTGAAACTCTGGCACAACTCCTTCATCATCTTGTTATTCAGATTCGAACCATTGTCAGTAATGATCCACTCGGGAATTCCATAACGACAGATGATGTCCCTCTTTATGAATTTAGCCACCACCTGCTTGGTCACATTAGCATATGAGGCTGCCTCCACCCACTTGGTGAAGTAGTCGATAGCTACTAGAATGAAGCGATGACTGTTAGATGCAGTAGGCTCGATCTTGCCTATCATGTCAATGCCCCACATGGAGAACGGCCAGGGGGAGGACATGACATTTAACGGCACAGCGGCACATGAATCTTATCAGCATAAATCTGGCATTTATGACATCTCTTCGCGAATTTAAAGCAATTCGATTCCATCGTCAGCCAGTAGTATCCTGCTCTCAGGATCTTTCTCGTCATAGCATGCCCGCCGGCGTGCGTACCAAATGTGCCTTCATGGACTTCTTCCATGAGCATACTCGCTTCTTTCTCATCTACGCATCTGAGTAGCACGAGATCGTGGTTTCTTTTATACAAAACTCCATCAGGATTGAGATAAAAATTTCCAGACAGCCTCCTCAGAGTCTTTTTATCCTGGGTTGACGCTCCCGCAGGATACTGCTTAGTCATAAGGAAAGTCTGGATATCATGGAACCATGGCTTGCCGTCGGAGGCTTCCTCGATCGCAAAGACGAATGTCGGTCTATCAAGACGAGAAATGACAATCCTTGGAGCTTCATTCCAAAAATTGACCTTATACATCGAAGCCAACGTGGCTAAGGCATCAGCCATCTGATTTTCAGCTCTGGGCACATGATGGAGTTCCACTCGATCAAAGAACGGAAGCAGCCTTCTGGCATAGTTCATGTACGACACCAAATTCGATTGAAGAGTCTCCCACTCCCCTTTAATCTGGTTGATCACAAGCGCCGAGTCACCATATACATCTAGGTTCTTGATTCTCAAATCAATTGCTTCTTCCAGACCCATGATGCATGCTTCGTACTCCGCTTCATTATTGGTGACCGGAAACGTCAGTCTCGCGGTGAACGGGATGTGGGATCCGTGGGGAGTCGTGATGGTCGCTCCAATGCCACTTCCGTAAGAATTAACCGCCCCGTCAAATATCAATTTCCATTGGGATTTCCTATCTGGCCCCTCGTCGGGCAACGGTTCATCTCAATCTTTCGCTTTGAGAAACATGATATCCTCATCAGGGAATTCAAATTTCATTGGCTGATAATCCTCGATTGGCTGTTCGGCAAGGTATTTAGACAATACGCTGACCTTGATAGCCTTCTGGGAAACGTACTGAATGTCATATTCCGTCAACCCCATTTGCCATCTGGCAATCCTGCCCGAAAGCGCTTGCTTCTCGAAGACGTACTTGATCGGATCCATCTTCGAAATTAGCATGGTGGTGTGGTTGAGCATGTACTGTCGTAAACGTTTGGCAGCCCAGGCTAGTGCACAACACGTTTTCTCCAGCATCGAGTAACGAGATTCACAGTCCGTGAACTTTTTACTCAAGTAGTAAATGGCGTGCTCCTTTCTGCCCGTCTCGTCGTGCTGACCGAGAACACACCCCATACTATTCTCAAGAACTATCAAGTACATGATTAAGGGTCGTCCGGCCATTGGGGGTATCAAGATTGGAGGTTCCTGCAGATACTGCTTTATCTTATCAAATGCCTTCTAGCAATCCTCGTTCCAGATAATCGCCTGATCTTTCTTTAGCAGTTTGAACATCGGTTCACACGTGGCCGTGAGCTGAGAGATAAACCTTGCAATGTAGTTTATTCTGCCCAGGAAACCACGAACTTCTGTTTCTGTTTTTGGCGCGGGCATTTCTTGTATCGCTTTTATCTTCGCAGGATCAACCTCAATGCCTCTTTCACTCACGATAAACCCCAGTAGCTTTCTGGACCGTACTTCGAAAGTACACTTGTTAGGATTCAGCCTCAACCTGAACTTCCTAAGCCTCTCAAAAAGCTTCAGCAAATTGACCAGATGCCCCTCCTCCGTTTGGGACTTCGCAATCATGTCATCAACATAGACTTCAATCTCATGATGAATCATATCATGAAACAAAGTAACCATTGCTCGTTGGTAAGTGGCCCCTACGTTCTTCAGACCGAAAGGCATTACCTTGTAGCAGAATGTTCCCCAGGGTGTAATAAACGTAGTTTTCTCCATGTCCTCCGGCGCCATCTTGATCTGATTGTAACCGGAGAAACCATCCATGAACGAAAACACGGAGAACTGAGCTGTATTGTCGACCAACACATCAATATGAGGGAGCAGGAAATCATCTTTAGGGCTCGCCCTATTCAAATCCCGATAATCGACGCACATTCGCACCTTACCGTCCTTCTTCGGTACAGGCACTATGTTGGCGACCCACGGAGGGTAAGTAGTGACCGCTAAGAAGCCAACATCAAGCTGCTTCTGCACTTCTTCTTTGATCTTAACAGCCATATCTGGTCGCGTCCTTCTAAGCTTCTGCTTAACGGGAGGACAATCTTCTCGCAGCGGCAAGTGATGGACCACGATGTCAGTGTCAAGTCCGGGCATATCTTCGTATGACCAAGCAAAGACGTCACTATACTCTCTCAGCATCTCGACCAATCTCTGCTTGACATCACTCTGCAATGCAGCCCCTATCCTGACGTTCCTGACCAGTTCTTCAGAACCCAGATTCACAATCTCGATCTCTTCTTCATGAGGCAGAATAACTTTCTCTTCTTGTTTCAACAAGCGGGCCAACTCTTCGGGAAGGTCTTCGTCTTCATCAATCTCTTCTTCGGCTTGATAGATCGGGTAATCGAAGTCGAAGTGAGCTGTAGAAGGTCCAGAGTCGATGTCATCTGCTATGTGGATCCTGCAATAAGAAGGGTTAAGCTTAAGACAAGAATATGCAGGTTAGCACAAACCCCATTGCCATTTTATTGTTTTTCAAAACAAATATAAAACAGGAATAACAGAGATCACAATATTTGAATACGAAGAAAAACGCCTTTTGATTTATTGGGAAAATGCATGTACATAATCAAACAAGGCCCTGACAATAAAACCACTATGCCCCGGGTAGGACATAGGGTTGTACAATGATTGGAAAAAGTAAATCATTACTCTTTGCCTGTCACTTGGATGATATCCCTGACGGACCAGTTGTTGAGGCTCTCGCCTGGTTTGCTCGGCTGGATCCAAAAGTCCAGGTCGCAGTCGCTGTCTCTGCCGTCTTCAGACACTGCGTTGACACTTTCAAATATCACTCCGCCACTGGTAAACTGGATCGGCCCTTTACCTCGCGACGCCCTGCTAGAAGAGGAGGCTTCAGCTCCAGGAGAGTACCCCAATCCAAACTTGTCTTGCTTGTTAGGTATCTCTAGAATTCGCCCCCAGCCTGGGGTGGATCCGACTTGAACAACGGCCCGAGCTTCCTTGAAGGAAGAGAGAGTCATCTCTGGCTTTTCAGTGACTACAGGAGCTACGTTCTTAACTTTAACAGCTTCGAACGCCTGACACAGGGTTTCGTGGATTTCCCCATCCATCTCAACATACTTGAAGGACGAAAAATGGCTCACAATTATGTCTTCCTCGCCACATACAGTCACAATGCTACCTCCGACAGCATATTTGAGTTTCTGGTGCAACGTGGAGGTCACAGCGCCAACAGAGTGGATCCATGGCCGGCCTAGGAGACAGCTGTAGGCTGGCATGATGTCCATGATGTAAAAAACCGCGTTGAAAGTTTCCGGCCCCACTTGGATTGGTAGTGTCACCTCCCCGAAAACATGGCGTTTGGTTCCATCGAATGCTCTCACAACCAGATCACTGGGTGTGCAGATCACTCTGCGAGTATCTAACTTCATCAATGCTTTCTTCGGAAGAACATTGAGTGACGACCCTGTGTCCACCAATACATGAGACATAATCGTTCCCCTACACTCTATCGAGATGTGCAGGGCGCTATTGTGGTTCCTCCCCTTCGGCGTCAGCTCCAGGTCAGTGAACCCTAACCCGTTCCCAGCATTCACGTGGGCTACGACCCCTTCTAACTGGTTGACCGATATTTCCTGCGGTACATACGTGGCATTCAACACCTTCAGCAGCGCGTTGTGATGTGCCTCAGAACACAGCAACAAATTCAGGATGGAAATTTTTGATGGTGTTTGATGGAGATGATCCACGATCTTGTAGTCACTCTTTTTAATCAACCGCATAAACTCTTCGGCGTCTTTAACAAGTAAGTCTTTTTCTACCCCACGAGGGATCTCTTCAACGACTTTACTTTTCCCTTTATCAGTTGCATCAGCTTTGTCCGCTTTGTCCGCCACGACCTCAGGTGGTGCAAACACTCTTCCGCTGCGAGTGATTCCGCTGACGCCCGCTAGGTTCTCCGCAGACGACCCAAATGGTTCCAGCTCCAACTTCTGTCCGTTGCAGTAGACCTCTGCCCCATAGTGCCATGGGACAGCATTAGTGCTTTCGAAAGGTATCGGCCCAGCTTTGGTGATGGTAATTGTGGGCGGTCTGGGTGCAGAAATGGTGATCGTCCGACGAGGGATGGTGATGGTAGCAACCTCATCATCTTGCTTCAGCATTACCTCTCCAGATCCACATTCGGCCCTCCGGCTAAACTGCAAGATTCCTTCGGTCACCAGACTCTGAATCCCCTCTATCAACTGTTCGCATCCATAAGGACTAGTCGCACAGCCCATACATAGTTCTCCACAGCCCGGGAAGAAACCTCTCTTCATCAGCTTAGCTTTAACGAAGCTAAGCGGTGTCTTCAGATCCCTGACGTCAGCCAACAAATCCAAGCTCTCGTCGTCAATAATGGCATTTACCCCACCTCCCCTATGATTCGGCATAGGGTTCTTCGTGACATTTGGCGCATTATCGGAGAAATTGATGATCTTAGCGTCCACCATATCCTGCACCTTGTGCGTGAAGGCTTTGCAATTTTCTATTGTATGGCCTGGTGCCCCTGAGTGAAACTCACAAGTTGCATTCGCATCATAACCTGGCGGAGGTGCCCCTGTCAAGGGAGCCAGGGTTCTCTTCTAGATCAGCTGTAACTGAAGCAGAGTCTGTAACAGCTGAGCATAGGACATGGGCGGTGTCTCGAGGTGACGGCTCGACAGAGGTGCCCTGTTCTGATACTTTCT
This sequence comes from Lathyrus sativus, assembly GCA_963859935.3. Classification (NCBI taxonomy): domain Eukaryota; kingdom Viridiplantae; phylum Streptophyta; class Magnoliopsida; order Fabales; family Fabaceae; genus Lathyrus; species Lathyrus sativus. The sequence goes on along the minus strand of OZ012740.1, from coordinate 552,564,487 downwards.
GTACCCTTGTTGATTCGGCTGCTGCTGCTGCTGCTGCTGTTGGACTGCCGGGATAGTTATGCTGGCTACCTGCTGGTGCTGGCTCTTGCCTTTCCTTCGAGCGTTGGACACGGCGCTCGTCTCTCCTTCCCTCCTTTTGCCACCATAAGGCTTCTTTCCTCCTCCAGCCGAGGATAGATCTCCTTGAATTTTCCCCAGTTTGATCCCATTTTCCACGTGCTCACCCGTGATAATGAGATCTGAGAAGCTTCCAGACATACTGCTGACCAATTTCTCATAATAAACCCCTGGGAGGGTGGCTATGAACATTTCCATAAGCTCGTGTTCAAGCATCGGCGGCTGAACCCTAGCTGCCAACTCACGCCACCACTGGGCGTATTCCTTGAACCCTTCGTTGTTCCTCTATGACAGATTCTGCAGTTGGACTCGGTTCGGAGCCAAGTCGCTGTTATATTGGTAATGGTGCACGAATGCTTCAGCAAGTTCCTTCCACGTGCGCACACTGGTAGGTTCCAAACTCAGGTACCATTCTAGGGAGGGCCCGGACAGGCTGTCCTGAAAGAAGTGCATCAGCAACTTCTCGTCCTTAGAGTGGGCGGACATTTTCCTGTAATATGATCTCAAATGGACGCGAGGACAAGTGGTGCCCTTGTACTTTTCAAAGTCAGGTACCTTGAACTTGGGAGGCACCTTGAAATCAGCAATCAGTCCCAACTTGGACATATCAACACCCATGGTGTTCTGGTTCTCGATATTCCTCATCTTATCCTCGAGTGCCTTGAACCTAAGCCGTGCTTCAGCACTCAGCTCCCCTTCAGCACCTCTCTGAGAGAACACATCATCTTGACGGTCTTCTAACCACGGCTGAGGCCTGAACAGATTTCCAACACCCGCATTGCCGTTGCCCAGCCCAGCATTGCCATTAGCCTCAAAATTTCCATTGCCGACGCCCGTCGTATTACCATTGAGCCCCATGTTAGCGACCACATTGCCGTTGGCACTACCATTCCCCCCGGTCACGGGGACGCCATTCTAAGGAGTTTCAACTGGTGGAGGGGTAGGCACGGTCCCACCATGGAGTACGCCATTGCTATCAACCCTTGAAATCAGAGGCTGAACTAGGGTTCTGAGCTGATCCTGGCCATTGGCGACTGCTTGCATGAGCTCCATGAAGCGGTCCATCCTTTCGCGGAGTTCTTGAACATCAGTCTGCACTTGCTCTATAGCTCTGACTTGATTTGCTCTGGTCGGGCAGCGGTGGATGGGTCTCTGATCAATCCTGGAATAACCTGAAACAACCTGAAAGCACAAAAAGTTTAGGAAAAACGACAAAGTGCTCGTTATGCAAATGCTTCATGTAAATGCAAACGTGTGTCCGTGCGTTAGGGAGATTCCCCCCGATCCTAGTGCCTGAGTGCCAGTGCTGATAATAAGAAGTCCGAGTCCAGTCATGGAAATAACATCTCATATATATAAAGAAAGCCCATCAAGGCGGTACACAATGTACAAGCAGAATCAATAGCATAACCTCAGCCAACAAGTCTGGTGATGGTCAGCGTACAACAACGATCATAACAAAAGGATTACAAATATAGTCAAGCACGGACACGGGCGTGAAACTCTTCTAATAACCCCTTCGTTTCTGGATGATCAGGCCAAGTGAGCAACCCTTCGACGAGTAACTCTCTCTGCATAATGGTGTATTGAAGACCTTCAACCGAATCTTCCCATGCTCCTTCGCTGAAACAATCATCTAACTTCCGCTTCTTGGATGTAAACGTTAGCTTGCGCTCCTTCAGGTTAGCAAGGGCCTTGTTGAGCTGGCCTTCAGCGACATATCTGCGAGCGGTTTCTTCATCAAACCTCTTCTCACTAGCCTTCACCTGGGCTTTCAACTTGGAGATCTGTTGCTTCAGCTTATCCTCCCGTTCTTTCCCGTTGGCTAGGGCGACCTTCTAATGCTGGTTAAACTTGGATATTCTCAAATACGCTTCATCCAAGTACTGCTTCTTAGTGGCCAGTACGTTGTTGACAGCTTTGAAGTCTCGACCCATGCGCTCATGCTCAACTATCTGCTTAGTCAAATCCGTCCCCAACTGGTTCACCAGCTCTGTTTGCTTCTTGAAGGAGTGGACGGTTTCGTTTCTCTCGCTTCTGAGTTGAGCCAATTCTTTCTTCAGCTCATCTCTCTCAGCTAACACCTGATTATGCTGCTGAATAGGCACGGTGGTAGGCTCTTCAATCACTGGAGGGCTTTCTGGCTTGGCAGGAGGAAATAGCATCCCTATGATCTCTGCCCTGGCTCTAATCCAGGCCACATACGGAGCGTAGGCTTGGCTATTGCTTTTCCCCAGCGATGGTTTTCCTCGCTTACTGATACCATTCCAAGCGCGCTGAAGCTTAGATAACATATCCCCCTCTAGAAGACCAGTGAGGTACAGAGATTCCTGCACCTCTTCATCCTTCGGCGGAGCTCTCAAAGCATAAGCAAACTGTCGGACCAGCAAAGATGGATTATAGTTTATACAGCCCTTCTTGCCTATCAAAGGCACGTTCGGAAACCCACTGCAGCTGAAGATGATCTCGGTACCCAACCTATCTCTATCAAACCGGGTAATATCCTCCACTGACAGACTCATCAGACGCTCAGGCCACTCAGCTGTGGCTGCAGACGAAGCAAAGGGACCCTTCTTGGGTAGGTGACTATCAAGCCATCTATAGAGCAGGGGCACGCAGCATGAGACGTTCTTACCCCTTCTGTTCTCGTTTTTGTAGTGGATGGAATGGTAGACATCCCCTATCATGGTAGGGACTGGATTGCTTGATGCAAAGATGTGAAATGTGTCGAAGTCTACAAAGTCGGGCATATTGGGGAACATAATGATGCCGTATATACACAGAGCAAGGATGGCGTTGAACACGATCCAACAACCGTCCTTGGCACACCGTTGGGCCTTTACCACTAAGAACTGCAAGGAGAAACCGGGAACCTTGTTCCAACTAGACAAGACCAACTCGGAGGCATCTAGGTGAAGTGAGGGAGCTAGACTAGCCAGATTAGGCTCAGCATCCATATGAACAAAGGGCATCTGACTCTTGATAGGCACACCTAACAAATCAACATACTCCTCTAGTGTGGGTGCGAGAACAAAGTCCTGGAAAGTAAAGCATCTCAAAGGAGGATCGTAGAACTGCAGCAGGGCATGCAACCCATTCAACTCAAACACAGAGGGCTTACGAACCAAACCGAGCAGTTTACCGTAAGACTTTCTGAATTCATCTCTCACAGAATCATCTGCTAAAGCAATCAAACCAGTCAGCTGAACAACATCAGGAGTAGGGAGCTTGTAAGCCACTGTCTTCCTCATAGAACCCATGATAGCACAATAGAAGGCAAGAAAACCTGAATCGGGGGAAACGGTACCTGTAACACAGACACACGTTAATGAAATGCAAATGAGTATGCAAAGCAATGTAAAATGCAGTCATGCAGCAGGAGATCAAGACAACTGTGTTGTTGAAGTGATGAAGGTAAAGGTTCTGTATCAACAAAACCACGATACTGCTCTGTCAAGAACAACCACTATCTCTGATAAAAAGGAAACCCTGATATCGGACCATAAATCTGCTCTGTCAAGAACAAACACACATATGATAATAAGAACTTATGATACAGGACCATAAATCTGCTCTGGCAAGAACAATCATATATCTGATGATGAGAACCTCCGGTACCAACAAAACTGATTCACTATCAAGAAAACCAGGTAGTCTGAAGGTTAAGGTTTCCTACAACAAACCCGACCCTGCTCACAAGTATGGACCTAAACTGACTCAAGTTCGGCATCCTATGCGGTCATCAGCGTCACAGACATTCAAGAGGGGTGATACGATACCCAGAAGGTGTGGCATCACCAGCTCCTGAAGCGGCCTCACTCGGTTGAATCCCAAATGATCGGTCCCTAGAGTCGACAATCCTCCAAACCAACAACCCCCTCAACCCAAAGGGTTGAAAAAGAAGTCAACCGGGAGAACCTCGTCTGAGCGTGGATTTCATGAGACATTAGTGCCTGCAAAGCAAGCACGCGCCCACTAATTTCCACAACTAATGCTATGTACACTCAAGCCTGGGTTTGGCTTCTCACTCATCAGAATGCCCTTCCCACAACAGCACAGATAATCATATCATACTGAAAATAAAGTGCGGGAAATAGAATGCGATAAATAAACACAACCCAACAAGTAATCATACAAGCGCTAGGATTGACTCTCGCAGGGGACGTCGGATCCCCAAACTGACTCGCATATGGGACGTTGGATCCCAGGAAACTATCAAGTCCCCAGCTGAGTCGCCAGCTGTCGCTTCCGCGAAAATAAGGTGCCGGCAAAACAGAAGAGTCACCACCTTTCGTCATTTATCCCTCAGAACGGGAAAGGAAACGATCAGAAAAACCTGAAGAAAAGGTATAAGACAAGGTCATCGCAACCGTTGTCTGGGTTCGGGAGTCGGTTACGCAAGGGGAAGGTATTAGCACCCCTCACGTCCATCATACTCGATGGGATCCATGCTTGTTGCGTTAATCTGACGGGTTGGTTTTATCTATCTACCTATCAAGGCTGGCTTAAAAAGAAACGAAAAATAACTCGGCAAAGCGTCGCACTTTATGCCTACGTATTCTCATCAGAGAATGAGAAATCAGAGTCAATGTAGTTCGACTAACTACGGGTTACCGGGAAGGTGGCTCGCCAATACGCCAGTATTGTGCCTACGTACTCTCAACAAGCATGAGAGATCAGAGCTTACGTAGTTCGGGATAATACGTATTACGGGAATTCAGATTCATCTGTTTTTTCGAGTAGGGTTAACAAACAGTTCCAGCAGTTTGGTGTACGCAGCTCGACCCTTGGAGACTTAGGCGTTACCGTTTGCGGTAGAATAGGGAGATAACAACACTCTTTTCTTCAGAAAAGCTTCCTTTGAATTATGGACCCACGGGGTAAAAAGGTTTGAAGTTTGTTTTCTGTCTTTTACGGAAGAACTGTTTTTTATGGATGTTTGCAACTAATATCGCACTAGAGACTATGACTTGAGAGTGAATGCGTCGCATATCACCCAAAGGGTGCCATACTAAACATCCAAGCTGTTGAAAAGATCTCTCCAACAACTCTTTCTCATATAGCTTAAGATTCGTAATGTACGACGTCAGTTAACCTTTATTACTGTATTTTAATTTGTTTTGAGATGAGAAGAGAGAACGAACATGTTCAACTAAGGGGAGACTATCAAGTCCTAATGTTGTCATGCCAATGATTCATCCTATGGTTGAAGTTTGAAACAGGGAACTCCTAGAAGTTATCATGCATGGTTTCAACCTAAAGTTCTAATCAGCACTTCCTTATCAAAGGAAATGAGATTCCTAGGGGATCATGTCAATGATAAACAGAAACAGATAAAGCATCAGCTTAAATAGTAAACAGTAAACGACTGTAAAATGCATGCAATGCAAGTGAGGGAGGAAATGTGTGTGGGGCATCAGCCTCCACAAGCTCATCTCAACCTCAAGCCAGATATGAATAACAGTAATCATACAGAAGAAATAAAATGCCATCAAGCAAAGCACAAACCACACAGGCAAGGGAGCTGGGCTCTACCGAATACCCGCAAGCAAAGCCATACAGTAAATATACAGGCAGAGGGAGCAACTCAACCTCTAGTGCAATCATGCTCCTAGCTTAAACCAATCTAAACATGGACTTATTCTAATGCATCAAGCAAATCAAACAAGGCACATCAATACAGTTGCACAGAAAGCAAATAGACAGGAAAGAAAGCAGATCAACAGCTTCCTCAGCTTCACAGCAAAGCAGTCCTCTGACAACAGTTCAGGGCTTTCCTCTTCAATAGCAAGTATCAACTTGCTTCTTCAAGCTTTCAACATGTCCAACTTATTCTCTTCAAGCTTCAGCCCTTCAACCAATCTCAAATTGAATCCTTTTTATACAAGTGTCAACTTGTTCTTCTTGATCTTCAAGCTCCAGCTGCAATGGCAATGCTCAAGGAATCATCCTCTTCCACACTCTTCAATTAAGTCCTCATCTTCAAACTCAAGTCAAACATCTTCAAGCTCAAACCAGGAGAAAATTGATTTACAAAATGAATGGAAATGACAAACAGCTTATTGACAACCAAAGGAAGCCTATAAGGGTTCATCATTGTGAGAGACCGGTTCCCTCAAAGTTCTACTCCCTAGATAAAGCCACTTATCCCTCCAAAGGAGGGATGTGAATATCTTGGAAGGACTTTTAGTCATTGGGAGGAATGGAAGCACAAGATGCTTTCCATATTTGTGAAAGAAATCATTCTAATTCTAAGGCTCTACCTATGTCTCCTATCTCCTAAATCTTCACCAGGCACCTTCAGGCGCAGGCAATTCCAAGCTCCAAGCTAATTCAAGCAACTTCAAGCAACTTCACCTTGTCTTCAACTTGTCTTCAATCTCAACCAAAGGCACACAAAGCAAAACCCTAATCTAAGGGAACCTAGGAAGTTAATCTAGTTGGATTAGTGCATTAGAATCATCTAAAGTTAGTACCTAACCTAAAACCAAACTAAAAATAGCAAACTATATTATAAATTCTACAAAAATTCCTAAGGGATCCTAATTCAATTAAGAATGCCTCATACAAAAACCAGGGACTAAATCATCTATTAAGTCCTAAAATTAAGTCCTAAATCCAAAGGTATCAACCATAAACCCTAAAAATGGAGCTTCTAAGGTTTCAACCTAGAACTACCACTTACATTCATCACAAAAATGTGAGAAAAATCTATGGGGATCATGCATATCTATGCTAGCCACATACTAAAAATCAGGGAAAGAATCATCATCAAATGATCAAACCAAATTCCACAAAATCAAGCATCAAACATGATTATTTTAATGTCAATTAAAATGTAAAAAATCCCATAAAATCAGAAAGTGCATGAAATAATAATATTTTTTATCTAAAAAAAACTAGATCCAATCATGAATCCAATGCAAAAAGAATGGGATTAATTGCATCATTTTTCCATTTTTTATGAATTAATCAATAACCATGTATAAAATGAAAAATAAAATGCATTTAGAAGATCAAATAAAAATAGAAAGAAAAATGTAAAACTCACGGTTCAGATAGCAACCTATTGTAGTGTAAAATCACATGGGCCTTGTACCTGGGGTGGGGATAACAATTTTCAACCTAAGCCCAACACAACCTAGTAAGTGAAACACATCGTTTTGCTTACTCAGACTCTCTCATGAATCCAAACTGATCCTGGCCGTGGAATACATTGTTTAGTCAAAGTCCTCATGTTAATCCAATGGTGTCCTACTCATCTTCTTCATTTGAACCAAAAGTGGAGGGAGAAACACCATGGATGCAGGGCGAAGAACACTCATCCTCTCCAACTCGGGTTCCATCAAATCTTCACTAAAAATCAAACTCTAAAACCCTAATCCATTCAGAATCTCTCCCTGAATCTAACCCTAATCTCTAAACTTATTGAAACATCATCTAACTCAAAACACGATCAAGAATTCAAAATCTGCTCAAACCTCAACCATCACCATTCTCCAAATTATCTGGTCTAAGCTACTCTCCATCTCACCCTGAGCAATTCTAGCTATCACACTCATGTTCTAACTCAAGATTCAGCAAGATACACTCAAGAACAGAAATTTGGTCACTCCAATAATTGTCACTAAACCTCATCAATTGCTATCTAAAAGCTTCTACTAACCACCTACAATCATTCTAACCTAAAAAACCGTGCTAATTCTACTTAATTTATGCTGGAGGAAGAAGTTTACATACCTGTCAATTCTTGATGAACAGATGTACAAAATCTTCAAATCAAGCTCTCAAACCTTCCAGATACGATCAATGAATCATTTACTTGCTTCTGTATGCACAAGAACTGGTTGAAACCTCCTGGAACTTGAAACCCGATAGTGAGTTGCAGGTTGAAAAATCCAAATGCTAACACTCAAATCCTCAATGCTTTTGCTATGATTTCACTCTGGGATCATTCAACAATGCAAATGGAAGCTATTGGGATCAAGAGAATGGATTGAAATGAACTCAATTGGAGTAACCGAATTCAGTTGCAAAATGGAAGTTTCAAAACTCACTCTCTCTTTTTCCTCTCAATTCTCACCAAAAAAACTGATCTGAACCACTTCTATTCAATATATAGAGTGTGTAGGGATGATCTAGAAAGTTCTAGATCCTTCTAATGAGAAATTCAATTTCTCATGTCACTTGAATTCTCATGATATGCCATGGTATGCCCAACTCTGCTAACAGCTTGAAATCATCCTCATTCCCTTCCAATTTCTCCCCTAATGACATTTTGGATGTGTTTGGCTTGCAAGGGACCTTGATTATGCCTTGAATTTAGGTTTGGCAAATGTTACTTAAGATGTAAGTAACTACTTTTCAAAGCAAGTCCACAAATTAAACTTCAATTCAAAAATGTGGCTAAACCAATGTTCTTAAAATGTGTTTTAGAGTCAAAATGATATATTACATGCCTTGGTTTGGACATGTATATCAAAAATACCAATTTCCAACTTTGGTTCATTTAACTTATACCCTTATTTTAGGCCATTTTTGCAACTTTGAGCTACAAGCAATTACAACCTCTCATGAACTCTTGGCTAGCCTTAAAACATCATTTTGAACAAGTTTGATGTTGGACATTTTCCCATTTGAAGCTTGCAAATAGGAGTTATGGCCTTATGATTGAAATGACCTATAATCTCAAAATGACCAAAATACCCTTGACTTGTCAAAGCCATAACTTGAGTTCTACAAATCCTATCAAGGACTTCTAGTACTGTCTAGAAAGCTAAGAGGATAAGGAACAACATTAATGTTGACCAAAAGTTCATAGGAATCATCCTTCTAGGGAAAAAGTCTCATGCAAGTTGGACAACTTTCAAGCTCCAAATTCACATACCTCAGATGACCTGTAACTTGTCAAAGTCATAACTTGAGTTCTACAAATCCTATGAAGGACTTCTAGTACTCAAATTAAAGCTAAGATCATGCTCTACAACACTCATGTTGGGGGCAAGATGAGACGTCAATCACATATTGAGCTAAATTGCCTTGAAGATAGGGGTCAAACTAGGGGATTTTACACTGTCAAGCCTTAGAAACCCTAGCTTGAATCTTCTCAAACCCTTCAATCATGATGAGTTAACCTTGGAATCATCCTTATAACATCTCAATGTATCAATCCATGATCACATGGATCTTGAATTAGGTCTCAAACTTCTCCAAATCATCAGTTGACTTAGGGTTGACCCAGTCAAACCCTAGCTGCACCACTCAAGGCTGAGTCTTCTTAATCTTGCACAATGACCTGTCTAGGCCCTAAAGTGATCTTCAATACTTCTCATGAGCTCTATCAAGACCTAAAGTCCATCCTCATGGCCTCATAATCATCTGATGGCTTTCCACAACTCTTAAGTTAGGAGGCACACACTCTTGGTTTCAGCCATTCTCTCTGAGGCTCTTTTAACTTCTCTGGCAAGGATATCAACCCTTGAACACTTGAATAACCTTCTTTAGCTAGCTTCAAAGTCTTGTGTAGCTCTTGATTGGTAATCATACCTCTTGATCTCCTGCATACATGTCAATGAAATGCAAATGATAATGCTAATGTGAATGAAATGAAACATAAGCTAGGTAAAGAAATGTTGGGCAAATTTCGGGGTGCAACAGGCGGAAGAGTGCAACACTATTATTCATGAGAAAACTCACACACAAACTCACTGATCCATGTAGGATTGTTATTCTTTTATCAATTTGTTCACTAACTATTAAGCACGCTTTGTGTGATTTAGGAGTTAGCATTAATCTAATGTCACTTTCTAAGATGAGGAAGTTAAATTATGGTGTACCGAAACCAACTAGAATGACTTTAACATTAGCTGATCAGTCAATCACGTGCCCATATGGAGTTCTTGAAGATGTCATTGTTAGGGCTGATGGTTTATTGTTTCCTGCATATATTGTGATCCTAGTCATGCTTAAAGATGTTGAAACATCGTTCCTTCTAGGATGGCCATTCTTGGCAACAGGTAGAGATCTCATTGATGTAGAAATGGGGGAGTTAATATTGATACTGAAGAAAGAAAAAGTTATTTTCAAAATGTTTGAAGTTATGTGACATCACAAAGAGAATCCTAAATGTTATAAATTGATGTAATGGAAGAAAGTGTTCAAAGGTTCTTGATAGCCGAAACACCATCACTTCCTATGGATTGTGTTATGGTTAATTCCGTTGAACAGATAGAAGATGAATATGATATTGAGATAGCAAAGTTTTTACTCCAACTTCAAGTAACACTAGTTAAGGATTGTCATACCCCAAATTTTACCTCTAGATTGGTGATCATTTTTGCGCATTTCATTTTATTACATGTTGTCTTTTAATTAACCATTTTTAACCGTTTGTTTGTTTTGTTTCGTGAAGTTAGGTTACTGCTGGAAGTTCAGGAAGTTATAAAGGCTTTGAATTGAGTTGGATTTTACTGTTGTTTCGAAGAGCATAGGATGAGTTTTCTTAAAGAGTTTCAAAGGAGGTACAACTTCAAGTGGTGAGAAGTTTCCTTTTAAGTTATGGACTCAATGGAATTGGTATATAATTAGTTTCATGATTTAAACTCAAGGATAAGTTGCTAGTAATATTCATCAGGCTCGAGTTTGTTATGAAGGTTAAGTTTGATAAAGATTCAAAGCCTAAAATTGCCAATCTCTTGAAATTCTAATTTTAATCACAAATTGCTCAAGACTCTAATGTCATAGGGAAATTGATTTCAATACAAATTTCATTCCAACCTAGACTTGTTCCAAGAAGAAAAAAAATAAGTTGCAAAGTCATTACAATTCAAGTTGTTCCAAGATTAAAACGTGACAATTTCAATTGGTCCTACTTGACAAAGCTACAAAGATCAAGAGGCTTTACAAAGTGCAAGGTCTTCCTTTCTCTTCCAGTGGTTAAAAGCAACCCTCATCTCACTCGGGAGCTTCGTTTAAGGGTTAAAGAAGTACCACGAGTAGTTGGGGAAGCAACCAAAGATTCTGATTTACCTAGGAATGCAAAGGAGAAAATGAAGGCAATAGAGCAAACATTGTTGAAAGGAAAGCAAATTCAAGATGATTGTGCTGCATCTGTGAAGAAGCTTCGGGCTATGATCAATTCAACAGAAGAGCAGCTACACGTGCTCAAGAAGCAGACTTTGTTCTTAACACAATTGACGGCAAAAACACTTCCCAAAGGTCTTCATTGTCTTCCGTTGTGCCTTACAACTGATTATTATAAGTTGAATGCTTCTCAACAACAGTTCGCTAATCAAGAGAAGTTAGAAGACCCAGAACTGTATCATTATGCAATATCTTCAGACAACATATTGGCAACAGCTGTCGTTGTGAACTCAACTGTCGTCAATGCCAAGGATGCAACGAAGCATGTTTTCCATGTTGTTACCGATAGGCTCAATTATGCGGCAATGAGGATGTGGTTTTTGGGGTATCCACCTGGCAAGGCAACCACCCAGGTTCAGAACACGCTTACATCGTTTGATTTTCCATTTTACGATTCACCATTGAGCTCAGGGATACTCCAAAAGCCTCGTACAAGAGAAAAACAAACAAAGTGATTACAACATGGTTCACAAATTTAACAGAACCACACAAGAGTTCTGAAGTCCTGTAAAGAAAAATAAAGAATTTTACAATATTTCAAGTCAATTACCACAATGTCAGCCCTAACAACATCCTCATTTGCGGCGTCAACCACAACCGCGGTGGCTCGGCAATCTCAATAGCAGCTGCAGCTTCAAAGCCAGCGCAATTATTACCCTGTGAGATGTTCGTTGCTGCCAAGAGCTGCTACACGGAAGCAGGATGATTACGAGGTTTCGAAACCGTTTTCATTCGGAGCTCCTCCCAGATTCTATGCTGAAGTATCATGAAAAAGAAATGGAAGTTTAGTAGTTCCCAGATAAGAAGAACGTAACCTGCTCCCTAATAGACTCGACCTACAATGCTTCACCTGACCAAAGAAAGAAGAATTTATTTAATGTGAAGATACTGTCATGAAAGGTTCAACGTCCGAGCATAAAAAACGTATCAGAAACAGAAGCATTACAGCAAGTCTAAAAGAACTTCAGCAAGCTAATGCACACACGGTTAAGACATCTCCAAAAGTACCTCAGAATTAAAGACATGTTGTTGCTTCCAAGCCTTAAGACCCGCCAGTACAATATGCATATCTCTCCTATTAAATCTTTCCTTGTTGAAACCAGGACCGAATATCAAGGCTTTAATGTGCTATCCTAAGATGATTAATAGCAGGCCCTGCAGGTTAACAACAGGATCACGTCAAAATAGGTAACCACCAGATCTGCCGGAAAAAAAATGGAAACAAACAACCTGCACTCAACAAAAGATTTCCATGCCTAAAACATGTCCAACACAACATTCAAAGCGAAACTAAATTAGGTAGAGATTTGTTCCAAACATATTCAAAATGGAATTGAAATCATGCTATCAGGTTCACAAACAACACATATTGTTGCCAAAACAACTTCCCGACATAATCAAGACCACTATTTTCAAGACTAGATTTTCTCAGTTATAAAAGAGAAGGCACGGTTTCAGAAAAGGGGGGATCCACAAAACCGAACGAAATCGCATAATTCACAGAAATCCCTTCAAAAACCTAAAATTGGTAAAAGGAAAAGTAAGAACTTATCTTTTTGGGAGGTTCGCCGGAAGTCGCCTTCCGCCGTCGAGACTCTCGTTGCCGGAAATCTCCATATCCATCTGTAAATCCACCATCTTCGAAATCTTCTAACCCTCATCCCCACTGTTGTTGTCGGAGAACACCACAGACTCTACTGCGAGACTGCCAGAAACCGTCGCGAAGGCTCCGACGAAGCCCTGCAAAACCATTACGCCGTAATCATTCTTTTCTCTGTTTGTGCTAACGTTTGTTTTGAATGTTTTTTAGGGTTATGTTAAGATTTGATACGAGGAGACGGACGGAGAAGAATTGAAGCGGGAGAGAGTGAAGAAGAGGTGAGGCGCCGCTTGATTGAAGAGGAATTAGGGTTTTAAGAAAACCCCTTTTCCTTCTTGGCGTGTTAGGATCCGGACCGGGTTGGGTCTGGTGGGTTCATCACCACTGGCCCAACCCGTATATTTTTCAATATTTTCTATTTTTTTATTATTTTGATTATTTCTGTTATTATTGTAATATGTAATTAATTATATAATAAATAATATACTACTAACTACTAACAACACTAACAATTACTAACCTCTTTTTTAATTGATCTTAAAATCTGGAAACAAATAAAATAATAATAAAAATGAATTTTTTCTTTTAAAATAATAAAAAGTAATAATTTTAAATATCAATTTAGGTTCATAACAAAAAAATAAAACGAAAAATAATTAACTTTTTTTTCCAGGTTTTATATTGACTCAGTTTTAATTTATTTATTTTTAATCCAATTTTATTTTTCAGTTTAATTAACTTTCTTCAATTAATAAAAATAGAAAAAACAAAAGTATGTTTAGATTAGTTTTAATATTTAATTTCACTTTCTTCTTAATGATAAAAAAAAACCTCAAAAAGATACATATTTATTTAAAGAAAAAAAGAGTCTTTTCATTCAAAATAACTTAGAACTTTTTGCTTAAAAATAATTTAAAACTCCCAAAAATAAATATTCATTTAAAAAATCCAAAAAAAAAATATTTGTCCTTTTCTCAAATAACTTAGATTTAACTTAACATTGATCAATCTAGCGTCCTTTTAATCCATTTTCTAATATTTTTCTTAATGAAAGTTCTCAAAAATAAGCAAAAATAACTAACTTCTAATTCTTATACCAAATTCACAAAAATCATTTAATTGCTAATATCATTTTCTAGTTTAGATTCAATCTCAATCTTAAAAATCTCACAAATGATAAAAATAGTTAACTTCTAACTTCTAAGTCAACTAAATCAAAACAATTCATCCATTACCTCACTCCATATCATTTATTTATCATTGCTTTACATTGGCATTTTCACTTTCACCATTATTTTCCCTCCGAAGGAAAGATTCACATGTTTGACCCCTGTGTCGACACCTTTACCCTCACCCTAGCCTTAGGATTTGAGTCCACGTACTCACCTCTTAGGCCGTATTCCATATAAGCTTCCCGCCGTGGAATAGTTACCCCGCACCCCTTCAACCTTATAATGTAGAAATAGGAGTCATCGTACTCCAAAATAAGTGCTTCCCTATTGACGTTTATTTCCCCCGGAACCTTGACCAAAGTCAAGAAGTTCCCCATCTCCCTCTGTGAGGGGAACTACGAATACTCTGATTCCATCCCCTACCCCAGGATACGTAGGCACAAGATGCGAGTCTTGGAGAGTATACTTAGGACTAACCCCTTTAGGTCCTTTCCTTTCACCCTTAACCCTTAGCATTACCCTTAAGCAGATAACTATAGCAATAGCACATTTAAAACAAGAGGTTCCTGTAGAGTACTACAGAAGTTTAGGGTGCTAACACCTTCCCTAAACTTAAGCAACCCCCGAACCCTAGATCTCTCCCCGCATTGTGTTTACGATGCAAAATAGGTTTTCCCTTCCTTTAACCTTTCCTTCAGATAAATAAAAGACCGGTTGTAAATGAATTAAGATTCAAGTTAATCAATAGCTTGACATCCAAATTTCACCGCAACAGAAAATGGCGACTTCACTGGGGAAAGTTTTATCTTTTGAGAGTTATCCCTATCTTGTTTTTTATGCTTGCTTTTGCTTATTATCTGCTTATATATAATTGTTGTACCTTGCTTGGGGTTTATGTTGTTGTTGTGAGACAAGTCCTACACCCAGACTTGAGTGAACTTAAGATAGGATAGTGATATGTTCGACGAGGCTTATAGGGGGTTGAATCCCGACCAACTTGACTCGAAAATCACGCTCAGTTGAGACCCTTTCGAAAATGGTTTGGTTGAATGAGTTATCGTGAAAATTTTTACTATTGTCGATTGGAGTCTATGATATTGAGGACCGTAGTTACTTAAACACAACTTTGGCCTTATTTAGGACGTAGTGCAAGGACTATAAGGGAGTACTCCCGAAATAGTTGCTACGCGATACTACACTCAAAAGAGGTTCTCTTGAGAATATTATTAACCACCAAGTAATTGGGAAATTGATAATATCCGAAAGATGGATTGATGACTTTGGGCACCATTTTAGAACCCTTGTTCTACAGGTACAACTAACCTATAGTACATGCCTTTTGGGATGGGTAGACCTTAACTCCATTCATTGTTCCTCTAACCTAGGACTTTTGTTGTTTGTGTGTATTTGTGCATGGCATTCATAAAACATCGTTCCTAGTTTCAAGGAATTCAACAGTCCTTTGCAAATTCAAAAGTCCTACATTTTTAAAGTTTAAAACCTTTTCCCAAATTTCCTAAAAATGTTTACAATCGACTGCTGAGGTTCTTGAAACCATTGCATGGCATTAGCATCACATTTTTGCATTGCATTTTTCTCCCGGTTTCTCATTCCCAGTTATCTTTATCTCCCAGTGTTCCTTTGGGTCGTCAAGCTGATTCCTCGACACAGATATCAGACTAGAGCTAATTTAAGATGCAAGATGTCAGAACAAGAGGAGCATAATGCGGAAGTCCGAATGGAAATCGATGAGTTGAAAGCAGGCATGACTAGGCTTACCGAGATGCTTCAAGTACTGATTGCTAGAGGAGAGCCACCTCAGAGAACAGTTATTCAAGAAGTTTCAAGTGCTGATCCACCTCCTGTTTCATTGCCACCCTCTACTTGGCCGAAGTTTGGTTTACCTCATAACTACTCTCCACCTATTGCATCTGCTGCTACAATTGGTCAGACTGTCAGACCAGTTTTTCAAGCTCCTGTCTTTACCAAGGCCAGACCTGTGGTCCACACTGTCAATCAGACTGTCCAAACTCCCTTTGAGAATTCTCCTTATGAGTACAATGCTGCCCGTGCTCAAGAGGACAACCAGGAAGACTTTGTTGAGCCTGAGATTACCCATGAACAGTTTCAAATCATAAACAAAAGACTCCAAGCTGTCGAAGGTACTGATTTCTTCAACGTCGATGCCGATAATATGTGCCTAGTTTCTGGTCTTGTTTTGCCTTCCAAGTTCAAGACTCTTGAGTTTGTGAAGTATCAAGGTCACTCATGTCCCAGAGCCCATCTAATCATGTATTTTCAAAAGATGGCAGCTTACACCAACAATCAGAAGTTGTTTATCCATTGCTTTCAGGATAGTCTGAGTGGTGCTTCTCTCAAATAGTATATGAACTTAGAGCCTAACAGTGTCCGCTGCTTCCAGGATCTCGGTAATGCTTTTATGAGGCAGTACAAATACAATTTAGACATGGCTCCTAATCGCCGTCAGCTACAAAGTATGTCTCAGAAAGAAAAAGAGTCATTCAAGGAGTATGCTCAGTGTTGGAGGGAATTAGCTTCCCAAGTTGAACCCCCTATAGCAGAAAAGGAATTGATAGGAATTTTCATGGACACTTTGTCTCCCTTCTATTAGGAAAATATGATTGGAAGTGTCTCTTCAAGCTTTACAGATCTGGTGACTATTGGCCAAAGGATAGAAGAGGGTTTGAAAAATGGTAAGGTATCCAAAGCTGCCGAATCTTCTAATGGGGCAAAGAAATCCTATGGGAATTTACAGAAGAAGAAGGAGGAGTAGACCAATGCTATCATGACTGAATCAAGAAAGCCTCGCCATAGACCTCAACCTGCTGCTGCTCCACAGTCAGCTCAGACTCCTCAACGTCCAATTATTAGACAAGACCAGTATCGAAACAGGAATCAATTTGATCTTATTCCTATGAATTACACAGAACTTTATCCTTACCTGGTTCAACGAGGATTGATCACTACAAGGGCATTACCACCTCCTCATAATCCTCCTCCAGCTGGATTCAAGACTGATTTCTAGTGCGCTTTTCATGAGGGTGCCTTAGGCCATGACTTGGAGCATTGTTTTTCACTAAAATCTAGAGTTCGTGAGTTGATTAGAGATGGAACACTGGATTTTGCGGATAATCCTCCAAATGTCTAGAAGAATCCTTTGCTAGTGCATCAGAAGTGAAGATTCAGACAATACTGATTCAGTCACCTGGCTTTCGTTTCTCGTTGTTTGTACTTTCCTTATTTATATTAGTTGTTTGCTTTCGAATTATGTTTGTACTTTTACATTGATGGAATAAGCATCGCAACTTTCGATTTCAATTCATTTTTTGTCAATTATTTGCATCTTTATGTTTTATCTTTTAAATATTTACTTCTTGTCCAAATCTGTGATATGCAAAGATTGGAGGGAGGATGATGAAAACGTTATACCCATAATTGCTGTCAACATGGTTTCAATCAAACTTTGTTGACGATGTAAGACATTGTTTCAACTCCCAAACACTGGAGAAATAAGGAAGTTATTCCCTTGCCATTCCCTTTGAGCCTAGAAGTTGGAGTTCCTTCCTTTACGAACCAAAACCCGCAATCTTAGCCTGGGGCATGGGTAGTTCTCAATTAATTCGGTTATGTGTTCATACAATACACCTTTCATATAAAGGTTGCACTCACAATTTTCCTTCGCACACAACAAGCAAGTGTCGAAGAGGTGTTCCAAGTCAAAAGCCAATGAGGGTTCACCGTAATCATTAAAGCTAGGCAGTCACTTTCTAAGAAAAAAATCAAAAGAAAAAACCCGCTAAGTTTAACCTATGAAGGAGATTTAGGCAAAACTAGGGCATCCCGCTGACTGTGTGCTTTAAAAACAGCTCAGGCAAAAGTTAGGGATTATAATAAGAGGAGGTCTTTAAATCCTCACCATGAAAATCCTCAATGTCAAAACAACCATACGTTGTAAATAAATAGTGGCTGCCTTTTCATAGGTCCCTTGACTTCTGAACCATCGTCATTATTATCAGTGTAATTCCTAACCTATAAGAATCCGAATGTATAATATTGAGTTAACTGAGCGTAGGAGTGAAGATCATCACATAGATTGGGTGGGTACAAATAGATTTTGAGCCTTTATCCTTTGTTTCATAAACCGTGAACCAGGCCATGTTACAGCCTTCAAAAGACCTAATTGAAGCAAGGTTTATTTTAAAAGCATACTACAACAAGGTTGCGTAAGCTGACTCCAAAAGATCTTTGCGAGTCATTTATTTTGGTAATACACTTTTATTTCAAACTTTGAGCGTCTAGAACCACCGTGTTCTGACCAACGACTCGTTTATTCTTCATATTTCAAAATAATTTTGATTTCAAAAGTTGCATAAGCTTTACATTACCATGTTTGTATGAATACTTTTGTTTGCAAACTGGCTTTCCTCTAAGGAATTTTCAAACATCGAGAAATTTGGTCAAGTGGTCCTATCAGGGGCAAGTTCTTTTTACATCCTGTTTAAGAATCAGTTCAAGATTTGTTCAAGGCAAGGTCTTCTCCGATTTGGTTTATCCAAAGGATTTTTCAAGACTTATACTGGGGCAAGCCTCCCGAGGGTATAGTAAAACAGTCTTTTCAAAATCAGACAGGCTGAAGCAATTATCAGTTCACTTACAACAAGCAGCTAATCTGGGGCAGTTTACTTAAAGAATCCCAAGCAGCTATCCATCCCTCCTACGAGGACCATCAACCCGATTACAATTTAGCAAAGTGGTAGTGATGTACGTGTTGAGGAATCAGTTTCCCAGTCTTGTCATCTTACCAGAAGAGCCAAGCCTTGTCGTCGGCATCTGCATTTGCATTTGATCATATCTCATAACATAATTCATATACATATACATATCATGAGTGTTTCATCCTCATTTGCATTTCTCCCGAGGTCGTGTTTTATCCACGTCTTACCTTGTGGTCAAAGCCCAACTTACTTGGCACCTACCAAACAACCTTGTGTCAAGTCTATCTAACGTTTTTCCAGATATGACGTTTTACTAAAAAAGGATCCCGAGTTGAAGGAACTCTCAAAGCACATGAAATATTCCTTTTATGTGATAATCCATTATAACCTACGGTCATAAGAAATTCCTTGTTAAAGCTGGAAGAAGAGAAGTTCTTGAGAGTGTCAAGAAATAATAAGAAAGCACTCGGTTGGAGTGTAAGTGATCTGAAAGGTATTAGCCTAGCTTATTTGATGCAGAAGATAAAATTAGAAGAAGAGTTCAAGCATGTATTTGAAGGTGAGAAAAACACTTAGAAGGGGCGGGGGTTGAATAAGGTTTTTAAAACAATTTTGGAAGAAAGAAAAATAACACAGTATTTTTATCCTGTTTCGTTTGAACTCAAACTAATCCAGTCCACCCTACCAAGGTGATTTGCCTTTCTCAACAAGAACTTAATCCATTATATCAAAATTGATTACAGTGTAAACCACTAAGACAACTGTCTTAGTCTTCTCAAGAAATTCTGACCACAACTTGGTCTTCTTAAGGAATTATTTTGACAAAAGATTTAAACTAACAATTTGTGTTTAAGGTTTTGCTTCTAACAAGCTATATCACAACAGTGATGTTTACACAAAATTAAAAACGAATATGAAAATTGGTAAGCTTGAAGAATATTTGAATGAGAGCTTGTGAGTTGTTTTTCTTTCAAATGATTCATCAACGTTGGAAAGATGCTGAAGCTTGTTTAAATACTACTTCAAGTCCTTATCTCAAATACTGTGCATTGTTGTATGTTCTGCTGTCTCTGTTGCCTTTTTATCTTCTATTGACTTTTCCTTTCCAGGAAGAGGAATGTTCAGACAAGTGCTTTGTGTTTGAATTCTTGTGTCATGCATAAATGAGGAATAGTATCGTTGGAGCAAACGTTGGGATTAGCAATGGATCTTTTCTTTGAGCTGGCATCTTTTCAAATACATAAATATATCCTTCAATTAAAACTAACATCAAATCCTCTGATGTAGTTCCTTGTTCTTCAGATCAGAGTCTTGCAGCAATAGTGCTTAAGCGTGAATGTTACAATCAGCGCAGAGTTGAATATCAGAGCCTATGTACTTGCAGCGTGAAGTACTTCCAGAGTCTTCTGAAGCTTTACGTATGTCCTTTGCTCAAGTTCTTCATAGCTTTGCTCAGAGTCATTGTAGCAGATCAGAGTCTTCTGAAGTGTTGCTTCTGATGCTCAGAGCTTTTTCGTTCTTTGGTGTTCAGAGGCATTCTTGCTTCCAGAATAATATTAATTTTGATATCTGAAACAAATAAACACTTGAACAGAATTAGTGTGTATAAATTCTCTATACAAAATTTCATTAATGTTATCATCAAAACAATGAGATATATTGAACATCAATCTGTGTTCTAACAATCTCCCCCTTTTTGATGATGACAAAAACTATGGGAAATTTTTTTAATATAGAAAAGAAATATTACTCCCCTTGAGAATATTAATCTCCCCTTGAAATGAATACTTCAGAAAATACAAAATACTTCCCTTTCAGCTTCTGTATTCTTTTTAGCTTCAGAGGAAACTTGCAGATTCTCAGACTTTTAGTTCAGAGTTAATTCTTAGAATTTATCAGAAGAGAATTATTTGCTCTGAAATACTCAAGAAATATGATTAGTTGAAATATATCATGTATGAGTTGCCTTTGGTAACTGTTTATGTGTATTATCAAAATTACCATTTTCTCCCCCTTTTTGTCATATCAAAAAGAAAATCATTTAAGAAAAAACTTTAAGACAAAAAAGAGATATCAGAAGAAAAATAATAAAGCAACAGATAAATTCAATCAGAAGAATATAACAATCATTCATTCAGAAAAACATAATATCCATTCATTCATAAACAAAATCCAAGACAAACATATCAGATAGATAAAACAAGTGCACAAACAAAACACAGAACAAACTAAGTAGGACGAGAAGCCAGCATCCTCAGAAGATTCGTTATCTCAGATTTGGATTCTTCCTGTCTTGCCATCCATGTCTTGATCTCATCAGTAGTATTTTCTTGTTTCACCATCCAAGACTTCATCTCTGTGTTGTTAGCCTTGAGTTCAGCAATCTGAGTCTGCAGATCTTCGTCTTCTTTCTTCACTTCAGATGATTCTGGAGCAGATGCAGAAGTAGAAGCATCATGAATGATCAAGGAAGCAGAAGCATTCTGAATGACCATGTCAGCAGGTTGAGCAGAGTCTGGATTCTCAGAAGCAGGAGCAGAAACTTCTGGAGCTACTACTTCAGAGCTAACCACTGCAGTAGTCTCAGAAGCAACCAATGCTTCAAAAGGAATACACACATCCTTTGCAGGTGTGTTTTCTAGAAGCAAAACTGGGTTTCTGCTGACTCTCAGAAGAGTTTGTCTCACAGCCTCAGCAAACCTGACTTTGGCATCGTCAGTGCAGATTTCTTGAAGATTAGAAGCAACAGAGTTAAATCTGGATCTGAATCTTTTCCAAATAGCCTTAGAATCAGTAGGATTCAAACTTGAAATGCATTCCTTCTTGATAGTAGACAGCCACGTGTTTAATTCCTTTTTAAACCTAGCAAATAAAGTACTAACATCCAACCTAGGTTTAGGTTTCAGATAATTTTCTAGGGAGGGTGTTATGGTGGTTTCAGATGTGGAGGGTATGGAAAAATGAGGAATAATAATAACATGTGGGTATGCATAAGAAGTATGGACAGATGAAGGTTTAGTAAACTGAGGTTCAGATGGTAAAGTTTCATGATCAGGATCAAAAGGGATGGAAACAAGGGGTTCAATAATAGATGCAATAAAACCTGAGCTATCAGAGTCTGTGGAATCAGATGAATCTGAAGAATCAGAAGATTCAGAAAATTCAGAAGATACAGAGGGAACTGGATAGACAGTCATCAGAGGTTGAAGATCAAGAACCATTGGTTCAGGATCAGATGGAGTGGTTTCTGTTTGTTGTTTCTCAGAAGTTTGTGTTTCAGGTGGGGGAATTTCAGAAGTTTGGTTTTCTGATGGGTGTGGTTCAGAAGTTTGTTGTGGTGCAGAAGTTGGGGTCTTATCAGGAGTAGATTTCTGGTGAATGTTAAAAGAAGGTGTGGATGGAACAGAAGATTGTGGTTCAGAAGGTTGTGGTTGAGGTTCAGAAGTTTGTTTTGGTTTAGTAGTAGAAGGAAGTGGTTGAGATTGTTCTGGTTCAGAAAGAATGGGTTCAGAGTTATAAGGAGGAGAAGGTGAGGGAATAGGTTCATAAGAAGAAGGTTCAGATGCAAGTACTTCTTTGACAGTTTCTAAAATGGAATCTAAACTAGCAGAAGTAGGATTACCTTTTTGCTTCTTGACCCTCTTTGGTTTTGCAGAAGCTGCCTCGCCAGAAGCTTTCCTTTTTGGCTTAGAAGATTCTTCTTCTGAGACTTTCCTTTTCTTCCTCTGTCTGTCTCCATAAAAATCTGGTTCAGGTTTGCCTGCTCTCTGAATCAGATGTTCTGGTAAAGGAGTTCCATCTTCTAGACAAGTTGCTATATAGGCCAGAATAATTTCCCTTGGTTCATTAGTGTAGAACAGAGGGAAATCGTCTACATGGATCTTTCTCTTGCTGACCTCTTCAGAGTTGATCTGTTTTGGTGCAGAAGTAAGTTCTTCTACAACCTTCATCCACTGAAGACTTTTACCATTCAGAGGTTTTCCAACCACTGAAGCTAATTTTTCTTTCATTCCAGCTTTTGTCAGATTACCAACTAAGTCATTCTCAGTCAGAATATCCGAGATGAGTCTTCCCATTGGAATCCAATTTCTCATCTTCTGATGCTTAGTTCTGACTTCTTCTCTTGATTGTTTCACATGAGCCCAAAGGTGAGTGAAGAGCAAGTAAGGAAGATCCACTTTTATGCCTTTTCCCAGACAATACATAAAGTACAACTGATCAGAATTGATGTAATCTGGAGAGTTTGTAGACTTTCTGTGATTAATGCAACCCAGAAAGATCTTAGCCCAGATCTTGTATTGAACTTTCAGATCCTTGATCTTGTCAGAAACTTTTCCAGAAGTAAACACTTTACTGTATACCTCAACCATATCCAGATGATTGAAAGGTAGATTGGTAACATCATCAGATTCTTGATAACCTATCAGCTTACGAATCAGATCCTCTGTAATAATGATCTCTTTTCCCAGAACAGAAGAGACAATGAATTTAGGGCACACACTTGCATGAATCCAAAGTTCTTTGACCAGGCAAGGATAAACTGGACCAAACAGTCTATCAAAATATTTAGTCCATCCTTGATTAGACACATTTTGACGCAGATCAAACCCATTTGCAGCAATACTTTCAAAATCAACTAAAAACTCACTCAAAACTTCAAGTTGATCCACGGGAGTGAGAAGTATTCTTACTGGTTCCTTGAATGGAGTAGGACCCATATTGGATGATGAAACTGCAGCCATTGATGATTGAAATTGTTGGGATGTTGATGAAGAAGATGCCATTGATGAAGATTTGAGATAACAAGAACTTCTTAGGGTTTTGGGTTTGGAAGAGAAGAGAAAACAATGAAGTAGGAAAAAATGCATAAACGTGAGAGAGAGAGAGAGAGAGAGTGTAAAGTGTGAAATGGTGTTGTGTTGTGGCATTTATAGAGAAAGCAATTAGGGCACACATTCAGAAATTAATGCATTTAATTAAATCAAGGGTCACATTAAAAGAATAATAATTAAAAGCATTTAATGATCTGACAAGCGTGGGGAGGAAAACGAGAAATTGAGAATACAAACAGTACCTCAGAATGGCGTCTCGTTGTATTACACTCCACCTTTTCAGATTTTGTATGACACGTGTTTGATGTAGATATTCCTTTGAATCTCTTAAGAATAAGAAGCGTTAAACAACGCTCAAATCTTTCGAGACTTGTTAGTTCAGAGTTTCACAGAGAAAATAATGTACTAAAAGAAATAATCAGAAGAATTACTTCAGAACATAGACATTATTCATATTTTATCAGAATAAATTTTCTTCTGAATAATAGTTTTATTCTGGACAAAAATCCATACTAATATTCTTCAGAATAAATTTAAACCTATCTTCAGCAAGGGGTTTTGTGAAGATATCAACCCATCGATGGTCTGTATCAACAAAGTTCAAACTAATAATTCCCTTCTGAACATAGTCTCTGATAAAATGATGCTTAATTTCTATGTGCTTTGCCTTAGAATGAAAAATTGGATTCTTAGAAAGGCAAATAGTAGAATTATTATCACAGAAAATAGAAATGTTACTCTCATGAATCTGATAGTCTTCTAGTTGACTCTTCATCCAGAGCATATGTGTGCTACAACTAGCAGCAGCAATGTATTCTACTTCTGTTGTTGATAGCCCTATTGTGGGTTGCTTCTTGCTGAACCAAGAGATCATATGACTTCCCAGAAACTGACAGCTTCCAGAAGTACTCTTATGCTCTACTCTGTCTCCAGCATAGTCAGCATCACAGAATCCAACTAATCTATATTCATTAGATCTTCTGTAACACAAACCCATGTTAGTAGTACCTATCAGATACCTCAGAATCCTCTTAACAATTGTTAAGTGGGATTCTCTAGGATCTGATTGGAATCTAGCACAAAGACAGACATTAAAGAGAATATCAGGCCTAGAAGCAGTCAAGTACAAAAGAGAACCAATCATACATCTGTAGAGCTTCTTATATACCTTTTTACTTACCTCTTCTTCACCTAGTGTGCTTGTGGGACGCATTGGAGTCTTTACTACCTTGCTTTCTGACATGTTGAATTTCTTCAGAACTTCCTTTACATACTTTGTCTGATGTATGTAGGTGCCTTCTAGAGTCTGATTCACTTGTATTCCCAGAAAGAATCTGAGTTCTTCCATCATGCTCATCTCGAATTCTGCCTGCATAGACTGACCAAACTCCTTTCCAAGCGTAATATTGGTAGTTCCAAATATAATATCATTAACATAAATCTGACAGACTAAAATGTCTTTCTTAATTGATTTATGGAAGAGAGTAGTGTCAACTTTTCCTCTGACAAAGTTATTTTCCAGAAGGAAATTACTCAGCCTCTCATACCAAGCTCTGGGAGCTTGTTTTAAGCCATAGAGTGATTTCTTAAGTTTGAAAACATGTTCTAGAAACTTTTCATTTTCAAAACCTGGAGGTTGATGAACATACACTTCTTCTTCTATAAAACCATTTAAAAAGGCATTTTTAACATTCATCTGATACAGAGTGATGTTATTTTGTGCAGCAAAAGAAATAAGCAAGTGAATAGATTCTAACCTTGCCACAGGAGCATAAGTCTCTGTGTAATCTATACCTTCTTGCTGACTGTATCCTTGAGCCACCAGCCTAGCCTTGTTTTTGATAACTTCTCTTTCCTCGTTCAGCTTGTTTCTGAAGACCCATTTAGTTCCAATGATGTTGAAACCATTTGGTCTTGGAACCAGATCCCAGACATCATTTATGGTGAATTGATCAAGCTCTTCTTGCATAGCAAGTATCCAATCATTATCGTTCAGAGCCTCATCCACAGAAGTAGGTTCAATGATGGACACTAAACCAAACAGTAACGTTCTAGAAGATCTGAGAAATGACCTTGTTCTGATAAGGTCATCCTTCTTTCCAATTATCATTTCCTCTGGATGAGAGGCTTTGATTCTGGATGATCCTTTAACATTTGGTTCTTCAGAAATTGTCAAGCTATCCATTTGAGCAGTCAAGGGAGTAGCATCTGACGTTGCTTTTGCTTGAGCTTTGTCTGCCTCTGATTCTCCAGAGTCTGTGAGAAGGACTTCTCTATCTGCAGAAATTTCAAGCTGCTTTGGCTTTTGATTGCCAAGCTTATCATCAAATCTAACATGAATTGATTCCTCTACAATCTGTGTCTCAGTATTGTATACTCTGTAGCCTTTAGAGCGTTAAGAATATCCAAGCATGAAACACTTCTGAGCTTTAGAATCAAACTTGTTCAGATTTTCCTTAGTGTTCAACATAAGACATACACATCCAAAAGGATGGAAATAAGAAATGTTGGGCTTTCTATTCCTCCACAGTTCATAAGGAGTCTTCTCCAGAAGAGGTCTTACATACACTCTGTTCTGAATATAACAAGTTGTATTCACTGCTTCTGCCTAAAAATGTTTTGCCATGTTAGTCTCGTTGATCATGGTTCTAGCCATTTCTTGCAATGTTCTATTTTTCCTTTCTACAACTCCATTCTGTTGAGGAGTTCTAGGACAAGAAAAATCATGTGCAATGCCATTTTCTTTATAAAAAAAATTCAAAGTATTTGTTTTCAAATTCTCCACCATGATCACTTCTGACTTTAACAATTTTAAATTCTTTTTCATTTTGGACTTGTTTGTAGAAGTCAATGAATTCAGAATGAGACTCATCCTTGTGTTTCAGGAATTTTACCCATGTCCATCTGCTGTAGTTATCAACAATGACTAATCCATACTTCTTGCCTCTGATGGATGCAGTTTTCACTGGTCCAAACAGATCAATATGAAGCAGCTCTAATGGTCTAGAGGTTGAAACAACATTTTTTGTTTTGAAAGAAGATTTTGAAAATTTTCCTTTCTGACATGCTTCACAAAAAGCATCTGAGTTGAACTTCAACTGAGGAAGTCCTCTGACTAGATTGAGCTAATTAATCTGAGATATACGTCTCATATTAATATGACCCAATCTTCTGTGCCAGATCCATTGCTCATCATTAACAGACAGAAGGCATTTTACATTATGAACTTTAAGTTCTGAAAGATTGATTTTGTAAATGTTGTTCTTCCTTTTTCCATTAAAGAGGATTGAGCCATCCTTTTGACTGACAGCTTTACAACATTTTTGATTGAAGATTATGTCATAACCATTGTCACTTAATTGACTTATGGACAATAGATTATGTGTTAATCCTTCAACAAGTAAGACATTAGAAATGGAAGGAAGGTTACCATTACCAATAGTTCTAGAGCCTATTATCTTGCCCTTCTGGTTCCCTTCAAACTTCACGTCACCTCCAGATCTAATTTCCAAGCTTTGGAATATAGACTTTCTTCCCGTCATGTGACGCGAGCAGCCAGAGTCCAGGTACCATGATTGTTGTTTCAACTTTGCTGCTAAGAATGTCTACAACAAAAATCATTTTGTCCTTAGGTACCCATATTTTCTGGGGTCCTCTGGGGTTAGTAGGTTTGAAATTCTTTATAAATTTCTTTCCCTTATAAGCATCCTTTTTCTGATGGAATTTTGGTTTATTAAACACATGTTTGTTCTGATCAGAACGTGTGTGTTTAATATCATTTAAATGACCAAATTTGAAATGAGTATATAGAGGAGAATACTTAATGGTCAGTTTATCAATAGGTTTTGGATTTAAATCCTTCCCAGAAGGTGATTCATATCCAATTCCCTTTCTATTGTTTCTGCTTACGCCATAGATCATTGAAGCCATCTTGCTTCTATCTAGGCCTCTGGCCAGAAAAACTTCTGAAAGCTATAGTCACACTCTTCTAAAATGTTTTTAGAGCATGATATAGGTTCTGAGTCAGATTTCTAAGCTTTTTCTAAATCATTTTTTTTAAGATTGTTTGCTTTAAGCTCAGCAATTTCTGATCTCAGCTGATCATTCTCAGATGCAAGACAACTTTGAAGCTTCTTGTATTTGAGTTTGATTTTTCTGTAGCTTTCCAGAATTTATGATAAACTTTCAGAAAGTTCAGCTCTAGTGAGTTCAGAAAATACCTCCTCAGAATCTGATTCTGATCCAGATTCAGCAGCTTCTTCGTGGTCCTCCATGTCAGCCATTAGTGCTACATTAGCACACTCATCTTCTGATTTTGATGAAGATTCAGAAGCATCTGAATCATCCCACGTGGCCATTAAGACTTTCTTCTTCTTTTCAAACTTCCTTCTGGGTTTCTCCTTCAGAAGTTTGGGACATTCATTTTTATAGTGGCCAGGCTCCTTGCACTCATAACACACTATATCTTTCTTTCCAGATTTCTTGTGCCCCGAAGAATCGCCACGCTGATCAGATCTTTTGAAGTTTTTGAACTTCTTTTGTTTTTGCTTCCAGAGTTGATTAATCCTCTTAGACAGCAAAGACAGTTCATCTTCTTCTTCTGAAGATTCTTCAGAACTCTCTTCAATAACCTGCAACGCTTTAGCAGATTTGTTAGATTTTAAATCAACTGACTTACCTTTCTTCTGAGGCTCGTCTTCCTCCAGCTCAATCTCGTGACTCCTTAAGGAACTGATCAATTCCTCCAGAGTGATCTTATTCAGATCCTTCGCAAGCTTCAGAGCTGTCACCATTGGTCTCCACCTTATTGATAAGCTTCTGATGATCTTCTTGACATGGTTTGAAGTAGAATAGCCTTTATCCAGAACCTTCAACCCAGCAGTTAGGATTTGAAATCTTGAGAACATAGTTTCCACAGATTCAGACTCCTCCATTTTGAAGGCTTCGTACTTCTGGATGAGGGCCAAAGCCTTTGTCTTCTTTACTTTGGAGTTTCCTTCATGCGTCATTTTGAGAGACTCAAACATATCAAATGCAATATCTCTGTTTGTTATTTTCTCATACTTAGTATGAGTTATTTCATTTAACAGGATGGTTCTTGCTTTGTGGTGGTTTCTAAACTCCTTCTTCTGTTTATCAGACATAGATTTTCTGTCAACCTTTTTCCCTTCATCATTAGTAGGATGAATGTAACCATCAGTTACCAAATCCCACAAGTCAGCGTCATAGCCTAGAAAGAAACTTTTTATTCTATCTTTCCATCAAACATGGGAGTTTTGGTGTTGATTCTGTCTCTATCATCGTATCTGTTGTTGTATGAAGTTGAAGTTGAAGCTTCAGCAGCCATGATGAATAAAGAACAGAGATTAGGAGTTTTTCTCAACTGGATCTTTTTCTGTCACGGTTAAGTGAGAGCACTTATAGAACCGGAGCTCTGATGCCAACTGAAGGTGAGAAAAACACTTAGAAGGGGGGGGGGGGGGTTGAATAAGGTTTTTAAAACAATTTTGGAAGAAAGAAAAATAACACAATTTTTTATCCTGGTTTGTTTGAACTCAAACTAATCCAGTCCACCCTACCACAGTGATTTGCCTTTCTCAACAAGGACTTCATCCACTATATCAAACTTGATTACAGTGTAAACCACTAAGACAACTGTCTTAGTCTTCTCAAGAAATTTTGACCATAACTTGGTCTTCTTAAGGAATTCTTTTTACAAAAGATTTAAACTAACAATTTGTGTTTAAGGTTTTGCTTCTAACAAGCTATATCACAACAGTGATGTTTACACAAAATTAAAAATGAATATGAAAACTGTTAAGCTTGAAGAATATTTGAATGAGAGCTTGTGAGTTGTTTTTCTTTCAAATGATTCGTCAACATTGGAAAGATGCTGAAGCTTGTTTAAATACTACTTCAAGTCCTTATCTCAAAGACTGTGCATTGTTGTACGTTCTGCTGCCTCTATTGCCTTTTTGTCTTCTATTGACTTTTCCTTTCCAGGAAGAGGAATGTTCAGACAAGTGCTTTGTGTTTGAATTCTTGTGTCATGCATAAATGAGGAATAGTGTCGTTGGAGCAAACATTGGGATTAGCAACAGATCTTTTCTTTGAGATGGCATCTTTTCAAATACATAAATATATCCTTCAACTAAAACTAACATCAAATCCTCTGATGTAGTTCCTTGTTCTTCAGATCAGAGTCTTACCGCAATAGTGCTTAAGTGTGAATGTTACAATCAGCGCGGAGTTGAATATCAGAGCCTATGTACTTGCAGCGTGAAGTACTTCCAGAGTCTTCTGAAGCTTTACGTATGTCCTTTGCTCAAGTTCTTCATAGCTTTGCTCAGAGTCATTGTAGCAGATCAGAGTCTTCTGAAGTGTTGCTTCTGACGCTCAGAGCTTTTTCGTTCTTTGGTGTTCAGAGGCGTTCTTGCTTCCAGAATAATATTAATTTTGATATCTGAAACAAATAAACACTTGAACAAAATTAGTGTGTATAAATTCTCTATACAAAATTTCATTAATGTTATCATCAAAATAATGAGATATATTGAACATCAATCTGTGTTCTAACAGTATTTCAACCACAAATAATATTTAATCCTACCATGAAAGAAGTAGTAAGAAAGGAAGTATTAAAATAGCTTAAAGCATGTATGATCTATTCGATTTATTGTAGTTCTTGGGTGAGTCTAGTGCATGTAGTCCCTAAGAAGGGAGGTATGACAGTCATTCAAAATGAAAAGAATGAATTAATTCCGACTCAAAATGTTATCAAATGGTGGATGTGTATTGATTATAGGAGGTTGAACCAAGCAACAATAAAATATCATTTTCCATTACCTTTTATAGATCAGATGTTAGAGAGATTAGCATGTCAAGCTTATTACTATTTCTTATATGAATATTTTGGATACAATCAAATTGGTATAGATCTCACATACCAGGAAAAGACCGCATTCACGTGCCCTTTCAGAGTATTTTCTTACCGAATAATGCCCTTTAGTTTAGGAAACACTCCCACTACTTTTCAAAGTTACTTGGTTTCTATGTTTTCAGATATGATAGAAACATCAATTGAGGTATTTATGGATGACTTTTCTGTTTTTTGTATTTTTTTTTTTACTTTTCTTGCCCAACTCAATGTTGTTCTTAAGAGGTGTACCGAAACGAAACTTGTTTTAAACTGAGAAAAATGTCATTTAATGGTTACTGAATGTATCGTTTTGGGGCATAAAATCCCATTGAAGGGTATAGAGGTTGACCAAGCCAAAATTGAGGTGATTGAAAAATTACCCCCTCTAGTGAATATAAAAGGAGTGAGAAGTTTCCTTGGACATGTCGGTTTTTACCAAAGGTTTATAAAGGACTCCTCCAAGATTGAAAAACCTCTTTTCTATTTTCTATTTAAGGAAAATGATTTTATTTTTTATGATGAATGCTTTAAATCCTTCTCTGTTATTAACGAAAAGCTTATAACTCCGCCCGTGATTGTTGCATCTAATTGGGAACTCCCCTTTGAAATGATGTGCGATGCAACCAATTGCGTGGTAGCAAAATTTCTTGGTCAATGCCATGAGAAGTTTTTCCATGATATTTACTATGCTAGTAAAGTTTTGAACAAAAATAAAGTGAATTATAACACCACTGAAAAAGAATTACCAGTATTAGTATTTGCCTTGGAAAAATTTAGGGCATATCTAATTGGGTCAAAAGTGGTTGTGTTTACAGATCATGTAGCTTTAAAATACATGTTCAACAAAGGAGATTTAAACTAAGGCTACTCTGATAGATATTGTTGTTACAAGAGTTCGATTTAGAAATAAAAGATAAAAAGGGTGTTGAAAATGTTGTAGCTCATCACTTGTCCCAGTTGGAGAATGAGGAAATAACTAAGAAGGAAAAGAGCATTAATGAAGAGTTTTCAGATAAACACTTGATGGCACCTAGTGAACGACCTTGGTTTTTTAATATAGACAATTATAAAGCCACAAAAAGTGTTTTGGAAGACTACACTTGGCAGAAGAAAAAATACTTCTATAAAGAGGCTAACCACTATCTTTGGGATGAGCTTTATCTATTTAAGTTTAGTGCTAACAAATTAATCCGCAAGTGTGTTGTTGGTAAAGAAGAAAAGGACATTATGTGGCACTTCCATAGCTCAACTTATGGAGGCCATCATAGTGGTAAAAGAATAAAAATAAAAGTACTTTAAAGATTGTAAGTAATACGTGCAAGAATGTCTTGAGTTCCAAAAAATCGGGAATATTTTAAAGCGAGATAAGATACCACTTAAAGCTATCGTAGAGGTTTAACCTTTTGAGTATTGGGGAACCGACTTTATGGGTTCTTTTCTGCTATCCAATTCTAGTGTTTACATTCTAGTTTGTGTTGTTTATATTACAAAATGGGTTAAAACCACATCTTATGTTGCAAATGATGCTCAAATCGTCTCTAATTTTTTGAAAACGAATGTGTTTGCTAGGTTCGGGGTCCATAGAGTTTTGATCAGTGATGGGGGGATTCACTTTTGCAACAAATACTTAGAAAATGGGTTGGCCAAATACATTGTGAAACATAAAATATCCATACCAAATCATCCCCAAACTTATAGGTAGGTCAAAGTGTCGAGTAGGCAACTGAAACAGATATTAGAAAAGACGATTGTTACATCCCGGAGAGATTGGTCCAAGAAATTAGTTAATGTACCAACCTAAACCCTGATACTTACATTAAAATAATTACCTGACCTATTTAGGATGCTACTCTCAAACAACATGCACACTTCACATGTAAATCAAAACACTCACATTAGAATTTCAAATTAATATTCATAAACTTTAAATACCTCAACAAGTTTAAATACGAAATCAAGATATCATCATCCAATAATTAACTTAACAACAAAATAAAAATATACCTTATTCCCGATGTTACAAATCAGAGAATTTAATCGACTAAAAATGATAAAAGATAAAGTAAATGAATATGAGCTCCAAGACTATCTTCCCCCTCATTTGAGATTTGGACAAGTCACTAGTCCCAACATCTGAACTTGTGACTCACCTCTTTCACAAAAATGACAACATATGATGCATAGTATATATGCAATGACAATAACACAATAATGATTATAAACCCACATCTAATTATACACAATCACACAATGACAACAACACAATAATTATTAGAGCCCCGCATCTATCCGTAAATAATCATGCATCTAAATGCATCAACAATAGTTCTCATTCTGAACTACACATATCAAAAATCATCATCAAGTATTTGCAACAATTCAGATAATTATACTTGTACTTTTTATCACATATTAACACATCAAATAAACTAGCCCTCAATCATACTAAATCCCATTATCATCATTTCATCATTAATTCATTTAATTGCAACGATTAATCATTCGTTTGTTAGTGCGAACTATTACATAGCAAGTAAAGTAGTTAAATTTAACAAATTCCATCATCCATATAGCATGTTAATACACCACTATCAGATAGCCATATGTGTTAGCTTTCCAACGATTCAAACTGCACCTCATTTGGATTTACGAAACTAAAGCTATGGCAAAAACACTAAAATGACAATTTTCTTGTTTCGACATTGTTTTGCATAAAACAGTTAATTAATCAATTAGTTATCCCCATTAACCGATTGACGTCAATTGATTGTCCCGTGGTGTCAATAAATTGACACCAATTATTTTTCCAATAGTTTTTTTTCCATTACACTAGCATCAATCGATTGCAATAACCAAATAATCAATTGACAACAATCTTTCTTTCAAATTTTTCCAATTTTACACGTGATCAGTCAATTGATATTAGTGGTCAATCGATCGTTATTAGCCAAAATACCAAAAAATACTAGGTTTAATCACGTTCACTTCATCTCCTCCAATCCCTAACCCCCATACATCATACCAGTTCATATTGTCACACTCAAACACATCATATCATGAATTTAACAACATAAATCAATTTCATAACAATTAATCATGTCATAACACACATATCTAATCCTGAATCACAATAATTGGACATGTAATTTACACAATTTTCATCAAGAAAACACATGAACACGTCAACAATGGTAAAATCAAAAGAAAACCCTAGATGAGGGTAAGGATCCCTCTCTACTTTTCATACAATATACACTCTTAGTAGAGTAATCTCCCCCTTACCTTGAATTTTCAACAAATTAAGCAAAATCTAAGCTCCTCATTTATTCTCAAATCTTTGGTTATCTCTCTTGCCTGTTTTCTCTTGTTCCAAAATAATATGTACTGTAAAAGTCCTAATTCTCATGTTTTCTATTTAAATCAAAACTGAATTCCCCTAAATTATGTTATTCTCTTATTACCCTCAACTTACTCCCATAGTTTTTATATTATCCTTGATCCTCTTACTAACTCCAATTTCTTTTATTTTAATTTTTAATTCCAATAATCAATTTTCCACAAAACTCTATTGTTTCTGTTTTTTTTTTACTACTATCTTATTTTTAATTATTCCACTCAATTTAATTTAATTTAATTTAAATAATCCAATTAATTTCTACCATTCCCTTAACTCTCTCCAATACCCATCAAGGCACATATATTCACCAATTATCCAAACAAGAGCATATAAATCATTTAATAATATAAATAAAATATGTCTAAATTCAGTTAAATAAATTAATTGAATATAGGATGTTACAACTCTCCCCCACTTATAGAATTGTTTCCCTCTAAAATTACCTAAAGGAAACAGAGTCGAATACGACTCTCTCATCTGAATCTCAAGCTTCCATATCATGTTGCCTCTAGTAGGTCCTCCCCTCACCAGCGTGATCTCCTTGCCTCTCAAGTGCTTCACTTCATAATCCTCTACTCGCAAGGGATATGTGTAACACCCCTTTCTAACCCCGCAATTAATGAAAATAATCAGAGTACGATTAACATGCATTCATTCAAGGGTGTCACACTTAAATTTCAAAACACCTGCCATGCTCATTAACACAACAATAAAAGATCATGTTTTATAATTCTTTTCACTTTGCATGAAACAACGGATTCAATTCAAACAGATATTTTCATAAAAGGAATATTCGTTTTGATCACATGATTCAACCATAATCGGGCACTAAGGCCAATTTCACATAGCTTCAATAAATATGAAAACATAACACATTTCTATAAAATGTAACCAAGCGATCCCAGTGTTACATGACCAGAGCATGACTCGACCCAACTTAATTAAATCACTAAACAACTAAACCGATAGCGACCTCGCACCACAAGCAACTCTACTCTGGATACCTGCACGATGTCATATAGGACATCATTCCAACAGAAGGGTGAGAAATATTATCATAAAATCAATGCATATAATTATGTACACAAACATTCATAAAATACATAAATGCCACATTCCTCACCACTTTGCATATTCACTTCTCGCATGCTTCCCCATTTACAAATTGATTTAAACTAACATGATTAATCATCAAACGTATTATCATGCACATATCCGTGGTTCTTATCATTCCACATTTTCATACACATAAGCACGTTGTATACATCAATTACATGTTTCATAACTTATCCAAAACATTATAGTCATACACATAGCATACTTTCATACAACATTTCCAATTATGCAAGTCATGTACACACACATAAGCACAACTCTAATCAACAATCCTATCTATGCCATATGGCTCACGTAAAGCCCATCAATTCCACCAATTCCCGTTCGGGATTGTGGGTATATCACTCATGCCCCACCAGGAACAACACATAGTCATTCTACCCCAGTGTACACGAGCCTTACACGCATTCATTATTTCAATATCAACAACATGAATCACTAAGCAATGCACATGTATATACATAATATATTTTCATGCATTCTTCACTTACAATTGCACATAAACAACATTGCATTACAACATTTATCAAGCAATGCATACAATATGTTTATTTCAACACCGATTCACATAAACGTCGATATATACATATAGCCACACATATACATATATCATTTAGCATATTCAACCATGCCATTCATCATAATTCATATCAGCCCACATAAACATACACATATTATGTTTATTTTCCATGCTCCACGACAATAATGATAAATGCAACTCATAGAGACCGACACACGACTCTATGCAGATGCAAATGCGGTACCGACTCATTTCAACAGATTCTCTAAGGAATCGAGTATTCAGCAGATCCTCCACGGGATCAAGTACTCAGCAGATTCTCCACGGAATCAAATATTCATCAGATTCTCCACGGAATCGAATATTCAGCAGATCCTCCACGGGATCAAGTACTCAGCAGATTCTCCACGGAATCAAATACTCTAGCCAATCCTCCACAGGATTACATGTTATGACCGATTCTCCAAGGAATCACACTATGCAACCGATTCTCCAAGGAATCACACAATGCAACCGATTCTCCAAGGAATCACACAATGCGACCGATTCTCCAAGGAATCACACAATGCGACTGATTCTCCAAGGAATCTAATATAACCATCTTATCATACGAGGTTCTGCAAATCCTCCGAGGGATCAATCAACACACAAATGCATACTAAGATGCTTCACAATGCAAATCCTCCGAGGGATCATTCAACACAAAAATGCATACTATGTTCACAAACATACTCATTGCATTTATCACATACATCGCATATATCTATCATGCATTCACATTATGCACCATTCCACACATGGTTTACACACATATCAGCCTATCAATGCGTTTCTATTCAATTCGAGCAAATACACAAGATTATCAAATATTCAAGATTCACCATTTACTCTACAATCTAGGATTCACGCCTTTCGGCCACCCACAGCACGACATGTCAAAACAGCTCACACATCAATCATTCATATAGGCATTAATCATAATTGAATCAACCAAACATCATGCTATGAACAAACAGCAAAACAAAATAGCACTGCCAGGTTCGCCAACCTTCGCCTGGCGAAGCCACGCAGCGAATGCTCGCTGGCCTTCGCCTGGCGAACTTCCCAGCGAAGTCCACTGGGAGTAATTCTGGAATTACTCGCTGAGGCTCGCTACACACTCGCCTGGCGAACCTTCGCCAACTAACCTCGCCTGGCGAACTTGCCAGCGAATACAGGGTATTAGCTTCTGACTTGCTTCGCTACAGCTCGCTGGACTTCGCCTGGCGAAGCTTCGCTGTCATTCGCCTGGCGAGCCTGCGAAGACAGAACTTCCATGGCTGTCTCAAGAGCCCAAACTCCACAAAATCAACCGATTAAATCCAAACCAGTCTCAGTGGCACAACCCAACCATCACCCGACTAAACCACCTCGTCTAATCCGAGTTCTAACCGATTAAAACATCATTTTACCGATTAATTCGTTTTTGACCTAGAATGGAAAAGTATAGAAAACACCCGAACAATCCACACCACACATACATAATCATACACATGGATTGGATAATAATGTTTCTCACCCTTACCTTGATTCAATCGAAGCTTTGGGTTGCTCTTGATGATTTCCACACTTTTCTTCTTCTTCTTCTTCTCTTTTCTCCTCCTTTTTCCTTCTTTCTCTTTTCCTTTCCTTTTTCTTTTCCTTACCACTCTTTTTTCCCTTTTCTTTCTATTTCTATCCTTTATATTTCTTTTTCTCATTCATTAGTTGTCAAATGACCAAAATACCCTCCATTCTAAATTTTACCCGAAAACTCTCCGAAACGGTAAAATATCAGAACATACTATATTCACAAATTAATTCCACGAATAACACAAATATTACTCAAATCCAATAAAATACTCCACAAAATGCGATAATCAAAATCGGGGCGTTACAATATGCCTCAACAGTCAAGGTCTCTCTAACTTGTACATCATCCAATTGAATCACATGAAATGGATAAGGAATATACTTCCTCAGTTGAGATACATGAAATGCATCATGAAGATTTGAAATAAATGGAGGTAAAGAAACTCTGTATGCCACTTCTCCTACTCGCTTCGTAATTTGATAAGAACCCATGAAACGTGGCATGAGCTTTTGAGATTTCAAAGCATCACCAACACCTGTCACCAGGGTGACTCGCAAGATCACATGATCTCCATCTTGGAATTCAATTTTTTTCCTCCTCTTATCATTATAACTCTTCTAGAGACTCTATGAAGCCTTCATCTTCGTTTGGATCATCTTGATCTTCTTGATAATCTGCTGAAGAATCTCAGGTCCAAACATAACACTTTCACTACAATCATATCAACATAAAGGTGTCTTACACCTTTTACCATACAAAGCCTCAAACAATTCCATTTCAATACATGAATGGAAACTATTGTTGTAAGTAAACTCAACCAACAGTAAGTAACTGTATCAGTTACCTCCTTGCTCCAAAACATTAGCTCTCAGGAAATCCTCCAAAGAATGGATAGTCCTCTTTGTCTGATCGTTTATATGAGGATGATAACCAGAACTCAACTTCAACTTAGTACCCATGGCTTCCTGTAAACTCCCCTAGAACCTCGATGTGAATCTTGTATCTCTATCAGAAATAATAATCGAAAGAATACCATGCAAACTAACAACCTTCTTAATATACATTTAAACTTGACATTTTTTAGTCAACTGAGTCAAAGTCAACACCAACTTCGAAAAACCTTCGATAAACCTTCTCTAGTAACCAACCAACTCCATAAAACTTATAATCTTTCTAACAGACTTCATAGTCTCCCACTGCAATATTGCATCTATCTTCGATGGGTTCACTACGATACCACCATTAGATATCACATGAACAAGGAAAATCACTCCTTTCAACCAGAACTCACACTTAGATAACTTCACATACAACTTTATTTCTTTCAAGGTCTGCAACACAACTTTCAGATGCTCCACATGATCTTCATCCGACTTAGAATATATCAAAATATCATTGATGAACACCACCACAAATTGATCAAAATAAGTATGAAAAATTCTATTCATATATTCCATAAACACACCTGGCACATTAGAGACCCCAAATGGCATCACAGAATACTCATAGTGACCATATCTCATTTTAAATGCAGTCTTCGGAATATCTTATAGTTTCACTCGAATATGATGATAACTTGACTGCAAATCAATCTTACCGAATATGTAAGCACCAACCAACTGATCCATCAAATCGTCAATTCTTGGAAGAGGATACCTTATTCTTGATATTAACCTTTTTCATTTATCGATAGTCAACACACAGACTCATGCTACCATATTTCTTCTTAACTAACACCACATGCACTCCCCACGATGAAACACTCGATTGAACAAACTTCTTCTCAAGCAGATGCACTAACAATTTCTTCAGCTCACTCAATTTTGAAGTAAACATTCTGTAAGGAGCCATCGATACAGGACTAGTACCAGGTACGAAGTCTATATCAAACCCCACCCCACGCTCTGGCGGCAAATCACTGTTGTCATCCGGGAACACTTCAGGAAACTCACTTAGAACAGGTAGATCCATAATAATTCTCTCGCTTCCCCCTCCCAAGGATGTGAACACCATGAAGACTTGAACACTCTCTCTAAAGTACATATCTACCTGTCTCGCGGTCATGAAACTTAACTCCATAGCCTCGTCAGATTCAAGAAACTTCACCGATTTATTAAAATAGTTGATATGCACATGGTTGAATTCCAACCAATTCATTTCCATAATAACACTGAGTTGACTTAGAGGAAAACAAACTAAGTCAATCCCAAAATATCTAGCATAAATTATCAAAGGATAATTCAAAAACACCAACGAAGTAGTCACTTAACCACTGGCTAGGCATTAATGACCATGCTATCATTCATAGTAGGAACTTATATATTTAATCTTTTCACACACTCAACAGATATGAGCGAGTGAGATTCACCCATGTCAATAATAACAATTAACAGAATACCATTAATAAAACATGTACCCCGAATCAATCTATCAGATGAAATAGTTTTTGCCTTCGACAAAGCAAAAACTTTTCCTCTAGACTAATCCTTCTTTGGTTTCTTGAACTGAGTACTAATGTGACCCCGCTCTTTACAATTATAGCAAGTCAAAGTATTAATCTTACATTCAATAACATTGTGGCCTGACTTCCCACACTTCAAGCAATTCATAATTATGCTCTTGCACTCAGAAATACGATGTCCTAACTCACCACATTTAAAACATCTCACAGAAGCGAGAGTTCCTCCCGTACTTCACTATTTCCCACCTACGAATTTCTGGTTAGCCTTCTTATTCCTTTTGTCAGTTGGAGCACTACACGATTCCCACGGTTCTGATCCTTCCCTTTCTTCTCACTAAGATTCTTATAGCGAGCAGATTGGGCTCTGCTATCCTCATCATATATTCTGCACTTATTTACCAGCACAAAAAACTGGCGGATCTCTTGATACTTAATACCTTTCTTGATTTCGAGACGCAAGCCTGTTTCGAACTTGATACACATTGACAATTAAGTTGTCGCACTATTATAGTGTGGACAAAATTTCACAAGCTCTTTGAATTTAGTAGCATACTTAGAAACTGTCAAATTTCCTTGTTTCATCTCAAGGAACTCGATCTCTTTCTTACTGCACACGTCTTCTAAAACGTGCTTCTCTAGAAAATTAGTTCTAAACACAACCCAAGTAATCTCAACACCAACAACCTCCAGTATCTGAAGCGTATTATCCCACTAGTCTTTGGCCTCCTCCAACAGCATATGAGTACCAAGCAACACTTTATGGTCCTCATTGTAATCCATCACTCGAAAAATCTTCACAATCTCTCTAAGAAGT
Source organism: Lathyrus sativus (assembly GCA_963859935.3). Classification (NCBI taxonomy): domain Eukaryota; kingdom Viridiplantae; phylum Streptophyta; class Magnoliopsida; order Fabales; family Fabaceae; genus Lathyrus; species Lathyrus sativus. Next base: position 552,524,049 of record OZ012740.1, on the reverse strand, counting down.
GTTTGAGCACCTTCTAGATCATATTTGCCCTTGAAGATCAGCGAGTTGTTTCTCTAAAATTCCCCAATCCACGAAATTCATTGCCAGCCTGATTTTGCTGGCCTGCAATGTCTGAGCCATCGCCTCAAAAGCATTAGTAATAGCTCATTTGTTTCTCCCTCCAACCATATCTCTGCACATCAGTAAATAACTATTAGAAGAAACATGCATCGACAATGTTCATACACATGTCGCATACTAGGGAACAAACACCATGATAAAAACCTGGCCAGATGGAACAACTTGCTTTAATACCACTATGTAAAATTCTAAACCCTAAAACGTATATTAAAAGAATTACTCGACCTATTTGGGATGCTACTCTCAAATAAGATGCATACTTCACATTTAAATACAAACACTCGCAACTAGATTTTAAATTAATATTCATAAACTTCAAATACCTCAACAAGTCTAAATTCAAAATCATGATATCATCATCCAATAATTAACTTAACAATAAAATAAAAAAAGACACCTTATTCTCGATGTTACAAATCAGAGAATTTAACTGACTAAAAACGATAAAATAAATGAAGATGAGCTCCAAGGCTATCTTCCAACTCAGAGCAACTACTACTCCTATTCATGAGTATCTTTACACATTGTACATCAATACACACAAAAAACAACAAAGGGGTGAGAATACGCTCAAATATGTTAGCGGTGCAAAAAATCAGGAAGGGTAGCCTACACAACAACAACAACAATCATGAACAAGTAATGTATTCACACAACAATCTTCAATTCACAAATGCTAACTCGTATGCAATGTGACAACACCTCGAATCCATATGCATGTGGTACCAATTCAACAATGGTTCTTCATACGAATCGGGTCCCAACATCTGAACCCCAAGCCCCCTCATCTTAGCTCCGGACAAGTCACTAGTCCCAACATTTAAACTTGTGACTTGCCTCTTTCATAACAACAATAATATATGATGCATGGCATATGATAATGTAACAAAAAAACAACAATGATTACAACCCCACATCTAACAGTAAACAATCATGCAACGACAATAATACAACAATGATTACAACCCCACATTTGACTGTAAACAATCATGCATCCAAACACATCAACATTAGTTCTCACTCCGAACTACGCATCTTAACAATCATCATCAAGTATATACAATAATTCACATAATTATACGTTCACTTCTCATCACATATTCACACATCTAATAAACATTGCACTAAATTATATCAACTCGCATTATCAACCATTCATCATTAATTTATTTAATTACAACATTTAACCATTTGTTCGTTACTATCAACTATTACATAGCAAGTAAACAATTAGTTTTCAAAAATTCCAGCACCCATATATTCTCTTAATACATCATTATGGGATATCCATACACATTATCATTTCAACGCTTCAAACCGCAGCTCATTTGGATTTACGGAACTAAAGTTCTGGCAAAAACACTAAAATGGTAATTTTCTAATTTCGGCACTGTTTTGCATTAAACAATGAATTAATAGATTAATTTTTCCCATTAATCTATTGACATCATTCGATTGTCCCAGGGTGTCAATCCATTGACACCAATTATTTTTCCAATTTTTTTGTTCAATACACTAGCATCGATTGATTGCAGTAACCAATCAATCAATCGACTTCATTCTTTCATTCAAATTTTTCCAATTTTACATGTGATCAATCAATTGACATCGGGGGTCAATTGATGGTCATCAGCCAAATTTCCAAAAAAATCACAGATATAATCATGTTCACTTCATCTCCTCCAATGTCTAACCCTCATACATCATACCAGATCATATTGTAACACTCAAACACATCAAATCATGAATCACAATAATTGGACATGTAATTTATACTATTTTAATCAACAAGACATGAACACATTAACAATGGTGGAATCAAAATAAAAACCTATCTACCCTTCATACAACATACACCCATAATAGAGTAATCTCCTTCCTTACCCTGAATTTCTAACAAAGCAAGCTCTAAGCTCCCCAACAATGGTGTTTTCTTCTCAAACCCAAGATTGTCTCTCTTTCCTCTTTTCTATTGTTCCAAAATAATACATACTGTAAGAATCCTACTTCTCACCTTTTCTGCTTAAACCAAAACCTAATTCCCCTAAATTAAGTTATTCTCTCATTTTTCTATAAGTACCTTAATTTTAATTGTTCCATTCAACTTAATTTAATCAAAATAATCTAATTAATTTCTACCATTCCTTAAATCTCCCAAATACCCACCAAGGCACATATATTCACCAATTTTCCAAATAAAAGCATATAAATCACTTAATAATTTAAATAAAATGTGACTAAGTTCAATTAAATGAATTAATTGAATTCGGAGTGTTACGGTTGATGCTCTATGGGCATTTAGAACCGCATTTAAGACTCATGTAGGATTGTTTCTATATATTTTGATTTATGGGAAGGCTTGTCATTTACCAGTCAAGCTAAGTATGGAAGATATAAATAATTTTGGTGCGATGGCAATATATTTGAGATGCTATTTTATTTTATCCATTCTATTAATTTATTTGAATGATCAATGTTCATTCTCCTTTAGAATTCAACGGTTGTATGGTAAAGAAATGACACTTTGATTAATTGAATTGCATAATTGATCATTATGTCTTTTATGGTACAAATATGTCTCAATAGGGCGTATGATGATGCAAGAGTTTTTCTACCAAGAGTTATTCGATTAGGGTTTATGACGGTACAAGAGTTATGCCTTAAGGTTTCTAGTGAGCTTGAAGTGTTGATGCGAAAAACAACGCCAATTCTAAGTGAATTGTTCCTTAAAATTTTGTGACAGGGCAATGCCCCTAACACTGGAAACTCTAGTTTACTTTATGTAGTGTGATCAATTGCCAAAATTTAATATTGTTTATTTAATTGACAGAATTTAATAATGATAATAATCAAATGTGTTTATTATTGTTTTCTTATGGTGAACGATTATAACTTTAGTTTTCCTTTATTTCATTTTGGGATTTTTAAATACTACCTACCTACCGTGCCTTTCTCTATACTCTCTTTATGTAACTTCTTTTCTCATCTCAATCCCTCGTCTGTGAAGCGTGTAGTATTTGATGAAATATTACGTAATGAAGAAGAGGAGAAAACATGTTCTAAGGGGGACAACCATGAAGATCTAGCTTGGAGAAATATAGACCGTTATTTGGTTTAACTCTGATTCTCTCATTGGCTTGTGGGATCTATTTTGCTAGGGGTTATAACTGTGTCATTTTATATGTATGTTTAAGCATGTGAGACGATTTATATGATAAATAAGCCTATGAGATCAAAATAATTAATCCCCACAAAATAAATATTATGTTTATGCTTTCAATCAAAGTAGATGTTGGAGAGGATAATGCTACTTTTAGCAATGTGAAGACTTGCCTGCATTCTGGAGTCCAATCAAATCGTACCATTTTCCTTAGTTGCGCATAGAAGGGTTGGGCATTATGGGATTATTTTGAGATAAATCTATTAAGAATACATCCCATTAAACTTCATTATCTTCTTCTTCATGATTAGTATATCTATTTTCATTATCGCTTTTGTCGAGTTTGGATTCGATGCCTCTTTCCATCAAATAGAAACCTAAAAATTCGTCGACCTTGACTCTGAATGTGCATTTCTTGGGGTTAAGTCTCATGTTGTATTGTCACTCCTAGTTGAATATTTTAGCGAGGTCCTCATCGTTCCATAACTATTCTCTATATTTTATGATCATATAATTCATGCATAATTCTAGCATCTCACTGATTTATTCTTTAAAAATATTTGTCATCATTCTTTAGTGTGTAGAACACGCGCTCTTCACACCGAAAAGCATGACTTGTATTGATAATTGGCACGCTCCATCTTGAAAGAGGCTTTGTCTCTATCTACTTTATGCATAGGAATTTGATTGTTCCTGGAATAGACATCCATGAACAACAATAGTTTGTACTTGGCTAAACTGTCCACCACTTTATCCATGTTAGGAATAGGTCAATATTGGGCATCTCATCCAAAGAAATAGCGAATAGGTGAGCATTAGCTTTTAGGCACTTGACGAGGTCCATTTTTACTAGGGCTGGTAGGCCAGCTCCTATCTTTAATGTTTTCTCCATCTTGAATTAGTCTTGGTTTTTCACCCTTGACTTAGTTGGGAATTTGCACTTGTCATTCGTTGTGGTTTCTTCTAGGAGTTCATCAAAATTTGTGGTATAGATGTTGGGTCGGCTCAGGTTGGGGACAATGGTCTTTCTTGTTATCCCCTTTTGATTCAAGGTTGTCAGAGTTGGATCTTTTTGTATTGTCTCATATATTGAGCAGGCTCCAAATAAGTCGGCTTGGATGGTAACTGGTTGGTCAGATGTTGTACTATTTCATACTTAGGCGCACTATCAAAGCAACTATGTCAAGTGATGCAAAGAGGATCTACCCATGATGCAGTTGTAGACTTTTTTTGCAAGGGACTACCAAGAATTGCATATATATTGTCCTTTCATCCCTTCCTTCTCCCAAAGAGACTAATAACTCTATAGTGACCTATGATGAATTACAATATCATTGAACACCTGAAGATCTATGTATTCGTAAGGTCATAATCATTCTTTGTCCAGTCTCAGCTCCTCGAAGAGACCAACGTACATGATACCACATGAACTTCCTTTGTCGATCAGAATCATTGGTTATACATGATTTACTAATTTAGTTGTTATCACCAATAAAAGTACTTTGTTGAGAACACCGTCCACTTTTTCTTTATCTTGGAATCATATAATTAGTATCTTCTCTCTTGGCTCTTTTTTTCTATCATTGTTTGAAATCCTAGGGCATTTCTCATTGCATATTTCTTGATCGGCTTCTCCGGGTTGGATGATCGTTCGATAATCGAGGAGACGAAAGGATGTGGTAATAAGATGGAGGTTGAAATTGCAGGAGAGACATCATTCGTAGTATCTGATGTTACTATTACCGTTGGAGATAGTTTACGGATATTAGATCGGGGCAGTTGAGCAGTTGCGTCGGTGCAACTAAAATGATTTGATGAAATTGACTTGGGAATTCGTGTGAATCTGAAGATGATTCGCACAGATGGCGCCAATATTCTAATGCAAAACAAAATATTGATGATGTGTTGATATGAGACTCTCTCGATATGATGGTGCAGGTCTTCGGTACGACAAAACAAGGGGTATGACTCTAAGGTTAGTACTTCAATATTCAAAATCATTAAAGTCAGAAATGTGTGCGTTGCTGTCGCGGTGAAAATCGGATACTAAACTATTGATTAGTTTGAATCTTTAATTCATTTTTTGCAACCGAACTTTGATTTGTCCAAAGGAAGGGATAAAGATCGAAATTCCCACAATGCAATGCAAATGCAAGGTTTAAAGTGTTTTAGGTTCGGGGGTTGGTTAAACTTAGGGAAGGTGCTAGCATCCTAAGTTTCTGTAGTACTCTACAGGAACCTCTTGTTTTATGTTTGTTTATTGCTATGTGTTTATCTGCTTAATGGCTTAGAGACCCTAGTGGTTTATTTCTAAGTATACTCGATAAGGCATCGCACCTTGTGCCTACATATCCTTACGGGAGTGGAATCAGAGTATGTTGTAGTTCACTCTAAAGGGTTAGAGGAGCTCTTTGACTGTGGTCAAAGTTCCTACGGGTTTAGGGTAGTTGTTTTGATTGGGTTTAGGAGAAGAGATGAGTCTTCATGTTAAGGGAGAGATAACCACCACGAATGTAAAGAAGAGGGTTGTAGGACATGGTCTTTGCATCATCTTAAGAAAAGGTCTTACATACTTGGATGGTCGCCAAGCATGTCTTTGTTGTTCTTAAGGCAAAGTCCCTACATGTTTGATTGTATTGTTTGTGGGGTGGAGATTATATCTCACTTAAGATGATTAACATCTATTCTCTAATGTGTTTGAAAAGTTGTATTGTTTTGATTGTGTTGTTTCTATGTTGTAAGGATAAAGACAAGGCCCTTCCTATAGGGTAGGATCTACCCTAAACGATCAACTTGAAGAATCAAGGATCGAAGGGAATATGAGGCATATGATGTGCAACTACACACAACGTTGAATTATGTGTAGGTTTTTCCTTTGGACAGAATGCGATGCATGACTAGTAAATGCGATAATATTAAATGACTGTAAAATAAATTGCGGAAATGTAAATCATACACATACGCATGAAAGCGCTAAGTGAGTGTGTGCATTGCGGATAGATAAAAGCGGATAAAACATATATAAATACGCATGAAAGCGCTGATGTGTAGGTGCAAGTGTCGTGAATGTGAATGTGCACGATTGATTTCGAAATTGATTAAGTTGTTTATTTAGTTGAGTTATCCTTTGGTGAGGTTAATCGATTTATTAGTTCTATGATGGACGTTTTAAGTGATAAGTTGATTCCAAAGGGTGACTTAAATAAAAGATTTCTTAAAATATCTAAGAAGTTTTATCTTATAAAAGGGAATGGTTTATTTTTAATGAAAGTCGTTATTATAATTAATTAGATAAATTAATCCACTTAGGGCAAGGTTTTTTCTAAAAGAGTTTTCTGCTATTTCCACTAAATGAATTTTATTAAATAAATAAGGGGATTGGTTTTGAAAGAAAGGTTGATTTGATTAATTTGAGAAAAAAGAAAGATTAACTAGTGAGGTTGATTTATGACGTTTGTGATTATTTATAAGAAAATTAATTTTATGAAAAAAAGGTTGTCTTGTTTTTATTATGGCTATCATTAAATTATATTGCTATTAGTTTATTTTATTTCTAAGAAAAGATTATTAACCAAATAAATTTAATAAGGAGGTATAATTTTTATAAAAGCTTAATAATGAATAAATATTTATTAAAAAGAAAAAGAGATTAAATTTGAAAAAAAGCAAATAATTTAAGTAGGAAATTATAGGATTTAAATTAGGCTCCTTAAGGATTAATTATTAGCGACTGATTTTAAAAGGGGCTGATTAGCTAACTAGTTAATTGGATTGATTATAGGTTAATTGTTAGTTAAATCAGATTAGAGGTTTAAGCGAGTGGTTTAGTGTTAGTGTGTGTGATAATCGTGGTGACTAAATACATTGCTGGAAAATAAAACAGTAAAACATAAAAGGGGAAAAGAAACGGAGCTTCGACGGAACCCTAATTCAAGGAATTCCCTCCCCAAATCAATTCCTCGCGACTCTCGCTCTCTCCGGTTTGGATTCACCATCTCGTTCGTTTTCTTCCCAATCTTAACCTGCATCAACAAACCAAGCAATCAAATGGTTCAGAATCTCAACGGGAGTGAGAGTTTTACCGAAAAATGTGTGGCGTTTGAGGTGGTGAATGCAGATTCGTGGTGCTCCGATGCGGTGTCGGCGATTGAAATGATGGAAAGGGTGCTTCGTTGGCGGAGGATTCGCAGCGGCCGCCTGAGGGGGCTCCGAACGTTGAAGAGATAAGTTTCTTCGTTTGCTTTTAGGTCACGAACTTGGCGTTTTTTTGGTAGCGCTAGTTTTTCTTTTGGGTTCAGTTGTGAATCTCCCAGTTTGATTCTGATGGGCTCCTTTTATAGCCTCAAATGTATTAATGAAATATGATTGCTGCCTTGAATCTTCCTTTTCTGTTGATGCGAAAATTCGAATTCTTTCCTCTTCTGTCTAATTGCCATGATTATACGCTTAAATGCTATCTCAATCTCATGACTCAACTTAGATAGGATTTGATTTGATTCCTTATTATTCCCTGAATATTCTTCATCGATTAATATCCAATTACTAATTTGCAATTGGTTTTGACAGGTGTGGGTAGCGAGTGATTTGGGCCGAGAATTGGGAGCCCAGAAGTGAAATTCGTGCATGATCGTCTTTAACAAGTTCCAACCGCTGATATCGTGAGACTCCTGAGGATGGTCCGTTGTCATATTCCTTGAAGTTTGGTCGAGTTTTGTGAAATAAGGTCCGCTCAGCAATGGCCTCGTTCATTATCATGAGGAACTGGTCCATGTTGATGATGTCGATCAACCACAACCTCTATCTGTTGCACCTGCTGTATCTTCCTATAATCAAAGGATACGTCTAGTTCTTGACATCCTTTAAAATACCAGGCGTCCCAACATTGCCCAAAGAGGGAATGCAGCTTCCAACCATTGTTGCTGTTAGCGACCAATCTTCTGGGAAGTTAAGTGTCGTGAATCTCTTGCTGGGGTCAACTTGCCCTGTGGTTAAGGACTCTACACTAAAGTACCTTGGGTTACGCCTCTTCAGGATCATTCGTTTCAACAGATAGAGCTCGTATTGGAGCATAATGGCAAGGGAGTTTCAACTGATGAAGCAAACGTCTCTGATGTTATAAACACGGCTGCTAGAGCTGGCTGGTACTACAGAAGGGGTTTACAACAACCCTTTGACCTTAATCGTGAAGGAGAATGGTGTTCCTGATCTGGCCATGGTTGATCTTCCAGGTATAACTCGTGTTCTTGTTCATAATATATTTATGGTAAAATTAAGGATATTATCATGGAGCATATAACTTGGGGAAAGTATTATCTTGAATGCTCTTTCTGTTACTGTTGATTTTACCACTTGTGAGTCCGTTAGGATGCCGAGAACCATTGATAAAGCTGGCTTGAGGACACTTGCTGTTGTCACCAAGGCTGACAAGTCTCCTGAAGGTTTGTTGGAGAAGGTTACCGCCGATGATGTTAACATAGGTCCTGGTTATGTTTGTGTAGGGAATCGTATTGGCAATGAGTCTTATGAAGAGGCCAGAGGTAAAGAGCAGAAGTTGCTTGGGTCTCAATCACTTCTTGTCAAAACAGACAAGTTTATTGTTGGGATTCCTGTGCTGGCTCAGAAGTTTGTTCATTTACTGAGGTCTATTGATTACTCTTCTGCTGCAGTTTGTATACTGAAATCCTCAGTTGGAATTGTTTGCTTCTTTTGAAAGCCTACTTGGGCACTGTCAAGTCTTTTCCCAATTCGTGCTCGTGCTCTTGGTATTCATGATGGTGCAGGTGATGTCTTTAGGGTACATGACCCTCTGTTGGACTGTAGTTAGAGAGTTTGAATTTGTCTTAGATTTTAACACTTGGTTCTTTGTGCAGAGAAATAATATAGCTCCTTTGGCGGTGGGAAGTACATTGAGATGTTGGGCATCTTCCACTAATTGGCAGCAAGTCCGATTCGAAACATATATACTCGTTTTATGCTAGAACCTTCGCTCTAGACATCACCTTTCTGGATTGACTGCTTTGATTGAATGCGACTTGTTCCTGCTGCAGGTAATACAACGGGTGCGGTTCGATTCACGTTGCTTGAAATACATACCAGCCAAATCTGCTAGTATGCTCACGTAACTGTTCTCTCATGCGTTGTTGGTTTTTTTTAATCTCGACTTGTTCTTTTTCTAATACCTGCTGGTGACGATGCTGCGTTTCTTGTAGGAAAGAGTGCGAACTGCGGCATTCGGAACGAAAACCGTACTCCTGACAGCACTTCACAATTGTTGATTTTGGCAATGTTTGAATTGGTAGTTGCTCAGTAACAGCCTGGTGATTTTGTTAGCAACAAAGGCTCTCGCATCCTGCAGGGATTTACCGAAGTTCTCGTTTGTTCTCGGTGGGTGAATTGTTTTGTCAACTCTGCTAGCTCATCAACTTCATTACCGCTTGACTTGGGGTCGTTTTGCGGAAGGATAAACATCTGGGATAGTCTCACTTTTATCTGAAGCCGGTAATACCATTCATGCCGCTTACGGTGTTTAAGCAACGACGTGGACTTTGTTTGAAGACGATGCGTCCAAAGTAGTGCTGAATTGGAGATCTCCAGTGTAAAGCAAACTTGACGAAGGTGGCTCAATACAATCTGCGTAGTACCAATTTCTTAACATATAGACAACGATTTAGGGGATGTTAGTTGGCATGCTCAAATTCGCATCTTGTAGCCTTCCTCTAATTCCATGTATGCTTTAGGATGACAATTGTATTTGAAACAGTTTTTTTCTTTTGCCTCGTCTAGTTGCAGTATTTGTATTTGGCTGAATGTTTTCATATTAAACAAGCTTTAATTTTGGTTGTATGCGTTGAGATATTCCTTATTATTATTAAAACCAATGCCATAGTCATGTAGCAGGTGCCAGGAAAGCCGTCTCAGTTCTAGTTATGGGCTCAGTCATACGTGTAACAAAAACTCCATATGATTAATATTAAATTTAAGGAAGACTTGGACTTCCATGCCTTACGCCTCGTATCCTGAGAAACTGACTTTGTAAGGGTTCACACCTGCCATTACTTGTACTTGCATAAGCTGGTTAATCGTAAACATACATATATGAAAAGGTCAAATAATAACAGAAAACACGCAGGAGGAGGTGGTATCTTGTGGTCAAAAATTGGGGTGTGACAGATGCCCCTATTTAAGTTACTCCTATTCGGAGATATGGAGATTGAAATCTCTGTCTCGACGAGATAGGAGGGACTTAAATACAAACATTGCACGAATTTTTGGGCATAAGAAGCCACCGAATGCAAATGATATGCAATGATATGAAAATGCAAGGCGGACAAATCTGTGAGAAAGAGGTCATGAACTGGACGCGACATGCTAGACAGAAAAGCAACAGATCCGACAAGGCGGGACCCTACGAGGACATGAACAATCACTCACGGGAAATCTCCAATCGTGTAACGGTAACTCATGCATCAGGGATGCGGTGGTTTTGACGATTTGTGATCGAAAGACACTTTTACTACCAAGGTGATGGTCAATAGTAATTCAAAATGGATCCCCCTTTTTTTTTATTTTATATTTTGTAACTCAGCTGAAATGGTAAAATGTATAACCTCTCCTGGCATCATGGTACGGGGACCATGAGCTAGTCTCGGTCTTTGATGTCATTGTAGTTGTAGATGTTGTTGTAGTTGTTGAGCTTCCCCGAGCCTCATGATATGGGAGTCATGCGCCGGTCTCAGTCTCTGATGTCAAACTTCCCCTTGCTCCATGGTATGGGAACCATGAGCTGGTCTCGGTTACTGATGTCAAACTTCCCCTTGCTCCATGGTATGGGAACCATGAGCTGGTCTCAGTTTCTGATGTCAAACTTCCCCTTGCTCCATGGTATGGGAACCATGAGCTGGTCTCAGTTTCTGATGTCAAACTTCCCCTTGCTCCATGGTATGGGGACCATGAGCTGGTCTCGGTTTCTACCCAAAATGATGGAAACTCGTGAGAGCGTCTTCAAAGAGGGGTTGTAAATTTGCTGATTGTAGATTGCGTGTTGTAAATTGTAACACTATAGAATTGTTGATGTAAATGTTGTAGATGTAATCTGTAATTGTAGAATTTTGTAAATGTGATCTTGTACTTGTAGTTGTAACTTGTAGATGCAGTTGGTATTGTATTGGCAATTTGTAGAATGTGCACCGGGGATCTTCAAAAGAGTTATAAACCGGTTGATATGTGGAGTGTCCTCTTGTAAGGAGATATGTCGTTGATAGTACTCGTAATGAACCCTCTAGGAAAAATCATTTTTTGAGGAGTATCTTTGTTGTAATTGTAAGATATGTAAGATTGTTGTAGCAGAAGTTCTCAAACGGGGAAGTATCTGTAATGTCCTCCGTTTTGACTTGATAATCTCGGGATAATCCACTGGGGAAGGACAGATTGTCCTGATGAAATTGTTGTTTGTCGTTTTGAGAATAAGTCCAAAACGAGTTGCTCAAATGAAGAGATCTTTGTCATTCAGTTGTAAGTTATTGAGGAAATCTTGTAATATTGTTGAAGAACGGTGCGCCTTCCAATGGTGATCCTCATAATGTCAAAGTGCAAAATAAATGCACTCTTGACCCATGCTCAAAAGCTGGAGATGTTCATAGTGTGATGGCCAAAGACCGAAGTTCAATTCGGGAAATAACCGAAGAGAAACTGTCAAGCAAGACTCAACCATAGAGGCATAAACTCCAATGGGAATGTACCGAAACAACTGTCTTCCACGAGGATCGGACTTCGTGGGGAAATGGAAACATTGGGTTTTTTCCTGCTTAGGGCGGACAACTCTATTTGGAAGGAGTAAGACGCGCCCAAAATACCCACGGGTAACCGTAATCGAAGAGATAGAGTAAAGCAAACAAAGGATGCACAAAATGTCGATGTTATGTTATCTACTTATATGATATGCGTATGCTCATGTTTGCGCTGACAAGTCGAGAGGGACACAACATGATGCATGGGGAAATGCTCGAGCCCTATCTCCGCAGGCCCTTCGAACGAGAGTGAACTCCATTCTCGGATGGCATAAGTGTTGATAGTCTAGTCATCTTTCTGCGAGTAAGGGTGAGCATTGGCGGTCATCCTCTCGTTATTCGTATATCAAGTAAAGCAAATTTTGAAAAGGTTTTAAATCAGTTAGGATTTTGCTATCAAGATCACAGATTTAGTAAAGGAAAACTTTTTATTGAACGGCGGGCAGCGGAAAAGCGTGACCCGATATTACAGTGTTGGAAAATGATATTGATTACATAGAGGGAATAATGTCCTGCTTCTCCTAAACAAAGTATTTCTTGACAGCATCCGTATTCACGGGACGACTGATTTCCTCTCCATCCATTGTTGCCAACATCAAAGCGCCTCCGGTCAAGACCCTTTTGACTACATACGGTCCATCATAATTCGGGGTCCATTTTCCTCTGATGTCGGTGAGGAAAGATTGGATTTTCTTGAGCACAAGGTCACCTTCCCTGAATACTCGGGGTCGAACCTTTTTGTCAAACGCTTTTTTCATCTTCTGCTGATACAGCTGCCCATGGCATAGCGCAGCCATCCTCTTTTCTTCGATTAAGTTCAACTGATCATACCTGTTCTGACACCATTCTGCCTCTGATAATTTTGCCTCTACTAAAATTCTCATAGAAGGAATCTCAACTTCTATTGGGAGTACTGCTTCCATACCGTAGACGAGCGAAAATGGAGTTGCCCCAGTTGATGTACGTACCATCGTACGATATCCATGTAAGGCAAAGGGGAGCATTTCGTGCCAATCTTTGTAAGTAACCACCATTTTCTGAATGATCTTCTTAATGTTTTTGTTGGCGGCTTCAACAGCCCCATTCATCTTTGGTCGGTAAGGAGAAGAATTGTGATGTTCGATCTTGAATTCTTCACACAACTCTTTCATCATTTTGTTATTCAGGTTGGAACCATTGTCTGTAATAATTCTGCTTGGCACACCATATGGGCAAATAAGCTGGTTCTTGATAAATTTGACGACCACATGTCGGGTTACGTTAGCATAGGAGGCCGCTTCGACCCACTTGGTAAAATAATCAATGGCTACCAAGATGAATCGGTGTCCATTAGATGCTTTCGGCTCTATCATTCCAATCATATCGATTCCCCACATAGAGAACGACCACGGGGAGGAGATAACATTCAGGGAGGTCGGAGGCACATGTATTTTGTCCGCGTAAATCTGACACTTGTGACACTTCCTAGCAAACTTGTAGCAATCTGATTCCATTGTGATCCAGTAATAACCGGCCCTTAATAGCTTCTTAGCCATAGCATGTCCGTTGGCATGAGTGCCAAAGGATCCTTCGTGAATTTCCGACATTAACATATCCGCTTCTTGCTTGTCAACACATCTCAGCAGGACCATGTCAAAATTCCGTTTGTACAACACACTGTTACTCAGAAGAAAATTTCCGGCCAACCTTCTCAAAGTTTTCTTGTCTTTGTTGGAAGCTCCCAGAGGATATTCTTGAGTTCTAAGAAACACTTCTATGTCATAGTACCAGGGTTTATCATCCTTAACTCCTTCGACAGCAAAGATGTAGGCAGGTCTGTCGAGACGTTTCACTTCGATCCGAGGACACTCGTTCCAAAAGTTCACCACAATCATCGAGGCCAAAGTTGCCAATGCGTCTGCCATTCTGTTCTCATCGCGAGGGATATGATGAAACTCAACCCTATCAAAGAACGGTAACAATCTTCTAGCATAATCCCTGTATGGGACCAAATTATCGTGTCGAGTTATCCATTCTCCGGTGATTTGGTTGATTACTACTGCAGAATCACCAAACACATCTAGATTCTTGATTCTCAAATCGATTGCTTCTTCAAGACCCATAATACATGCTTCGTACTCAGCCTCGTTATTAGTACACTGGAATGTTAATCTGGAGGTAAATGGGAAATGAGTCCCTTGAGGAGTCACAATAACAGCACCTATCCCTTTTCCATGAGCGTTGACAGCTCCATCAAAGATTAAACCCCATTGAGAACCTGGCTCTGGCCCTTCACCATGTACGGGTTCTTCACAGTCTTTCATCTTTAAGAACATGACATCTTCGTCAGGAAAGTCATCATTTGAGGGTTGATGATCCAAAATAGGTTGGTGAGCCAGGTGATCAGCCAAAACACTTCCTCTAATAGCTTTCTGAGTATGGTACTCGATATCGTACTCGGACAATAACATCTGCCATCTGGCAATTCTCCCAGTTAGAGCGGGCTTCTCAAAAATATACTTGATGGGATCCATCTTCGAAACCAACCAGGTAGTGTGGTTCAACATATACTGGCGTAAACGCCTAGCGGCCCACGCTAGAGCACAACAAGTCTTCTCTAGCATAGTGTATCTGGTTTCACAATCGGTAAATTTCTTGCTCAGGTAATAAGTGACATGATCTTGCTTTCCGGCTTCATCCCGCTGACCGAGTACGCAACCCATTGAATCCTCTAGAACGGTCAAATACATAATCAAAGGGCACCCTTCCACTGGTGGTATCAGGATAGGTGGTTTGAGCAAGTACTCTTTGATACTATCAAAAGCCCTTTGACAATCTTCAGTCCAAACGTACCCTTGTTCTTTCCTCAGAAGCTTAAAAATAGGTTTACATGTAGCAGTCATGTTGGATATAAACCTGGAGATGTAGTTCAAACGCCCTAGGAATCCTCTGACTTGTTTCTCAGTGGCGGGAGCTGGCATTTCTCGGATAGCTTTCACTTTGTCAGGGTCCACTTCGATCCCTCTTTGGCTGACAATAAAACCCAATAATTTCCCTGATCGTACTCCAAATGTACACTTGTTGGGGTTCAGACGAAGTTTGTATTCCCTCAAACGGACAAATAGCTTAGCCAGGTGCTTAACATGATCCTCTTCGGTTCTTGATTTAGCTATCATATCGTCTACATACACCTCAATTTCCTTGTGCATCATATCGTGGAACAAAGTAGTCATAGCTCTCTGATATGTTGCCCCTGCATTCTTTAATCCAAATGGCATAACTCTGTAACAAAAAGTGCCCCAAGGCGTGATAAATGACGTCTTCTCTCTGTCCTCGGGGGCCATTCTTATCTGGTTGTAACCTGAAAAACCATCCATGAAGGAGAACACCTCATATCTTGCAGTACTGTCTACCAAAATGTCAATGTGTGGTAATGGAAAATCATCTTTCGGACTGGCTTTATTCAAATCCCTGTAGTCTACACACATGCGAACCTTACCATCCTTCTTCGAGACAGGTACAATGTTAGCTAACCATAGCGGATACTCGGCAGTGACAAGGAAACCTGCATCAATCTGTTTCTGCACCTCTTCCTTAATCTTTAGAGCCATGTCAGGTCGAGTCCTTCTGAGCTTCTGTTTTACTGGCGGGCACTCTGGCTTTAAAGGTAAATGATGCTCAACTATAGCTGTGTCTAAACCGGGCATGTCCTGATATGACCAAGCAAACACATCAACAAAATCTCCAAGCAGATCAACCAACTGTTTCTTCACATCTGGCTTGAGCAGAGCTCCAATTTTCACTTCTCTACGGATTTCTTCAGATTCCAAGTTGATTATCTCCACCGGCTCTTGGTGGGGTCGGATAGCTTCTTCTTCTTTCTCAAGCAATCTAATAATTTCTTCCGGAATACCATCTTCTTCGTCCTCGGCTTCATACACAGGAAACTCAAAATTCGGAGGAGGTAGTAGATCATTATTCCCAGGTTGTAATTTGTGTAGCAATCTGCGCAAGTGACGTGATTTTAATAAGTTTTTGCTTTGTAAAGTGGGAAGTGTGTGTACGCGAGATGCTACTTATTATTTTCCAACATCATGAATAAAATAAAAAACAGATGTAAATGAAAAATAGTTTATTGATGATAGCAAAAACCGAAAAGACATGCCCAACAAAGTCACCTTTGCCTTGGGCAGAGCAAAGGGAATTATTGAAAGTATGCCCTACTAAAAGCAGTTTCGCCTTGGGCAGAGCGAAAAAATTTTAAACAAATGCTTTACTTAGATATATGAATGGCGGTAGGAACTTCAACCACACTCCAATTCTTGACCACGACGCCTGGAGTCACAAAGTCCGGGATTTCTCCAGCCGGCTCTTCCTCAGTGATGGCATAAACTCCAAAGGTATAGTCGAAATCATCTGACACGTAACCTGGATCTTCCATATAGGGCTCGTAGTCTTCATAAGGAATGGAGGATTTTGTAGAACCGTCCGATATGTAGCCCTCGAGTTCATTTTTTAACACAGCATTAACCTGAGGATGGTGAGAAATTCCTCCACTACGGAACACTTCACTGATCAATGGAAATCCTTGGTTCTTGGTGCCTTGGCGGGCAGAACCGCTGGTGAAGCCGAGGCCCTCCTTGTTCTTGTTCTCTGGCAAAGACAACACCTTTCCCCACATTGACTGGTGACCACTGTTCACTACTCGTTGTGCGTCTTTGAATGATGACATGGATGTCTGAGCTCTCTGAACGCTCTCACCTGCAACAGACAGAGCTTGAAACTGCGTGCCAATTTCCTCTTCAGCTTCGACGTACGAGAATGATGACAAGTGACTTACTACCAAAGCTCTTTCTCCACAAACTGTAACTATTTTCCCTTCAAAAACATACTTTAACTTCTGATGCAGGGTAGAAGTAACTGCTCCAGCCTCATGTATCCATGGCCTCCCTAGCAGACAACTATAGGCGGCACGAATGTCCATGACCTGAAACGGGATCATGAAAGTCTGTAGTCCAATAGTCATAAGCAAATCAACCTCACCAATTACTGTTTTCCTTGACCCATCGAAAGCTTTGACAATAACGTGACTCGGCCTCATTGGTGATCCCTGATATGACAGCTTAGATAGGGTGGTCCTAGGCATTACGTTTAGAGACGATCCAGTGTCAACCAGCACACTGGACAGGGAGTCATTTCCGCAGTTCACAGAAATGTGCAAAGCCATATTATGTTTTCTCCCTTCTTCTGGGAGATCACCTTCATTGAAACCCAGATTATCACTCGAAGTAATACTGCCAATGATGTTATCGAATTGTTCCATAGTCACATCCTGCTCAACATAGGCTTGTTCCAAAATCTTCTGAAGTGCTTCTCTATGAGCCTCGGAACTCATCAACAATTGTAGCACAGAAATCTTTGACGGGGTCTGCAAAAGCTGATCTGCAACCTTATACTCGCTCCTCTTGATTATCTTCAAGCATTCGTCAGAGTTGGACAGGTTAGACCCACCAGATTGCCCCACATTTGGGTCCTTTGAGCCTGATGGTTCGAACAGAACCTCTTTTTCTTTCGGTGGCACAGTCGGGTAAATTCGCCCGCTTCTTGTCACTCTACTAACATCTGCAATATTAACGATTGAGGGTATGGTGGGCAGAGGCACTTCTTTCCCATCCTCCAACATAGTAGCATTATATCTATAAGGGATGGCCTTACTAGAGGTATAAGGGACAGGTCCAGGCACATTGATTACCAACGGAGTAACAGTTGGCTTCCTGCTATTGTAAACGATCTCTATACGTTCCACCTCTTCAAAGTGGGGTACTATGACACAGACTTCTTCAGCTTTCTTGCTTGAAACTTCTTGATCACCACTCTCTAAACAAACTTCAATCATATTGACAGAAGGCGAACCATGGGGTGGTAATGGATTCTTCTGTACATTAGGGTCGGAATCCCTAAAAGACAAGATCCCATTTTTTATGAGCCTCTGGACGTCCATCTTCAAGCCGAAACAACTCTCAATATCATGTCCTGGAGCACCCTGATGGTAAGGACAGAACTTGTCAGCTCTATAAGAAGGGGGGATTCATGGGAGCTGGAGGTGGAGCTTTCGTTTGAATGTGACCCTTTTTGATCAAGGTGGGGAATAAATCAGTATATGTCATTGGGATTGGGTCAAAATTTATTTTTCGGTACACGCGACCCTGATTGCTAGGTGGCCGATTCTGCTGAGGATTCTGTGGACTCTGCTGAAGCTGGGGTTGTTGAGCAATGGGAGTCTGAGGCTGTTGATAGGGTCGTGGAGACTGTAGCTGATAAGCCGGAGCATTAAACACTGGAGACACTGCTGCAACCTGATGTGGTGGCATGTATCTCCTTCTGAATTGTCCTTTTTGAATAGCATTCACACTTTGTTCCTTTTTCTTCGCGAAACTGCTCCCATACCTCTTAGGAGCATTTCCTTCTTTGGTCAGCCTTCCCTCGCGAACACCTTCTTCTAAACGCATTCCCATGTTGACCATTTCAGTAAAGTCACTGAGGGCGCTGGCTACCATCTTCTTATAAAAGAAAGGACCCAGAGTCTTCAGAAAAATTTTGGTCATCTCTTTTTCTTCTAACGGTGGTGTGACTTGTGCGGCCACCTCGCGCCAGCGTTGGGCATATTCTTTGAAGTTCTCCTTATCCTTCTGTGTCATTGCTCTCAACTGATCTCGGTCGGGTGCCATGTCCACATTGTACTTATACTGCTTGATAAAGGCTCCTCCCAGGTCATTGAAAGTCCGAACCTTTGTACTGTCCAACCCCATATACCACTTTAGCGCGGCGCCTGTCAAACTGTCTTGGAAATAGTGAATGAGTAGCTGATCATTATCAGTTTGGGCAGACATCTTCCTGGCGTACATAATGAGATGGCTTTGAGGGCAGGTATTCCCCTTGTACTTTTCGAAATCAGGAACTTTGAACTTCGGTGGAACTTTAACATTCGGCACCAAACATAGCTCAGAAGCACTCTTACCAAATAAATCTTTTCCCCGAAGAGCTCTCAATTCCTTTTGTATTTCGGAAAACTGGTCTTGGAATCCATCCATTTTCTCTTCTAAACCCACGGTTTCGGTTGGCGACCCATGTAGAATTGGTTCATCCAGAATATACGGGACAGTATTCACCTGCGGAGGTGCAGTAGTCATCACAGCAGAGACAACAGGAGCAGCTTGAACAGTGGTCACAACAGGGGTCTCAGACACGGGCGGGTGGTAACCAGCCGGAGTGAAATAAGGAGACATCCCCCACGGGAAACCTTGAGGCATGCTGTAAGATACTTCGGCAACAGAAGACACCACTGGGATCGGTGTTGGTGTCACTTCGGGTACCACAGTCCTTGGAACTTCTTGGTTGTTGATCGAGATTTGGCTAGACAGAGCTTCCACTAGACCATTCAACTTCTCCAAACTTTCCTTCATACTTGCAACTTCATCACGAAGCACTCTATTCTCTTGTTCTAGCTGATCCATCTTCTGACGTCGACTGGCTCGAGTGTTGTATCGGTGATTCAGCTTGTTCTGCGGAGATGAAGCAAGAGTAAGACCCTGGAATGCAAATGATGTTATGCTTGTGTAAAATGCAAATGAGTGTGAAACTTTCAAGAAACTCCAATAACTCGGGTATTGTAACCTTGGAAAAAAACTCATTTTATTTTGAAGACTGAAGCATTACAAAAACGGAGTACTCTTTTAAGAGTTTATTACATTGAATCAAAAGCAAAAGAGAAATTCGGGAATCTACTCCTTATGCTCCTTCTGTGCGTAAAGCTCCTTTTCCAATTGATTGACGCGTTCTTGCAACTCGGCCTTTTCTCTGATGAGTCGGTCGACACACTCCTTCCAAGCCATAGTATCTGGGGGAAGATCATCACTGGTGGCGGCGCTCGAAGAGGCATGAGGAGAAAATAAATCTCCTTGTGCCTTTCTCTTTCTGGCAACTTCGATTTCCGGCGTCTTTTGAAGTCTTTCTTTCTCTACCTTGAGAGTAAGGAACTTGTTCTTCCAAGCGGTCCTCAATTTCCGGGCTTCGTCTAAAGCAATCCTCACTTGTTCAATTTCGTCCACATCAAACCAGTCGGGGTCATGGGGAGATAGTACCATAGGTTCATGGAAAGGAAAAGGCATCTTGAGATCGAGGGCCCTTTCTCGCACCCAATGTAGATACTCTTCAGAGACAGTACAATCGGGGTATCCTGAAGCAGCTGTTCCTTCCCGGTCAATGTATTTCCATGTATAAATGATGACAGTCTTTAGATCTAGATCCTCTTCTCCTTTGAAATAGATCTCTTCCAACGAAACTGGGTCAGGCACTTGGGTCATAGGGTGTCCAAACTGTCTACGGGCTAAGGCGGGATTATAGCTTATACATCCCTCTCTTCCAATAAGCGGTACATTGGGGAATCCTCCGATGCTAGGAATCATAGGCACGCCTCCATAGGCGGGATCATACCAGACAATGTCCGAATGGGTAAGGGCCATAAGTATCTCGGACCATCGAGGTGTTGCTATTTTGTCCCAAAGGGACGGATACCAAGTCAAACGAGCGATGAACCATGAATACAGCAAGGCGGTACAACATACAATGTGTCCTCCCCCTTCGGCATTCTTCGAGTGAATCGAGAAGTACGTATCAGCAAGCAAGGTGGGTACTGGGTTCTTGAGTATGAACAACTTGATTGCATCCATATCAACAAAACCGTCAATTTTAGGGAACCAGAAAGTCCCATAGACCAACAAAGCGAAATTGGCTTCCGATATGAGAACCTCCTTTCTTTCAGCATGGTAACGGACTTTTTCGATCAAAAAGTCGGCGGGGAACCCAAGGACTCCTTCCTTGGTGGTTAAGTGTGCCTGAACATCTTCAAGGTTAAGATGAGTGGCATTTGCAATTTCTTGGTGACTAGGCGTGTCTTCCCTTCCGGTGAACAAGGGTCGAACAGTCACGGGCATCCTCAAGAGTTCTGAGTACTCTTCCAAGGTTGGCATCAACTGGTAGTCTGGAAAAGTGAAACAGTGGTACAACGGGTCATAGAATTGAACGAGAGTCTCCAATAACCCCCTTTCATCTGGAGTTCGAGAAAGCGGAAAACTTCTCCATACTCTGCTACAAAGGCGCACCGATTCTCGATGAGATCAGCTAGCTCTCTCAAGCTTTCAATGTTAGGGCTCTGAAAAGTGTACTCCAAGGCTTTTCTTTTGGAATCCATAGTTACAATACCTGAGAAATAAAGTTGAGTTTCTTGAAATGAATAAGGAAAATGCAATGCAATATGAGTAGGACTTCATGGGATCCCCAACTATTTATAAGCATTATAACAAAAGAAAACGTTTTTTTTTATTAATTTCAAAACGGAATACAAATTATTGCTTTTAAAAGTCCCAAGTAAAAGCTAAATAAAAGCTAGTAAAGACGCTAAAGAAGTTTCGAATTCTGTTGCTTGAGCTGCTCTTCGAGTTGCGTCTTCTCACGGATAAGATTGTCTACGATTAACTTCCAAATAGTGCACTGTGGATCGGAGAAAAGTAAATCATCCATGACTTTCCTCTTCTTATAGGGGAGTAGCTCTTCATCCTTTAATTGTAGCTGTTTCTGGAATTCATCCCTTTCCTTTTGAAGTTCAGCCTTCTGCTTTTGACACTCATCGCTTTCTGCCACTGCCACATGGTACTTATTCTTCCATGATTCCAACTCACGTTGAGATTTCCTCAAGGACACTTCTAACTTCTCGGCTTCAGACATAAAGACATAAGTGGGATCCCTCCGCGGAGCTATGGGATCTTGACGGGAATAGGGCATCTTTAGCTTGATCGCCCTTTCTCTGACCCACCGAAGGTAGGGTTCTAAAGATACACAATTAAGCTTCCCAAGGCTTTCTTTCCCTTTCTTGTGTAAGTGGTTCCATGCAACTAAAACCTTGTTTAGGAGTTCCTGGTCTTCCCTAAAGAAGATATTCTCTACCTGGACACTCTTAGGTGGCTCCTTCAATGGAAATCCCAATTGTCGACGAGCTAAGACCGGATTGTAACTGATCCCTCCATTAAAGCTGAGTAATGGTACATTAGCAAAGTCGCCACAACCATCAATGATCAAAGTTCCATCATATACCCGGTTGTACCAAATGATATCTGAGTGGGTCAGTGCCATAACTCGGGGAGACCAAAGCCCCCTATCGAGACTTAAAAAGGAAGTAGACCTTGGCAAGTGCGAAATAAACCACTTGTAGAGTAGGGGTACACAGCAGGTGATCATTCCTCCACCATATAAGTTTCGGAGGTGTACAGAATGGTAAGCATTACCCAGTAGGGTTGGTACTGGATTGTTCTTCAAAAAGATCTTAATTGCGTTGAGGTTAACGAACCCTTCAAAACTCGGGAACAAAAATACTCCATAAATAAGCAAGGCAAAGATCGCCTCGAACGGAGCTTTGTTCGTGTAGTCGGCATAAAACATTGCTTTACTGATTAAAAACTTCGTAGTCAAACCAAAAAGACTGCCTTTACTAACCAGATTTCCCTTGACGTCCGATACCTTTAGGCAAAGGGCCTTAGCAATTTCTCTTTCATCAGGGTTTTTTTCCAGGAAAGGGAAAGGAGACTCTTCTAAGATGGGTAAACCAACCAAAAAGGAGTATTCTTCCAACGTAGGCAATAGTTGGAAATCTGAAAACGTGAAGCAATGGTATAGTGGATCATAGAATTGCAATAAAGTGGACAGGAGTCCTTCATCCACTTGTCGACTCAATAAGGATATCAGCTTCCCATACTTGCTTTTGAATTTCTCTTGGTCTTCAATCAGGGTCACCAACTTCTTTAGGTCATCCAACTTGGGACTTTTAAAAGTGTATTTCAGAGTGTGTCTTCTATTGGGGTCCATAATACCCTACAATGTTCATAAACAAAAGGTAAATCCCATGAAGTTCAATGCGGTATGATGCTTTATGAATGCAACAAACACAAGTAGGCACATAGAAGCATAAGCATAAACAAACAAAGGGGTCCCTAGGTTTGCAACGAGCATGGAGCAAAGGTGTACCCATCCCAAAGGATCTGGACTAAAGGTTGACTGTACCTGTAGAACAAGGTTCTAATAAAGTTCCCAAAGTCATTAGCCCATCTTTCGGATATTATCAACTTCCCAAGTACTCGAGGGTTAATAATATTCTCAAGAGAACTTCTTTTGAGTGTAGCGTCGCGTAGCACTATTTCGGGGGTACCCCCTCATAGCCCCGCACTACATCTTAGTAAAGGTCAAAGTGGGGTTAAGGTAACTATGGTCCTCAATATCATAGGCTCCAACATCGAATGTAGTGCATGTTTTCACGATTAAAGACTCGTTCAACAATACATCTTTCGAGAGGGCCTCAATTGAGCGTGATTTTTAAGTCAGCTTGGTCGGGATTCTACCCTCTATAAGCCTCTTTGAACATATCACTATCCTATCTTAAGTTCACTCAAGTCCGG
Organism: Lathyrus sativus; assembly: GCA_963859935.3. NCBI lineage: Eukaryota > Viridiplantae > Streptophyta > Magnoliopsida > Fabales > Fabaceae > Lathyrus > Lathyrus sativus. The sequence goes on along the minus strand of OZ012740.1, from coordinate 552,500,500 downwards.
GTGTAGGACTTTGTCTCACCATTCAAGAGTATTAACCCAAGAATACAAATAAATAAGCAAGTAAACAAATAAGCAAATATAAGCAAATATAAAAAGCAATAAAGAAATAAAACAAGATAGGGAGACCCACGGAAGATGTCCCCAGTGAAGTCGCCATTTCTGTCGCGGTGAAAATCGGATACTAAACTATTGATTAGTTTGAATCTTTAATTCATTTTTTGCAACCGAACTTTGATTTGTCCAAAGGAAGGGATAAAGATCGAAATTCCCACAATGCAATGCAAATGCAAGGTTTAGAGTGTTTTAGGTTCGGGGGTTGGTTAAACTTAGGGAAGGTGCTAGCATCCTAAGTTTCTGTAGTACTCTACAGGAACCTCTTGTTTTATGTTTGTTTATTGCTATGTGTTTATCTGTTTAATGGCTTAGAGACCCTAGTGGTTTATTTCTAAGTATACTCGATAAGGCATCGCACCTTGTGCCTACATATCCTTATGGGAGTGGAATCAGAGTATGTTGTAGTTCACCCTAAAGGGTTAGAGGAGCTCTTTGACTGTGGTCAAAGTTCCTACGGGTTTAGGGTAGTTGTTTTGATTGGGTTTAGGAGAAGAGATGAGTCTTCATGTTAAGGGAGAGATAACCACCACGAATGTAAAGAAGAGGGTTGTAGGACATGGTCTTTGCATCATCTTAAGAAAAGGTCTTACATACTTGGATGGTCGCCAAGCATGTCTTTGTTGTTCTTAAGGCAAAGTCCCTACATGTTTGATTGTATTGTTTGTGGGGTGGAGATTATATCTCACTTAAGATGATTAACATCTATTCTCTAATGTGTTTGAAAAGTTGTATTGTTTTGATTGTGTTGTTTCTATGTTGTAAGGATAAAGACAAGGCCCTTCCTATAGGGTAGGATCTACCCTAAACGATCAACTTGAAGAATCAAGGATCGAAGGGAATATGAGGCATATGATGTGCAACTACACACAACGTTGAATTATGTGTAGGTTTTTCCTTTGGACAGAATGCGATGCATGACTAGTAAATGCGATAATATTAAATGACTGTAAAATAAATTGCGGAAATGTAAATCATACACATACGCATGAAAGCGCTAAGTGAGTGTGTGCATTGCGGATAGATAAAAGCGGATAAAACATATATAAATACGCATGAAAGCGCTGATGTGTAGGCGCAAGTGTCGTGAATGTGAATGTGCACGATTGATTTCGAAATTGATTAAGTTGTTTATTTAGTTGAGTTATCCTTTGGTGAGGTTAATCGATTTATTAGTTCTATGATGGACGTTTTAAGTGATAAGTTGATTCCAAAGGGTGACTTAAATAAAAGATTTCTTAAAATATCTAAGAAGTTTTATCTTATAAAAGGGAATGGTTTATTTTTAATGAAAGTCGTTATTATAATTAATTAGATAAATTAATCCACTTAGGGCAAGGTTTTTTCTAAAAGAGTTTTCTGCTATTTCCACTAAATGAATTTTATTAAATAAATAAGGGGATTGGTTTTGAAAGAAAGGTTGATTTGATTAATTTGAGAAAAAAGAAAGATTAACTAGTGAGGTTGATTTATGACGTTTGTGATTATTTATAAGAAAATTAATTTTATGAAAAAAAGGTTGTCTTGTTTTTATTATGGCTATCATTAAATTATATTGCTATTAGTTTATTTTATTTCTAAGAAAAGATTATTAACCAAATAAATTTAATAAGGAGGTATAATTTTTATAAAAGCTTAATAATGAATAAATATTTATTAAAAAGAAAAAGAGATAAAATTTGAAAAAAAGCAAATAATTTAAGTAGGAAATTATAGGATTTAAATTAGGCTCCTTAAGGATTAATTATTAGCGACTGATTTTAAAAGGGGCTGATTAGCTAACTAGTTAATTGGATTGATTATAGGTTAATTGTTAGTTAAATCAGATTAGAGGTTTAAGCGAGTGGTTTAGTGTTAGTGTGTGTGATAATCGTGGTGACTAAATACATTGCTGGAAAATAAAACAGTAAAACATAAAAGGGGAAAAGAAACGGAGCTTCGACGGAACCCTAATTCAAGGAATTCCCTCCCCAAATCAATTCCTCGCGACTCTCGCTCTCTCCGGTTTGGATTCACCATCTCGTTCGTTTTCTTCCCAATCTTAACCTGCATCAACAAACCAAGCAATCAAATGGTTCAGAATCTCAACGGGAGTGAGAGTTTTACCGAAAAATGTGTGGCGTTTGAGGTGGCGAATGCAGATTCGTGGTGCTCCAATGCGGTGTCGGCGATTGAAATGATGGAAAGGGTGCTTCGTTGGCGGAGGATTCGCAGCGGCCGCCTGAGGGGGCTCCGAACGTTGAAGAGATAAGTTTCTTCGTTTGCTTTTAGGTCACGAACTTGGCGTTTTTTTGGTAGCGCTAGTTTTTCTTTTGGGTTCAGTTGTGAATCTCCCAGTTTGATTCTGATGGGCTCCTTTTATAGCCTCAAATGTATTAATGAAATATGATTGCTGCCTTGAATCTTCCTTTTCTGTTGATGCGAAAATTCGAATTCTTTCCTCTTCTGTCTAATTGCCATGATTATACGCTTAAATGCTATCTCAATCTCATGACTCAACTTAGATAGGATTTGATTTGATTCCTTATTATTCCCTGAATATTCTTCATCGATTAATATCCAATTACTAATTTGCAATTGGTTTTGACAGGTGTGGGTAGCGAGTGATTTGGGCCGAGAATTGGGAGCCCAGAAGTGAAATTCGTGCATGATCGTCTTTAACAAGTTCCAACCGCTGATATCGTGAGACTCCTGAGGCTGGTCCGTTGTCATATTCCTTGAAGTTTGGTCGAGTTTTGTGAAATAAGGTCCGCTCAGCAATGGCCTCGTTCATTATCATGAGGAACTGGTCCATGTTGATGATGTCGATCAACCACAACCTCTATCTGTTGCACCTGCTGTATCTTCCTATAATCAAAGGATACGTCTAGTTCTTGACATCCTTTAAAATACCAGGCGTCCCAACATTTCCCAAAGAGGGAATGCAGCTTCCAACCATTGTTGCTGTTAGCGACCAATCTTCTGGGAAGTTAAGTGTCGTGAATCTCTTGCTGGGGTCAACTTGCCCTGTGGTTAAGGACTCTACACTAAAGTACCTTGGGTTACGCCTCTTCAGGATCATTCGTTTCAACAGCTAGAGCTCGTATTGGAGCATAATGGCAAGGGAGTTTCAACTGATGAAGCAAACGTCTCTGATGTTATAAACACGGCTGCTAGAGCTGGCTGGTACTACAGAAGGGGTTTACAACAACCCTTTGACCTTAATCGTGAAGGAGAATGGTGTTCCTGATCTGGCCATGGTTGATCTTCCAGGTATAACTCGTGTTCTTGTTCATAATATATTTATGGTAAAATTAAGGATATTATCATGGAGCATATAACTTGGGGAAAGTATTATCTTGAATGCTCTTTCTGTTACTGTTGATTTTACCACTTGTGAGTCCGTTAGGATGCCGAGAACCATTGATAAAGCTGGCTTGAGGACACTTGTTGTTGTCACCAAGGCTGACAAGTCTCCTAAAGGTTTGTTGGAGAAGGTTACCGCCGATGATGTTAACATAGGTCCTGGTTATGTTTGTGTAGGGAATCGTATTGGCGATGAGTCTTATGAAGAGGCCAGAGGTAAAGAGCAGAAGTTGCTTGGGTCTCAATCACTTCTTGTCAAAACAGACAAGTTTATTGTTGGGATTCCTGTGCTGGCTCAGAAGTTTGTTCATTTACTGAGGTCTATTGATTACTCTTCTGCTGCAGTTTGTATACTGAAATCCTCAGTTGGAATTGTTTGCTTCTTTTGAAAGCCTACTTGGGCACTGTCAAGTCTTTTCCCAATTCGTGCTCGTGCTCTTGGTATTCATGATGGTGCAGGTGATGTCTTTAGGGTACATGACCCTCTGTTGGACTGTAGTTAGAGAGTTTGAATTTGTCTTAGATTTTAACACTTGGTTCTTTGTGCAGAGAAATAATATAGCTCCTTTGGCGGTGGGAAGTACATTGAGATGTTGGGCATCTTCCACTAATTGGCAGCAAGTCCGATTCGAAACATATATACTCATTTTATGCTAGAACCTTCGCTCTAGACATCACCTTTCTGGATTGACTGCTTTGATTGAATGCGACTTGTTCCTGCTGCAGGTAATACAACGGGTGCGGTTCGATTCACGTTGCTTGAAATACATACCAGCCAAATCTGCTAGTATGCTCACGTAATTGTTCTCTCATGCGTTGTTGGTTTTTTTTAATATCGACTTGTTCTTTTTGTAATACCTGCTGGTGACGATGCTGCGTTTCTTGTAGGAAAGAGTGCGAAATGCGGCATTCGGAACGAAAACCGTACTCCTGACAGCACTTCACAATTGTTGATTTTGGCGATGTTTGAATTGGTAGTTGCTCAGTAACAGCCTGGTGATTTTGTTAGCAACAAAGGCTCTCGCATCCTGCAGGGATTTACCGAAGTTCTCGTTTGTTCTCGGTGGGTGAATTGTTTTGTCAACTCTGCTAGCTCATCAACTTCATTACCGCTTGACTTGGGGTCGTTTTGCGGAAGGATAAACATCTGGGATAGTCTCACTTTTATCTGAAGCCGGTAATACCATTCATGCCGCTTACGGTGTTTAAGCAACGACGTGGACTTTGTTTGAAGACGATGCGTCCAAAGTAGTGCTGAATTGGAGATCTCCAGTGTAAAGCAAACTTGACGAAGGTGGCTCAATACAATCTGCGTAGTACCAATTTCTTAACATATAGACAACGATTTAGGGGATGTTAGTTGGCATGCTCAAATTCGCATCTTGTAGCCTTCCTCTAATTCCATGTATGCTTTAGGATGACAATTGTATTTGAAACAGTTTTTTTCTTTTGCCTCGTCTAGTTGCAGTATTTGTATTTGGCTGAATGTTTTCATATTAAACAAGCTTTAATTTTGGTTGTATGCGTTGAGATATTCCTTATTATTATTAAAACCAATGCCATAGTCATGTAGCAGGTGCCAGGAAAGCCGTCTCAGTTCTAGTTATGGGCTCAGTCATACGTGTAACAAAAACTCCATATGATTAATATTAAATTTAAGGAAGACTTGGACTTCCATGCCTTACGCCTCGTATCCTGAGAAACTGACTTTGTAAGGGTTCACACCTGCCATTACTTGTACTTGCATAAGCTGGTTAATCGTAAACATACATATATGAAAAGGTCAAATAATAACAGAAAACACGCAGGAGGAGGTGGTATCTTGTGGTCAAAAATTGGGGTGTGACAGATGCCCCTATTTAAGTTACTCCTATTCGGAGATATGGAGATTGAAATCTCTGTCTCGACGAGATAGGAGGGACTTAAATACAAACATTGCACGAATTTTTGGGCATAAGAAGCCACCGAATGCAAATGATATGCAATGATATGAAAATGCAAGGCGGACAAATCTGTGAGAAAGAGGTCATGAACTGGACGCGACATGCTAGACAGAAAAGCAACAGATCCGACAAGGCGGGACCCTACGAGGACATGAACAATCACTCATGGGAAATCTCCAATCGTGTAACGGTAACTCATGCATCAGGGATGCGGTGGTTTTGACGATTTGTGATCGAAAGACACTTTTACTACCAAGGTGATGGTCAATAGTAATTCAAAATGGATCCCCCTTTTTTTTTTTTATATTTTGTAACTCAGCTGAAATGGTAAAATGTATAACCTCTCCTGGCATCATGGTACGGGGACCATGAGCTAGTCTCGGTCTTTGATGTCATTGTAGTTATAGATGTTGTTGTAGTTGTTGAGCTTCCCCGAGCCTCATGATATGGGAGTCATGCGCCGGTCTCAGTCTCTGATGTCAAACTTCCCCTTGCTCCATGGTATGGGAACCATGAGCTGGTCTCGGTTACTGATGTCAAACTTCCCCTTGCTCCATGGTATGGGAACCATGAGCTGGTCTCAGTTTCTGATGTCAAACTTCCCCTTGCTCCATGGTATGGGAACCATGAGCTGGTCTCAGTTTCTGATGTCAAACTTCCCCTTGCTCCATGGTATGGGGACCATGAGCTGGTCTCGGTTTCTACCCAAAATGATGGAAACTCGTGAGAGCGTCTTCAAAGAGGGGTTGTAAATTTGCTGATTGTAGATTGCGTGTTGTAAATTGTAACACTATAGAATTGTTGATGTAAATGTTGTAGATGTAATCTGTAATTGTAGAATTTTGTAAATGTGATCTTGTACTTGTAGTTGTAACTTGTAGATGCAGTTGGTATTGTATTGGCAATTTGTAGAATGTGCACCGGGGATCTTCAAAAGAGTTATAAACCGGTTGATATGTGGAGTGTCCTCTTGTAAGGAGATATGTCGTTGATAGTACTCGTAATGAACCCTCTAGGAAAAATCATTTTTTGAGGAGTATCTTTGTTGTAATTGTAAGATATGTAAGATTGTTGTAGCAGAAGTTCTCAAACGGGGAAGTATCTGTAATGTCCTCCGTTTTGACTTGATAATCTCGGGATAATCCACTGGGGAAGGACAGATTGTCCTGATGAAATTGTTGTTTGTCGTTTTGAGAATAAGTCCAAAACGAGTTGCTCAAATGAAGAGATCTTTGTCATTCAGTTGTAAGTTATTGAGGAAATCTTGTAATATTGTTGAAGAACGGTGCGCCTTCCAATGGTGATCCTCATAATGTCAAAGTGCAAAATAAATGCACTCTTGACCCATGCTCAAAAGCTGGAGATGTTCATAGTGTGATGGCCAAAGACCGAAGTTCAATTCGGGAAATAACCGAAGAGAAACTGTCAAGCAAGACTCAACCATAGAGGCATAAACTCCAATCGGAATGTACCGAAACAACTGTCTTCCACGAGGATCGGACTTCGTGGGGAAATGGAAACATTGGGTTTTTTCCTGCTTAGGGCGGACAACTCTATTTGGAAGGAGTAAGACGCGCCCAAAATACCCACGGGTAACCGTAATCGAAGAGATAGAGTAAAGCAAACAAAGGATGCACAAAATGCCGATGTTATGTTATCTACTTATATGATATGCGTATGCTCATGTTTGCGCTGATAAGTCGAGAGGGACACAACATGATGCATGGGGAAATGCTCGAGCCCTATCTCCGCAGGCCCTTCGAACGAGAGTGAACTCCATTCTCGGATGGCATAAGTGTTGATAGTCTAGTCATCTTTCTGCGAGTAAGGGTGAGCATTGGCGGTCATCCTCTCGTTATTCGTATATCAAGTAAAGCAAATTTTGAAAAGGTTTTAAATCAGTTAGGATTTTGCTATCAAGATCACAGATTTAGTAAAGGAAAACTTTTTATTGAACGGCGGGCAGCGGAAAAGCGTGACCCGATATTACAGTGTTGGAAAATGATATTGATTACATAGAGGGAATAATGTCCTGCTTCTCCTAAACAAAGTATTTCTTGACAGCATCCGTATTCACGGGACGACTGATTTCCTCTCCATCCATTGTTGCCAACATCAAAGCGCCTCCGGTCAAGACCCTTTTGACTACATACGGTCCATCATAATTCGGGGTCCATTTTCCTCTGATGTCGGTGAGGAAAGATTGGATTTTCTTGAGCACAAGGTCACCTTCCCTGAATACTCGGGGTCGAACCTTTTTGTCAAATGCTTTTTTCATCTTCTGCTGATACAGCTGCCCATGGCATAGCGCAGCCATCCTCTTTTCTTCGATTAAGTTCAACTGATCATACCTGTTCTGACACCATTCTGCCTCTGATAATTTTGCCTCTACTAAAATTCTCATAGAAGGAATCTCAACTTCTATTGGGAGTACTGCTTCCATACCGTAGACGAGCGAAAATGGAGTTGCCCCAGTTGATGTACGTACCATCGTACGATATCCATGTAAGGCAAAGGGGAGCATTTCGTGCCAATCTTTGTAAGTAACCACCATTTTCTGAATGATCTTCTTAATGTTTTTGTTGGCGGCTTCAACAGCCCCATTCATCTTTGGTCGGTAAGGAGAAGAATTGTGATGTTCGATCTTGAATTCTTCACACAAATCTTTCATCATTTTGTTATTCAGGTTGGAACCATTGTCTGTAATAATTCTGCTTGGCACACTATATGGGCAAATAAGCTGGTTCTTGATAAATTTGACGACCACATGTCGGGTTACGTTAGCATAGGAGGCCGCTTCGACCCACTTGGTAAAATAATCAATGGCTACCAAGATGAATCGGTGTCCATTAGATGCTTTCGGCTCTATCATTCCAATCATATCGATTCTCCACATAGAGAACGACCACGGGGAGGAGATAACATTCAGGGAGGTCGGAGGCACATGTATTTTGTCCGCGTAAATCTGACACTTGTGACACTTCCTAGCAAACTTGTAGCAATCTGATTCCATTGTGATCCAGTAATAACCGGCCCTTAATAGCTTCTTAGCCATAGCATGTCCGTTGGCATGAGTGCCAAAGGATCCTTCGTGAATTTCCGACATTAACATATCCGCTTCTTGCTTGTCAACACATCTCAGCAGGACCATGTCAAAATTCCGTTTGTACAACACACTGTTACTCAGAAGAAAATTTCCGGCCAACCTTCTCAAAGTTTTCTTGTCTTTGTTGGAAGCTCCTAGAGGATATTCTTGAGTTCTAAGAAACACTTCTATGTCATAGTACCAGGGTTTATCATCCTTAACTCCTTCGACAGCAAAGATGTAGGCAGGTCTGTCGAGACGTTTCACTTCGATCCGAGGACACTCGTTCCAAAAGTTCACCACAATCATCGAGGCCAAAGTTGCCAATGCGTCTGCCATTCTGTTCTCATCGCGAGGGATATGATGAAACTCAACCCTATCAAAGAACGGTAACAATCTTCTAGCATAATCCCTGTATGGGACCAAATTATCGTGTCGAGTTATCCATTCTCCGGTGATTTGGTTGATTACTACTGCAGAATCACCAAACACATCTAGATTCTTGATTCTCAAATCGATTGCTTCTTCAAGACCCATAATACATGCTTCGTACTCAGCCTCGTTATTAGTACACTGGAATGTTAATCTGGAGGTAAATGGGAAATGAGTCCCTTGAGGAGTCACAATAACAGCACCTATCCCTTTTCCATGAGCGTTGACAGCTCCATCAAAGATTAAACCCCATTGAGAACCTGGCTCTGGCCCTTCACCATGTACGGGTTCTTCACAGTCTTTCATCTTTAAGAACATGACATCTTCGTCAGGAAAGTCATCATTTGAGGGTTGATGATCCAAAATAGGTTGGTGAGCCAGGTGATCAGCCAAAACACTTCCTCTAATAGCTTTCTGAGTATGGTACTCGATATCGTACTCGGACAATAACATCTGCCATCTGGCAATTCTCCCAGTTAGAGCGGGCTTCTCAAAAATATACTTGATGGGATCCATCTTCGAAACCAACCAGGTAGTGTGGTTCAACATATACTGGCGTAAACGCCTAGCGGCCCACGCTAGAGCACAACAAGTCTTCTCTAGCATAGTGTATCTGGTTTCACAATCGGTAAATTTCTTGCTCAGGTAATAAGTGACATGATCTTGCTTTCCGGCTTCATCCCGCTGACCGAGTACGCAACCCATTGAATCCTCTAGAACGGTCAAATACATAATCAAAGGGCACCCTTCCACTGGTGGTATCAGGATAGGTGGTTTGAGCAAGTACTCTTTGATACTATCAAAAGCCCTTTGACAATCTTCAGTCCAAACGTACCCTTGTTCTTTCCTCAGAAGCTTAAAAATAGGTTTACATGTAGCAGTCATGTTGGATATAAACCTGGAGATGTAGTTCAAACGCCCTAGGAATCCTCTGACTTGTTTCTCAGTGGCGGGAGCTAGCATTTCTCGGATAGCTTTCACTTTGTCAGGGTCCACTTCGATCCCTCTTTGGCTGACAATAAAACCCAATAATTTCCCTGATCGTACTCCAAATGTACACTTGTTGGGGTTCAGACGAAGTTTGTATTCCCTCAAACGGACAAATAGCTTAGCCAGGTGCTTAACATGATCCTCTTCGGTTCTTGATTTAGCTATCATATCGTCTACATACACCTCAATTTCCTTGTGCATCATATCGTGGAACAAAGTAGTCATAGCTCTCTGATATGTTGCCCCTGCATTCTTTAATCCAAATGGCATAACTCTGTAACAAAAAGTGCCCCAAGGCGTGATAAATGACGTCTTCTCTCTGTCCTCGGGGGCCATTCTTATCTGGTTGTAACCTGAAAAACCATCCATGAAGGAGAACACCTCATATCTTGCAGTACTGTCTACCAAAATGTCAATGTGTGGTAATGGAAAATCATCTTTCGGACTGGCTTTATTCAAATCCCTGTAGTCTACACACATGCGAACCTTACCATCCTTCTTCGAGACAGGTACAATGTTAGCTAACCATAGCGGATACTCGGCAGTGACAAGGAAACCTGCATCAATCTGTTTCTGCACCTCTTCCTTAATCTTTAGAGCCATGTCAGGTCGAGTCCTTCTGAGCTTCTGTTTTACTGGCGGGCACTCTGGCTTTAAAGGTAAATGATGCTCAACTATAGCTGTGTCTAAACTGGGCATGTCCTGATATGACCAAGCAAACACATCAACAAAATCTCCAAGCAGATCAACCAACTGTTTCTTCACATCTGGCTTGAGCAGAGCTCCAATTTTCACTTCTCTACGGATTTCTTCAGATCCCAAGTTGATTATCTCCACCGGCTCTTGGTGGGGTCGGATAGCTTCTTCTTCTTTCTCAAGCAATCTAATAATTTCTTCCGGAATACCATCTTCTTCGTCCTCGGCTTCATACACAGGAAACTCAAAATTCGGAGGAGGTAGTAGATCATTATTCCCAGGTTGTAATTTGTGTAGCAATCTGCGCAAGTGACGTGATTTTAATAAGTTTTTGCTTTGTAAAGTGGGAAGTGTGTGTACGCGAGATGCTACTTATTATTTTCCAACATCATGAATAAAATAAAAAACAGATGTAAATGAAAAATAGTTTATTGATGATAGCAAAAACCGAAAAGACATGCCCAACAAAGTCACCTTTGCCTTGGGCAGAGCAAAGGGAATTATTGAAAGTATGCCCTACTAAAAGCAGTTTCGCCTTGGGCAGAGCGAAAAAATTTTAAACAAATGCTTTACTTAGATATATGAATGGCGGTAGGAACTTCAACCACACTCCAATTCTTGACCACGACGCCTGGAGTCACAAAGTCCGGGATTTCTCCAGCCGGCTCTTCCTCAGTGATGGCATAAACTCCAAAGGTATAGTCGAAATCATCTGACACGTAACCTGGATCTTCCATATAGGGCTCGTAGTCTTCATAAGGAATGGAGGATTTTGTAGAACCGTCCGATATGTAGCCCTCGAGTTCATTTTTTAACAGAACATTAACCTGAGGATGGTGAGAAATTCCTCCACTACGGAACACTTCACTGATCAATGGAAATCCTTGGTTCTTGGTGCCTTGGCGGGCAGAACCGCTGGTGAAGCCGAGGCCCTCCTTGTTCTTGTTCTCTGGCAAAGACAACACCTTTCCCCACATTGACTGGTGACCACTGTTCACTACTCGTTGTGCGTCTTTGAATGATGACATGGATGTCTGAGCTCTCTGAACGCTCTCACCTGCAACAGACAGAGCCTGAAACTGCGTGCCAATTTCCTCTTCAGCTTCGACGTACGAGAATGATGACAAGTGACTTACTACCAAAGCTCTTTCTCCACAAACTGTAACTATTTTCCCTTCAAAAACATACTTTAACTTCTGATGCAGGGTAGAAGTAACTGCTCCAGCCTCATGTATCCATGGCCTCCCTAGCAGACAGCTATAGGCGGCACGAATGTCCATGACCTGAAACGGGATCATGAAAGTCTGTAGTCCAATAGTCATAGGCAAATCAACCTCACCAATTACTGTTTTCCTTGACCCATCGAAAGCTTTGACAATAACGTGACTCGGCCTCATTGGTGATCCCTGATATGACAGCTTAGATAGGGTGGTCCTAGGCATTACGTTTAGAGACGATCCAGTGTCAACCAGCACACTGGACAGGGAGTCATTTCCGCAGTTCACAGAAATGTGCAAAGCCATATTATGTTTTCTCCCTTCTTCTGGGAGATCACCTTCATTGAAACCCAGATTATCACTCGAAGTAATACTGCCAGTGATGTTATCGAATTGTTCCATAGTCACATCCTGCTCAACATAGGCTTGTTCCAAAATCTTCTGAAGTGCTTCTCTATGAGCCTCGGAACTCATCAACAATTATAGCACAGAAATCTTTGACGGGGTCTGCAAAAGCTGATCTGCAACCTTATACTCGCTCCTCTTGATTATCTTCAAGCATTCGTCAGAGTTGGACAGGTTAGACCCACCAGATTGCCCCACATTTGGGTCCTTTGAGCCTGATGGTTCGAACAGAACCTCTTTTTCTTTCGGTGGCACAGTCGGGTAAATTCGCCCGCTTCTTGTCACTCTACTAACATCTGCAATATTAACGATTGAGGGTATGGTGGGCAGAGGCACTTCTTTCCCATCCTCCAACATAGTAGCATTATATCTATAAGGGATGGCCTTACTAGAGGTATAAGGGACAGGTCCAGGCACATTGATTACCAACGGAGTAACAGTTGGCTTCCTGCTATTGTAAACGATCTCTATACGTTCCACCTCTTCAAAGTGGGGTACTATGACACAGACTTCTTCAGCTTTCTTGCTTGAAACTTCTTGATCACCACTCTCTAAACAAACTTCAATCATATTGACAGAAGGCGAACCATGGGGTGGTAATGGATTCTTCTGTACATTAGGGTCGAAATCCCTAAAAGACAAGATCCCATTTTTTATGAGCCTCTGGACGTCCATCTTCAAGCCGAAACAACTCTCAATATCATGTCCTGGAGCACCCTGATGGTAAGGACAGAACTTGTCAGCTCTATAAGAAGGGGGGGATTCATGGGAGCTGGAGGTGGAGCTTTCGTTTGAATGTGACCCTTTTTGATCAAGGTGGGGAATAAATCAGTATATGTCATTGGGATTGGGTCAAAATTTATTTTTCGGTACACGCGACCCTGATTGCTAGGTGGCCGATTCTGCTGAGGATTCTGTGGACTCTGCTGAAGCTGGGGTTGTTGAGCAATGGGAGTCTGAGGCTGTTGATAGGGTCGTGGAGACTGTAGCTGATAAGCCGGAGCATTAAACACTGGAGACACTGCTGCAACCTGATGTGGTGGCATGTATCTCCTTCTGAATTGTCCTTTTTGAATAGCATTCACACTTTGTTCCTTTTTCTTCGCGAAACTGCTCCCATACCTCTTAGGAGCATTTCCTTCTTTGGTCAGCCTTCCCTCGCGAACACCTTCTTCTAAACGCATTCCCATGTTGACCATTTCAGTAAAGTCACTGGGGGCGCTGGCTACCATCTTCTTATAAAAGAAAGGACCCAGAGTCTTCAGAAAAATTTTGGTCATCTCTTTTTCTTCTAACGGTGGTGTGACTTGTGCGGCCACCTCGCGCCAGCGTTGGGCATATTCTTTGAAGTTCTCCTTATCCTTCTGTGTCATTGCTCTCAACTGATCTCGGTCGGGTGCCATGTCCACATTGTACTTATACTGCTTGATAAAGGCTCCTCCCAGGTCATTGAAAGTCCGAACCTTTGTACTGTCCAACCCCATATACCACTTGAGCGCGGCGCCTGTCAAACTGTCTTGGAAATAGTGAATGAGTAGCTGATCATTATCAGTTTGGGCAGACATCTTCCTGGCGTACATAATGAGATGGCTTTGAGGGCAGGTATTCCCCTTGTACTTTTCGAAATCAGGAACTTTGAACTTCGGTGGGACTTTAACATTCGGCACCAAACATAGCTCAGAAGCACTCTTACCAAATAAATCTTTTCCCCGAAGAGCTCTCAATTCCTTTTGTATTTCGGAAAACTGGTCTTGGAATCCATCCATTTTCTCTTCTAAACCCACGGTTTCGGTTGGCGACCCATGTAGAATTGGTTCATCCAGAATATACGGGACAGTATTCACCTGCGGAGGTGCAGTAGTCATCACAGCAGAGACAACAGGAGCAGCTTGAACAGGGGTCTCAGACACGGGCGGGTGGTAACCAGCCGGAGTGAAATAAGGAGACATCCCCCACGGGAAACCTTGAGGCATGCTGTAAGATACTTCGGCAACAGAAGACACCACTGGGATCGGTGTTGGTGTCACTTCGGGTACCACAGTCCTTGGAACTTCTTGGTTGTTGATCGAGATTTGGCTAGACAGAGCTTCCACTAGACCATTCAACTTCTCCAAACTTTCCTTCATACTTGCAACTTCATCACGAAGCACTCTGTTCTCTTGTTCTAGCTGATCCATCTTCTGACGTCGACTGGCTCGAGTGTTGTATCGGTGATTCAGCTTGTTCTGCGGAGATGAAGCAAGAGTAAGACCCTGGAATGCAAATGATGCTATGCTTGTGTAAAATGCAAATGAGTGTGAAACTTTCAAGAAACTCCAATAACTCGGGTATTGTAACCTTGGAAAAAAAAACTCATTTTATTTTGAAGACTGAAGCATTACAAAAACGGAGTACTCTTTTAAGAGTTTATTACATTGAATCAAAAGCAAAAGAGAAATTCGGGAATCTACTCCTTATGCTCCTTCTGTGCGCGAAGCTCCTTTTCCAATTGATTGACGCGTTCTTGCAACTCGGCCTTTTCTCTGATGAGTCGGTCGACACACTCCTTCCAAGCCATAGTATCTGGGGGAAGATCATCACTGGTGGCGGCGCTCGAAGAGGCGTGAGGAGAAAATAAATCTCCTTGTGCCTTTCTCTTTCTGGCAACTTCGATTTCCGGCGTCTTTTGAAGTCTTTCTTTCTCTACCTTGAGAGTAAGGAACTTGTTCTTCCAAGCGGTCCTCAAGTTCCGGGCTTCGTCTAAAGCAATCCTCACTTGTTCAATTTCGTCCACATCAAACCAGTCGGGGTCATGGGGAGATAGTACCATAGGTTCATGGAAAGGAAAAGGCATCTTGAGATCGAGGGCCCTTTCTCGCACCCAATGTAGATACTCTTCAGAGACAGTACAATCGGGGTATCCTGAAGCAGCTATTCCTTCCCGGTCAATGTATTTCCATGTATAAATGATGACAGTCTTTAGATCTAGATCCTCTTCTCCTTTGAAATAGATCTCTTCCAACGAAACTGGGTCAGGCACTTGGGTCATAGGGTGTCCAAACTGTCTACGGGCTAAGGCGGGATTATAGCTTATACATCCCTCTCTTCCAATAAGCGGTACATTGGGGAATCCTCCGATGCTAGGAATCATAGGCACGCCTCCATAGGCGGGATCATACCAGACAATGTCTGAATGGGTAAGGGCCATAAGTATCTCGGACCATCGAGGTGTTGCTATTTTGTCCCAAAGGGACGGATACCAAGTCAAACGAGCGATGAACCATGAATACAGCAAGGCGGTACAACATACAATGTGTCCTCCCCCTTCGGCATTCTTCGAGTGAATCGAGAAGTACGTATCAGCAAGCAAGGTGGGTACTGGGTTCTTGAGTATGAACAACTTGATTGCATCCATATCAACAAAACCGTCAATTTTAGGGAACCAGAAAGTCCCATAGACCAACAAAGCGAAATTGGCTTCCGATATGAGAACCTCCTTTCTTTCAGCATGGTAACGGACTTTTTCGATCAAAAAGTCGGCGGGGAACCCAAGGACTCCTTCCTTGGTGGTTAAGTGTGCCTGAACATCTTCAAGGTTAAGATGAGTGGCATTTGCAATTTCTTGGTGACTAGGCGTGTCTTCCCTTCCGGTGAACAAGGGTCGAACAGTCACGGGCATCCTCAAGAGTTCTGAGTACTCTTCCAAGGTTGGCATCAACTGGTAGTCTGGAAAAGTGAAACAGTGGTACAACGGGTCATAGAATTGAACGAGAGTCTCCAATAACCCCCCTTTCATCTGGAGTTCGAGAAAGCGGAAAACTTCTCCATACTCTGCTGCAAAGGCGCACCGATTCTCGATGAGATCAGCTAGCTCTCTCAAGCTTTCAATGTTAGGGCTCTGAAAAGTGTACTCCAAGGCTTTTCTTTTGGAATCCATAGTTACAATACCTGAGAAATAAAGTTGAGTTTCTTGAAATGAATAAGGAAAATGCAATGCAATATGAGTAGGACTTCATGGGATCCCCAACTATTTATAAGCATTATAACAAAAGAAAACGTTTTTTTTTATTAATTTCAAAACGGAATACAAATTATTGCTTTTAAAAGTCCCAAGTAAAAGCTAAATAAAAGCTAGTAAAGACGCTAAAGAAGTTTCGAATTCTGTTGCTTGAGCTGCTCTTCGAGTTGCGTCTTCTCACGGATAAGATTGTCTATGATTAACTTCCAAATAGTGCACTGTGGATCGGAGAAAAGTAAATCCTCCATGACTTTCCTCTTCTTATAGGGGAGTAGCTCTTCATCCTTTAATTGTAGCTGTTTCTGGAATTCATCCCTTTCCTTTTGAAGTTCAGCCTTCTGCTTTTGACACTCATCGCTTTCTGCCACTGCCACATAGTACTTATTCTTCCATGATTCCAACTCACGTTGAGATTTCCTCAAGGACACTTCTAACTTCTCGGCTTCAGACATAAAGACATAAGTGGGCTCCCTCCGCGGAGCTATGGGATCTTGACGGGAATAGGGCATCTTTAGCTTGATCGCCCTTTCTCTGATCCACCGAAGGTAGGGTTCTAAAGATACACAATTAAGCTTCCCAAGGCTTTCTTTCCCTTTCTTGTGTAAGTGGTTCCATGCAACTAAAACCTTGTTTAGGAGTTCCTGGTCTTCCCTAAAGAAGATATTCTCTACCTGGACACTCTTAGGTGGCTCCTTCAATGGAAATCCCAATTGTCGATGAGCTAAGACCGGATTGTAACTGATCCCTCCATTAAAGCTGAGTAATGGTACATTAGCAAAGTCGCCACAACCATCAATGATCAAAGTTCCATCATATACCCGGTTGTACCAAATGATATCTGAGTGGGTCAGTGCCATAACTCGGGGAGACCAAAGCCCCCTATCGAGACTTAAAAAGGAAGTAGACCTTGGCAAGTGCGAAATAAACCACTTGTAGAGTAGGGGTACACAGCAGGTGATCATTCCGCCACCATATAAGTTTCGGAGGTGTACAGAATGGTAAGCATTACCCAGTAGGGTTGGTACTGGATTGTTCTTCAAAAAGATCTTAATTGCGTTGAGGTCAACGAACCCTTCAAAACTCGGGAACAAAAATACTCCATAAATAAGCAAGGCAAAGATCGCCTCGAACGGAGCTTTGTTCGTGTAGTCGGCATAAAACATTGCTTTACTGATTAAAAACTTCGTAGTCAAACCAAAAAGACTGCCTTTACTAACCAGATTTCCCTTGACGTCCGATACCTTTAGGCAAAGGGCCTTAGCAATTTCTCTTTCATCAGGGTTTTTTTCCAGGAAAGGGAAAGGAGACTCTTCTAAGATGGGTAAACCAACCAAAAAGGAGTATTCTTCCAACGTAGGCAATAGTTGGAAATCTGAAAACGTGAAGCAATGGTATAGTGGATCATAGAATTGCAATAAAGTGGACAGGAGTCCTTCATCCACTTGTCGACTCAATAAGGATATCAGCTTCCCATACTTGCTTTTGAATTTCTCTTGGTCTTCAATCAGGGTCACCAACTTCTTTAGGTCATCCAACTTGGGACTTTTAAAAGTGTATTTCAGAGTGTGTCTTCTATTGGGGTCCATAATACCCTACAATGTTCATAAACAAAAGGTAAATCCCATGAAGTTCAATGCGGTATGATGCTTTATGAATGCAACAAACACAAGTAGGCACATAGAAGCATAAGCATAAACAAACAAAGGGGTCCCTAGGTTTGCAACGAGCATGGAGCAAAGGTGTACCCATCCCAAAGGATCTGGACTAAAGGTTGACTGTACCTGTAGAACAAGGTTCTAATAAAGTTCCCAAAGTCATTAGCCCATCTTTCGGATATTATCAACTTCCCAAGTACTCGAGGGTTAATAATATTCTCAAGAGAACTTCTTTTGAGTGTAGCGTCGCGTAGCACTATTTCGGGGGTACCCCCTCATAGCCCCGCACTACATCTTAGTAAAGGTCAAAGTGGGGTTAAGGTAACTATGGTCCTCAATATCATAGGCTCCAACATCGAATGTAGTGCATGTTTTCACGATTAAAGACTCGTTCAACAATACATCTTTCGAGAGGGCCTCAATTGAGCGTGATTTTCAAGTCAGCTTGGTCGGGATTCTACCCTCTATAAGCCTCTTTGAACATATCACTATCCTATCTTAAGTTCACTCAAGTCCGGGTGTAGGACTTTGTCTCACCACTCAAGAGTATTAACCCAAGAATACAAATAAATAAGCAAGTAAACAAATAAGCAAATATAAGCAAATATAAAAAGCAATAAAGAAATAAAACAAGATAGGGAGACCCACGGAAGATGTCCCCAGTGAAGTCGCCATTTCTGTCGCGGTGAAAATCGGATACTAAACTATTGATTAGTTTGAATCTTTAATTCATTTTTTGCAACCGAACTTTGATTTGTCCAAAGGAAGGGATAAAGATCGAAATTCCCACAATGCAATGCAAATGCAAGGTTTAGAGTGTTTTAGGTTCGGGGGTTGGTTAAACTTAGGGAAGGTGCTAGCATCCTAAGTTTCTGTAGTACTCTACAGGAACCTCTTGTTTTATGTTTGTTTATTGCTATGTGTTTATCTGCTTAATGGCTTAGAGACCCTAGTGGTTTATTTCTAAGTATACTCGATAAGGCATCGCACCTTGTGCCTACATATCCTTACGGGAGTGGAATCAGAGTATGTTGTAGTTCACCCTAAAGGGTTAGAGGAGCTCTTTGACTGTGGTCAAAGTTCCTATGGGTTTAGGGTAGTTGTTTTGATTGGGTTTAGGAGAAGAGATGAGTCTTCATGTTAAGGGAGAGATAACCACCACGAATGTAAAGAAGAGGGTTGTAGGACATGGTCTTTGCATCATCTTAAGAAAAGGTCTTACATACTTGGATGGTCGCCAAGCATGTCTTTGTTGTTCTTAAGGCAAAGTCCCTACATGTTTGATTGTATTGTTTGTGGGGTGGAGATTATATCTCACTTAAGATGATTAACATCTATTCTCTAATGTGTTTGAAAAGTTGTATTGTTTTGATTGTGTTGTTTCTATGTTGTAAGGATAAAGACAAGGCCCTTCCTATAGGGTAGGATCTACCCTAAACGATCAACTTGAAGAATCAAGGATCGAAGGGAATATGAGGCATATGATGTGCAACTACACACAACGTTGAATTATGTGTAGGTTTTTCCTTTGGACAGAATGCGATGCATGACTAGTAAATGCGATAATATTAAATGACTGTAAAATAAATTGCGGAAATGTAAATCATACACATACGCATGAAAGCGCTAAGTGAGTGTGTGCATTGCGGATAGATAAAAGCGGATAAAACATATATAAATACGCATGAAAGCGCTGATGTGTAGGCGCAAGTGTCGTGAATGTGAATGTGCACGATTGATTTCGAAATTGATTAAGTTGTTTATTTAGTTGAGTTATCCTTTGGTGAGGTTAATCGATTTATTAGTTCTATGATGGACGTTTTAAGTGATAAGTTGATTCCAAAGGGTGACTTAAATAAAAGATTTCTTAAAATATCTAAGAAGTTTTATCTTATAAAAGGGAATGGTTTATTTTTAATGAAAGTCGTTATTATAATTAATTAGATAAATTAATCCACTTAGGGCAAGGTTTTTTCTAAAAGAGTTTTCTGCTATTTCCACTAAATGAATTTTATTAAATAAATAAGGGGTTTGGTTTTGAAAGAAAGGTTGATTTGATTAATTTGAGAAAAAAGAAAGATTAACTAGTGAGGTTGATTTATGACGTTTGTGATTATTTATAAGAAAATTAATTTTATGAAAAAAAGGTTGTCTTGTTTTTATTATGGCTATCATTAAATTATATTGCTATTAGTTTATTTTATTTCTAAGAAAAGATTATTAACCAAATAAATTTAATAAGGAGGTATAATTTTTATAAAAGCTTAATAATGAATAAATATTTATTAAAAATAAAAAGAGATTAAATTTGAAAAAAAGCAAATAATTTAAGTAGGAAATTATAGGATTTAAATTAGGCTCCTTAAGGATTAATTATTAGCGACTGATTTTAAAAGGGGCTGATTAGCTAACTAGTTAATTGGATTGATTATAGGTTAATTGTTAGTTAAATCAGATTAGAGGTTTAAGCGAGTGGTTTAGTGTTAGTGTGTGTGATAATCGTGGTGACTAAATACATTGCTGGAAAATAAAACAGTAAAACATAAAAGGGGAAAAGAAACGGAGCTTCGACGGAACCCTAATTCAAGGAATTCCCTCCCCAAATCAATTCCTCGCGACTCTCGCTCTCTCCGGTTTGGATTCACCATCTCGTTCGTTTTCTTCCCAATCTTAACCTGCATCAACAAACCAAGCAATCAAATGGTTCAGAATCTCAACGGGAGTGAGAGTTTTACCGAAAAATGTGTGGCGTTTGAGGTGGCGAATGCAGATTCGTGGTGCTCCGATGCGGTGTCGGCGATTGAAATGATGGAAAGGGTGCTTCGTTGGCGGAGGATTCGCAGCGGCCGCCTGAGGGGGCTCCGAACGTTGAAGAGATAAGTTTCTTCGTTTGCTTTTAGGTCACGAACTTGGCGTTTTTTTGGTAGCGCTAGTTTTTCTTTTGGGTTCAGTTGTGAATCTCCCAGTTTGATTCTGATGGGCTCCTTTTATAGCCTCAAATGTATTAATGAAATATGATTGCTGCCTTGAATCTTCCTTTTCTGTTGATGCGAAAATTCGAATTCTTTCCTCTTCTGTCTAATTGCCATGATTATACGCTTAAATGCTATCTCAATCTCATGACTCAATTTAGATAGGATTTGATTTGATTCCTTATTATTCCCTGAATATTCTTCATCGATTAATATCCAATTACTAATTTGCAATTGGTTTTGACAGGTGTGGGTAGCGAGTGATTTGGGCCGAGAATTGGGAGCCCAAAAGTGAAATTCGTGCATGATCGTCTTTAACAAGTTCCAACCGCTGATATCGTGAGACTCCTGAGGATGGTCCGTTGTCATATTCCTTGAAGTTTGGTCGAGTTTTGTGAAATAAGGTCCGCTCAGCAATGGCCTCGTTCATTATCATGAGGAACTGGTCCATGTTGATGATGTCGATCAACCACAACCTCTATCTGTTGCACCTGCTGTATCTTCCTATAATCAAAGGATACGTCTAGTTCTTGACATCCTTTAAAATACCAGGCGTCCCAACATTGCCCAAAGAGGGAATGCAGCTTCCAACCATTGTTGTTGTTAGCGACCAATCTTCTGGGAAGTTAAGTGTCGTGAATCTCTTGCTGGGGTCAACTTGCCCTGTGGTTAAGGACTCTACACTAAAGTACCTTGGGTTACGCCTATTCAGGATCATTCGTTTCAACAGCTAGAGCTCGTATTGGAGCATAATGGCAAGGGAGTTTCAACTGATGAAGCAAACGTCTCTGATGTTATAAACACGGCTGCTAGAGCTGGCTGGTACTACAGAAGGGGTTTACAACAACCCTTTGACCTTAATCGTGAAGGAGAATGGTGTTCCTGATCTGGCCATGGTTGATCTTCCAGGTATAACTCGTGTTCTTGTTCATAATATATTTATGGTAAAATTAAGGATATTATCATGGAGCATATAACTTGGGGAAAGTATTATCTTGAATGCTCTTTCTGTTACTGTTGATTTTACCACTTGTGAGTCCGTTAGGATGCCGAGAACCATTGATAAAGCTGGCTTGAGGACACTTGCTGTTGTCACCAAGGCTGACAAGTCTCCTGAAGGTTTGTTGGAGAAGGTTACCGCCGATGATGTTAACATAGGTCCTGGTTATGTTTGTGTAGGGAATCGTATTGGCGATGAGTCTTATGAAGAGGCCAGAGGTAAAGAGCAGAAGTTGCTTGGGTCTCAATCACTTCTTGTCAAAACAGACAAGTTTATTGTTGGGATTCCTGTGCTGGCTCAGAAGTTTGTTCATTTACTGAGGTCTATTGATTACTCTTCTGCTGCAGTTTGTATACTGAAATCCTCAGTTGGAATTGTTTGCTTCTTTTGAAAGCCTACTTGGGCACTGTCAAGTCTTTTCCCAATTCGTGCTCGTGCTCTTGGTATTCATGATGGTGCAGGTGATGTCTTTAGGGTACATGACCCTCTGTTGGACTGTAGTTAGAGAGTTTGAATTTGTCTTAGATTTTAACACTTGGTTCTTTGTGCAGAGAAATAATATAGCTCCTTTGGCGGTGGGAAGTACATTGAGATGTTGGGCATCTTCCACTAATTGGCAGCAAGTCCGATTCGAAACATATATACTCATTTTATGCTAGAACCTTCGCTCTAGACATCACCTTTCTGGATTGACTGCTTTGATTGAATGCGACTTGTTCCTGCTGCAGGTA
Organism: Lathyrus sativus; assembly: GCA_963859935.3. Taxonomy (NCBI): domain Eukaryota; kingdom Viridiplantae; phylum Streptophyta; class Magnoliopsida; order Fabales; family Fabaceae; genus Lathyrus; species Lathyrus sativus. Next base: position 552,477,921 of record OZ012740.1, on the reverse strand, counting down.
ATACAACGGGTGCGGTTCGATTCACGTTGCTTGAAATACATACCAGCCAAATCTGCTAGTATGCTCACGTAACTGTTCTCTCATGCGTTGTTGGTTTTTTTTAATCTCGACTTGTTCTTTTTCTAATACCTGCTGGTGACGATGCTGCGTTTCTTGTAGGAAAGAGTGCGAACTGCGGCATTCGGAACGAAAACCGTACTCCTGACAGCACTTCACAATTGTTGATTTTGGCGATGTTTGAATTGGTAGTTGCTCAGTAACAGCCTGGTGATTTTGTTAGCAACAAAGGCTCTCGCATCCTGCAGGGATTTACCGAAGTTCTCGTTTGTTCTCGGTGGGTGAATTGTTTTGTCAACTCTGCTAGCTCATCAACTTCATTACCGCTTGACTTGGGGTCGTTTTGCGGAAGGATAAACATCTGGGATAGTCTCACTTTTATCTGAAGCCGGTAATACCATTCATGCCGCTTACGGTGTTTAAGCAACGACGTGGACTTTGTTTGAAGACGATGCGTCCAAAGTAGTGCTGAATTGGAGATCTCCAGTGTAAAGCAAACTTGACGAAGGTGGCTCAATACAATCTGCGTAGTACCAATTTCTTAACATATAGACAACGATTTAGGGGATGTTAGTTGGCATGCTCAAATTCGCATCTTGTAGCCTTCATCTAATTCCATGTATGCTTTAGGATGACAATTGTATTTGAAACAGTTTTTTTCTTTTGCCTCGTCTAGTTGCAGTATTTGTATTTGGCTGAATGTTTTCATATTAAACAAGCTTTAATTTTGGTTGTATGCGTTGAGATATTCCTTATTATTATTAAAACCAATGCCATAGTCATGTAGCAGGTGCCAGGAAAGCCGTCTCAGTTCTAGTTATGGGCTCAGTCATACGTGTAACAAAAACTCCATATGATTAATATTAAATTTAAGGAAGACTTGGACTTCCATGCCTTACGCCTCGTATCCTGAGAAACTGACTTTGTAAGGGTTCACACCTGCCATTACTTGTACTTGCATAAGCTGGTTAATCGTAAACATACATATATGAAAAGGTCAAATAATAACAGAAAACACGCAGGAGGAGGTGGTATCTTGTGGTCAAAAATTGGGGTGTGACAGTTGCAATATTAAATGAATAATGTACCTGTTACACTGCCTAGACGAACATTTATATGACCGACGGTTAAAACTACTCCTGATTGATTTGGCACAAAATGCTGGATGGTTATCATTCTCTTCCAAAGACTAAACCTTTTGTGTTGTACCATTTGCCTGGGCCGAAACATAATTGAAATACTAGGAAGGTAGAGGGTCATTCAGTCCTTGGCCCCCATGATGATCCAAAGGAAGTTAACTAAACTGCAGCTTTACACATCTATTATTCTTTCTTAAAAATTAAACTTATCTTTGCAATTGGATAGACAGCTTTAGGGACATTGCAACCAATCTTTAATTACTAGTACCATATAAAAGATGGCATATGCCACAAATTTATAGTTCACCATATATAGCAAGTCTTGAACTAATTACATATAAAGTAGTCATCTACCTCTGTGTTATGTTATTTATATGTTTGAAAATTATTGAATCTATGTGGGGTTAATTAAAACACCAAGTGGGCAAGGGAAAGCTCCATAGAAATACTTTTTAGTATACAATGTAAGCCAGCTTGGCTTCAATTCAAAGGAGACAAAAGTCACTAAGCAAATACCAAAATACCAAAAATAAATAAATAATAGGTCTCAATCATAAAATCACTCGTGTGATATATTTAATTAAATTAAGTAATACATTATTGAATGCTACGCAGCCACATATCCATATATGTTATCACTGATCTCGTGTTGGTAGGCCATGGATATCTTCACTCCTTGCATACCCTTTTATGGATAAAATGTAGTATTGATAAGTTTCTGTGATTTCTTAAATTATTTTTACATGAAATTTCAGTGTATTCTAATAGTGGCAGAATAATAAAGTTTGAAAAGATATATAGGTTATGTTTTCAGGTAGTTGGTATAAAGTGGAGTTTCTCTTTATCCTTTATGTTAGCTTTGATTTTCATTCCAGATGGATTATAATTTCAGTTTCTAAGAAAACTATAGTATTTACTTGCAAATTTTAAATAACAGTCGCTTCAGTTGTTGTCCAAATTTTCTTACAATTTTGATCTGTATAAATGTTGTAACATCAGAATAATGATTTGTTTGTTATAATATAAATTAATCATAATTTATTATTGTTTATTTCTTACCGTTTTTGTGGAATGGATCGTCTTTAAATGTGGTTTATTTTTAATAAAAAAAATTAAAGTATTAGTTTTTGGGATGAAACTTTTGAAATAATTCATTAAACATATAATATGATTTAGGGCTATTTTGTTTTGTTCTTTTTTTAATGATTTTTATTTTATAGTTTTACATTATTTTATGTAAAAAAGAATTACAATTTTTTTTTAAAAAAAGAACTTTAAATGAAAATTTGGTTTGAATAGTTATTTTAGATATTTCATCATTTTGTTGAAAAAAATTTTAATATTAAAATTCAAATAATCACTTAATTTTAAATTTATTTCAAATAGTTTTTCATAAAAATTATTTTTAAAATACAATTTTTTTTAAAAAAATTATAATTTTGATTGTGTTTTAATGTTCAATAATGTATGTTATAGAATATCAAAATTAATTTTCAATTTAGAAAAAAAATAAATATAAAAAAATTTATAAATTTTAAAAATATATAAATAAAATCTATTTTTAAAAATATAAAAAAAAATCCATTTTTTTAAAGTTAAAATAAACACCTTTATTTACTCACTCAAATTTTATTTATTTTTATTTCTAGTGTTATGAATATACTCAAACACTTCTCGGAAACTTCTTAGACTATTCCTAGAAAAGCCAATATTATTAGAGTATTATTCAAAACAGTGTAGAAGTAGAATAGTTGACAATTGAAAACATATCATGTGCATGAATATGATAATCTCACCAAAGATCAACTCAACTCTCTCGTCAATGGTGGATCCAGGATCTTGATTTAGAACATGCAACTAGTACATTTTTGTTGTTGTTGGTGAATATAGAATATACATAAAGTAATTTTAAAAAATCAGATATAATAACAATATTTTACGATTAATGTGAGTTCCTGTTTCTATATGTTATCCTTAATTGTTTGGTCTTTTTGTGTATGTCTGTTTATAGTATGTACTATTCAAGTGGACCAGATTCCAGCTAATGATATACAATGATTCATAGAACTCTTCCAAGTGTTTTTTTTTATAATTTTGTGTTATCTTTTAATTATTGTTTTCAAAGTACTATTGTTTTGGTTGATCATTTTTTTTTCCTGATTAGGTTAACATTCTTCACTTGTCTGTCTAATACTGTTCTAGTTCTATGCCAACTTGCAAAAGAATATTCTTATACAAAAAAATTTATATATATTTAGAGAATAGTAGCTACTAATTAAATTCTTTTATTGTCTGAGTTATTGAGAAAAGGCAGTGGAAAAGTTGTAGAAAGCAACAATAAAGAGGTACTATTGTATTCATTATCAATAACAACAAGAGGTACTATTGTATTCATTATCAATAAAAACAAAGTACAGAGGAGAGGATAAAGAGACCTATCTTCTTTAGTTATTCAACTCTTCTTTAGTTAACACTTGTAATAGGATGATGAAGAGATAAGTATACAGAATATTTTATGTATCTTTTTCTTTAATATTAGGGTTAGTGAAACGATTTCGTCAATAACAAAATAAAGTAATGAGATAAAAATTAAATTTTTTGAATAAACACAAAAAATTCTATTAAATTTTATGAAAGAGAGAAGAAGAAAAAAAAGAATAAGAATTAGTTAAAAATGTTTTAATATTCACTTTCTTAATAAGAGTTCAAAAATTACAAGTGAATAACAATTAATCTCTCTCAACAACCGGAGAGAACTAGTCTATTTATAGACTAGTAAGCTAACTTGAGCTACAAGATAACTTAATCACTGGGCTTACAAGCAAGACCAAATTCGACATGCTAACTTAAACATAAAGTTAACATATTTCGACAACATGTTTGAACAGACTTCGACTACAACATGCACAACTTCTGTCGAACCATGAAGTTACCCTTGTCGGTACTAGAGTTCGATCCAAATACCACAAATCTCAACCTTAGAACAAACTCTACACTAACAAGGGAACAAACTATCTTTCATCATGCAGCTTTATCAACTGCATACAATGGAAAAAAAATGTTATTTGATAATGTCTTGGTGATCATATCAGCAGCAATGTCATCAGTTGAAGCCTTCAGTACTTGGACTTTTCCACGCTCGATTATCTCTTTGATGAAGTGCAGTCTCACATCAATGTGCTTGGTTCGCTCATGATAGGCTAAATTCTTTTACTGATGTATTGCACTTTGACTATCACATTTAACGGTGATAACTCGATCTTAAAGTTTCAGCTCCTTAGCAAAACCTTCAAGCCACAATGCTTCTTTCACAGCTTCAGTGAGAGAAATATACTCCGCTTCAGTGGTTGATAAGTCAACAACCTTTTGAAGTGTTGTTTTCCAATTGATTGTTGTGCCAAACATAGTGAACACATATCGAGAAATTGATTTTCAGGAATCCATACAACCTGTATAATTAGAGTTGACAAATCCCTCGATTTCAACTTTGTTATCATCTCCATAAACTCCACCATAAATCAGGACTCTGCTAAGAGGCCATTGATGTACCTAAGAATCCACTTTAATGCTTGTTAGTGCACCTTCCTAAGATTGGCCATATACCTGCTTACAAGACTCACTCTGTACGTTATGTCTGGCCTCATACAGACCATAGCATACATCAAAGAACCTACTATAGTAGCATATGGAATGTTGTTCATATAGGCTCTTTCTACTTCAGTACTAAGACTTTGAATCGTACTCACCTTGTACCAAGGATTAGTCGGTGTTAGAACAAACTTTGAGTTCGACATACAAAATTTTCGAGAATCTTCTTAATGTATTGAGATAAGCATAATCTCTACTATTTTTTACCTCTCCGAATGTCAATCCCAAGAATCCTGGAGGCAGCTCCCAAATCCTTCATGTCGAACTCCTTATCGAGTTTAACCTTCACCTTTATAACATCTTCAAAATTGTTGCTTGCTATGAGGATGTCATCCACATTAAACAACAAAATAACAAATGAACTTCTAGGTCAAAATCTGAAATAAACACAGTGGTCGAACTGGCTCTTAGTGAAACCATTGTGTGTCATGAACTTGTCAAATTTCTTATTCCATTATCGAGGAGATTGTTTTAGGCCATACAAAGACTTATTCAGCTTGCACACATAATCTTCTTTTCCCTTTTCTGCATACCCTTTAGGTTGCTTCATCGGGATTGTTTCATCTAGATCACCATACAGGAAGGTTGTTGTCACATCCATCTATTCAAGTTCTAGGTCGAACTTTGTTATCATGGCTAACAACATTCTAGTGGATCTATGCTTTACAACAGGTGAGAACACGTCATTAAATTCGACACCTTCTTTCTAAGTGAACCCCCTAGCAACCAACCTTTCCTTAAAACACTTAGACATCATGCCTTCAGTTCCTTCCTTATCCTTGAAAATCTACTTACAGCTGACTAACCGGGCCCCAATAGGTTTCTCGGTCAACTCTTATTATAATGAAGAGATTTCATCTCATCATCCATGGCTTTCACCTATTCAGTCTTATTTTGATTCCTCATTACTTCCTTACAGTCTATAGGTTCTTCTTCAAGAACCTCACTTGCAGAGATTAAGGAACGAGCTATGAGATCTGCATAACCATGTATCTAACGTGGCTTGATGACTCTTCTCGACCTGTCTCTTGCCAGCAGGTAGTCATTATCAGCCTCCTCAACTTTGGCAACAACTTTTTGTTTCTTCTTCGACTTCATCTGGCTTATGTAACTCGGCATCAACATGTTCCACCTCAATCGGAATCCCTTTATGTTCCATCTCTTCTTCAAAGATCTTGGCACTTCGACCAACATCATCAGTTTTCTTGAAAGCCATTTCTGCTTCATTAAAAACTACATCTCGACTTGTGATACGTCTCTTGTGACCTAGCTCAAGACATCACAACCTATAAGTTTTGACTCCTTCAGGGTAGCCAAGGAACATACATTTCAGAGCTCTAGGTTCGGCCTTGTCTTACTTAATGTAAGCATAGGCTAAGCATCCAGATGCTCTAGGTCTGTCGAGATTAGGTGGATGTTTTGACCAGATTTCTTCAGGTGTTTTCATCCCCAAAGATGTCGAGGGACACCTATTTATCATGTATGATGTAGTCACAATAACTTTTGCCCTGTAATACCCTAATTTTTATCCCTAAGATCCCACATATCATTTGTATCTCATTCTACAAACAAGATCGCAAGCTTTGATTCTTTTGTCTTCCTCTGTATGTTTATTCTTGAGAGAGATCATCAAGCACTCATGTTTTCTTGTTTGTTTGATATTTGTTTATGTTTATGTTTACTAACCATTAATTAAAATCCAAAAATAGTGTTTGTTTTTCCTTTACTAACTTTTTTAGGAAGAATTTGGATCAAGGATATCAAATACCAGTCCCTCAACTCGAATGAATTTTATCTGAACAAAGTCAAATTTGATCTGCAAACAATTCAAAATCATCTGATCAAGGGTTTCTAAGATTTAATTGATGATTATTCAAGAGACTCCGAGGCTCATGTGTTTATTTCTCTGTCTTCTTTTACAAGCAAAAAGAATCGAGCCAGAGCCAAGACAGTACGTCAAAAAGTAAATTTTCACATTTTTTGCATGTGGTAATCGATTACCAACATTGGGGTACTCAATTAACTATTGTGTTTTTTGTGAAAATGTGCCAAATTTAAAATTTACAGCATTTTGGCACCAATTTTGAAATATTTCATCATGAGAATATTCTAGATCACTTCATTTTAATTCCCCTACCTCATCATAATTAATTCCCACCATACACCTTCACTAATCACCACTTGATCTTGATTTTGCCTCCAAATTCAAACTCCAAGCCTAATTTTGGTTCCAAACCAAACTCTAATCCACCAAAATTTCCAAGCGTAAATCCTATAAATAGAGGCCTCATTTAATTCATTTCACAAGCTTATAATTGTCAAATTCACCTTGTCAAATTTCTTTTTGACTCTCTCAATTTTCTCCAACTACCAAATTTACCAAAGCTCTTTCTTCCATTGAAAGTTAGTAAGTTCATTAGAACTTACTAATCTTTGAGCTAGACCTCCATCCATTCACTTTTTCATCATCAATTTCTGTAGATCAAGGCTTTGGAGTGTGGTTTTTGGAGTTGATTTGAAGAATTTTCATATTTGAAGTGGTAAACTCTTGATCCACCATTTTTGTGCTTGATTCATCCTTCACAATATGATCTATTGTTGATTCTTGTTGCTTGATCTTTGGATCTTGCAAATTGTGTTCTGTTGGTGTTATTTGTTGTTGTTTTACTTGAATTTGCGTGTACAATTGCATCCTTGATCATGAGGTGTTTGAAGAAATGATTGATCAAGTTTTTGCACATTTTAAAACTAATTTTCTGTTGTTTTAGCAGTGGTAATTGATTACCAGCATAAGGGTAATTGATTACCCAGTGTCCATTTTGTATTTTTGGCTCTGTTTTGGGACTGCTTTGGTTCTTTTCTCTTCTTCTTCCATTTCCCTTTGGTTTTTGCTTTAGATTACACTTTTAAAGGTCATATTCCTCTTTAAATTCATTGGACTTAGGTGCCACTTTAGTTTTTGGCTCTGTTCAATTCATTTTAGGTGCTTTGAGTTAATGATATGTTTAGTGCTTTAATCCACCAAGATGAGTGGATGAACTTAAAGATGGAATGACCTTGAAATTGTAATTCAATTTGGCTTTCCCCCTGCTCTTCTCCTTTTTCTTTTGATCGATGAAAATCTTCAAAATCATTGGAACTTATTTTAAGTTCTTGATGAAGATGAGATTGTTACCACTTTTCTTTTCGTACGGTATTGCTTTCGGAGAGTGATCTACATATCACTTCTCTAGCATGCATTAGCACTAACATTGTTATTGATCAGCCTCAGATAGTCGTGGTTTCTACATAAACCCGATTATGATTGCTTAACATAGCACTACATGTGTCCCATATTAGAAAATGATCATTCGTGGCTCTAAATTATGTTTGAAAGTCCAAGTATGGTTGATTATTTGGCTTGGGTTCATTACTTATGAAACGTGTTGCTAGGAGGCTTTGATTTTATCAATCCTCTAATGAGTCTTCATTAACTTTGGCCTAAGTTCATTATTTGACCAGCGTTTATCATTTGTTCTAACAACTAATCACTAACTCACTAACAATATTATTGTACTAATTTTGTTTATGTTTCCTTCTCGCTCTTTGTCTCTCTTTTATTTTTATGCTCCATTATTATCATCTCATATCATACTGTTGTTTATGCTTCCGCTCTTTTTTTCTTTTGTCCACTTGGACCATATCTTGTTCAAAACACTAATAAATGATTAAACTTCTAAAAAACTTGGTGCTCTTAATTTTGCGGTTATGTATAGATGGACTTAGACCTTGGACCTCTTGGATAATTCTTAGACCCTTGGACTTAGAATTAGGACTATTTCCCTATGCTTGGAGTATTATGGATCTTTGCATTTATTTGGCTTTCTTATTTGTTTATGCTTCAAGACTGATGGAATTCTTATTTCTCTTGCTATGAAGTGTGCTACAATTCAGTTAGATCGTTCTTATCCTTAGATTTTATCTTTATGCAATAGGATAGTCACTTCATCTTCTCCCCTTCTTAAATTTTCAAAATCTCCTCTCTCTTTTTCAAAACCTTCTTGTTTTTCAAACTTAAAACCGCTTTCATAATAAAACCTTGACTTTTTTTAAGTGATTTTCAAACTTTGTTTTCTTTAATAAATGTCAATCAATGTTAATCATACATTGACTAATTTCAAAAAGACATAAAAAAACATTTCACCTCATTCAAACTTTTGTGCTCTTATGCACTTTTTCATTTAAAACTTTTCATTAAGTTTAGGCATGATTCATTTTCATGGTTGAGATATAATTCTTCTATTCCCCATAGTATTTATGTTGAAATTTTCCACTTAGATGTTCAGTGATAGACTTGTTGATTTTAATCCAAGAAAAATCCTCCATCTTTAGGTGATGCAAATGTTGTCTTATCCTTGTGGGTGACTAGTCGTAGTTTTCTCCTTAAAATGATTGTTAGAACACAAATTGGTTCTTAATAATATCTCTATGTTTTTATGATAACTAGTATGAAATTTTGTAATTAAGAATTATATACTCTAAAATTTGCTTGAGAATTTTTACTGCAGATAGTAAAGGAATTAACACTCCAGAAGCAAATCAGAATTGAACATAAGAAATTTCCTAGACTCTGAAGCGCCAGATGCATCTATTAGAAGATTCTGATTGCTGCCAACAGAAGATCCTGAGCGTAGCCTCCAGAAGGATCTGAAGCAGAAGCTCCAGAAGAATCTGAAGCAAGTCAGAAGCATCTGAACCAAAGAAGAATTATGTATGAAGAGTTTTTCAAAGCATAGTTTCTACAGAAGATTCTGAAAGTACTAAAGCTGCCAGTACTGAAGTTCTGTCTCAAATATGCTCTGATCTTAAACACGCTGAAAGTACACCTGCTGCAGAAGACTCTGATTCAGCAAGACTCTGATCATCATCAGAAGGCTCTGATCTATTTAGACTCTGATGCATTTGCTGAAAACTGAAGAAGAATTATTCAAAGTTTATATCCGTTGGAGTGAACCAAACGTCTCTTTCCTCATTTATGCTAGACACAAGAACACAGACAAAAAGGATTTTTCTGTGCTTTCTTCTTCTAGGAAAGGTCACTTGATGTTAAGACAAAAAGGCTCAGACCTTTTGGACACTCTTCTCAACGTGAAGCTCACCTTGGATCAGCTGCCTATAAAAGCAAGACTTCATCAATTTCTTCAGTTGGACGAATTATTGAAAAGAAATCAACATTCAAGCTCTCATACTATTCTTTCTAAGAATTCATTTCTTTGTTCTTAATAGTTAAGTGTAAAATCGCAGTTGTGATAAAAGCTTTATAGAAGCAAATCTTAAACACTTGTATTTATATTACATTTGATTGTAAACCTTAAGAAGATCCAGTTAGGATCAGTAGTTCTTGAGAAGACTTTGAACAGTTGTTCTAAGTGCTTACTATTGTAATCAGTTGATTAAATAGTGGATTAAGTCCTTGATTGAGAAAGGCAAATCACTCTAGGAAGGGTGGACTGGAGTAGTTAAGTTCAACGAACCAGGATAAAAATACTTGAGTTTTTATTTCTAAGTTTTAATCTTCATTCTTATTCAACCCCCCTTCTAAGTATTTTCTCACCTTCAGTTGGCATCAGAGCTCCGGTTCTGTGTGTGCTACCACTTAACAGTGACAATAAAGATCCAGAGAGAAATACTTTGATATATATTTGGTTGTTACTATGGCTATTTATACAATGTCTAACATTAACAACAAATATGAAGAAAGGGACAGAATCAGCACCAAACCCCCTATGTTTGATGGGGAGAAATTTGATTATTGGAAAGACAGAATTGAAATTTTTTTCCTTGGATATGATGCTGATTTATGGGATCTGGTCATAGATTGATATGTTCATCCCACTGATGGGAATGGCAAGAAGATAGAAAGAAAATCTATGACTGATGCTCAGAAGAAAGAATTTAGAAATCATCACAAGGCCAGAACAATATTGTTGAATGCAATATCCCACACTGAGTATGAAAAAATTACAAACAGGGAAACTGCATTTGATATGTTTGAATCCTTAAAGATGACTCATGAGGGAAACTTTCAAGTCAAGGAAACAAAAGCTCTGGCTCTGATCCAGAAGTATGAAGCCTTCAAGATGGAAGACTCTGAATCTGTTGAAGCTATGTTCTCCAGATTTCAAATACTTACAGCTGGACTAAAGGTTCTGGATAAAGGATACTCTACTGCTGATCATGTGAAAAAGATCATCAGAAGCTTACCCACCAGATGGAGACCAATGGTGACAGCGCTGAAGATGGCTAAAGATCTGAACAAGATCTCCTTGGAGGAATTGATCAGTTCACTAAGAAGTCATGAAATTGAACTTGAGGAAGATGAACCTCAAAAGAAAGGTAAATTTGTTGCTTTAAAATCTAATAAATCTGCTAAAGCATTGCAGGTAATAGAGGAAAGCTCTGAAGAATCCTCATTTGAAGATGAAGATGAACTATCCATGCTGTCCAGAAGAATAAACAAACTCTGGAAGCATAAAGGAAAGAAGTTCAGAAACTTCAGGAAACCTGACCAAAGAAAAGAATCTTCTGGACACAGAAGATCTGGCAAAAAGGAGGTTGTATGTTATGAATGTAAAGAACCTGGACATTACAAAAATGAATGTCCAAAGGTGCTGAAAGAAAAGCCTAAAAGAAAATGTGATAAGAAGAAAAAGGTTCTGATGGCCACCTGGGATGATTCAGATACATCTGAGTCTGCATCTGAGTCAGAAGAAGAATGTGCCAATGTAGCTTTGATGGCAGACATAGAAGATCAGGAGGAAGGAACTTCAGGATCTGAATTTGACTCTGACGCTGAAGAGGTAATGGCTAAACTCACTAAAGAAGAACTTATCAAAGTGTTATCAGAAGTTCTGAAAAGCTATAACAATATTAAGCTCAAATATAAGAAGCGTCAAAGCAATCTTGTATCTGAGAATAATATTCTCAAATCAGAAGTAGCTGAGCTAAATGAAAAGAACTTAAAATTGAAAAATGATTCTGAATTAGCTAAACAAAACTCTGATTCTGAAACTGAATCTGAATGCAAAAATATTTTGGAAAAATATGATTATAGCTTTCAGAAGTTTCTTGCTAAAAGTATAGACAGAAGCAAAATGGCTTATATGATCTATGGAGTTAACAGAAATAACAGAAAAGGAATTGGATATGAATCCTCCTTTGGAAAGGACTTAAATCCAAAACCTGTTGATAAGATTATCATCAAGAAAACTCCTTTATGTTCACACTTTAAATTTGGTCACTTGAATGATATTGAGCAAACACACTCTGAAAATAATATTCATGTGTTTAAATCTAAGGCTAGTCAGAATAAACCTTATGTTGAAAAACAGAAGTTTAGACAAACCTTCAGAACAACTAACCCTAAAGGACCCAAGAAGATCTGGGTACCTAAAAGTAAAATAATTCCTGTTGCAGATGTTCTTAGCAGCAAGGTCAGGACACCAATCATGGTACCTGGACTCTGGATGCTCACGACACATGACAGGAGAAAAGTCTATGTTCCAAAGGCTAGAGCTTAGATCTGGAGGTGATGTGAAATTTGGAGGGAACCAGAAGGGCAAGATCATTGGATCTGGCACCATTGGAAATGGTAAACTTCCCTCTATTACTAATGTTTTACTTGTTGAAGGGTTAAAGCATAACTTATTGTCCATAAGTGAATTAACTGACAATGGTTATGATATTACCTTTAATCAAAAATGTTGTAAAGCTATTAGTCAAAAGGATGGCTCTATCCTATTTAGTGGTAAGAGGAAAAACAACATTTATAAAATAAATCTTTCAGAACTTAAAGTTCAGAATGTTAAATGCCTCTTGTCTGTTAATGAAGAGCAATGGGTCTGGCACAGAAGATTGGGGCATATTAATATGAGACGTATATCTCAGATTAATAAACTTAATCTTGTCAGAGGACTTCCTAATCTGAAGTTCACCTCAGATGCTCTTTGTGAAGCATTCCAAAAAGGGAAGTTTTCAAAATCATCTTTTAAATCAAAAAATGTTGTTTCTACTTCCAGACCACTAGAATTACTTCATATTGATCTGTTTGGACCAGTGAAAACTGCACCCATCAGAGGCAAGAAGTATGGATTAGTCATTGTTGATGACTATAGTATATGGACATGGGTAAAGTTCTTAAAACACGAGGATGAGTCACATTCTGTGTTCTTTGACTTCTGCAAGCAAGTCCAGAATGAAAAAGATTTCAAAATTATAAAAGTCAGAAGTGATCATGGTGGTGAATTTGAAAATAAATTTTTTGAAAAATATTTTAATGAAAATGGCATTGCTCATGATTTTTCCTATCCTAGAACTCCACAACAAAATGGGGTTGTAGAAAGGAAAAACAGAACTCTGCAAGAAATGGCCAGAACCATGATTAATGAGACAAATCTGGCAAAACACTTTTGGGCAGAAGCAATCAACACAGCCTGTTACATTCAGAACAGAGTGTCTGTAAGACCTCTTCTGGAGAAGACTCCATATGAACTGTGGAAGAACAGAAAGCCTAACATTTCATATTTTCATCCTTTTGGATGTATTTGCTATATGTTAAATACTAAAGAAAATCTGAACAAGTTTGATTCCAAAGCACAGAAGTGTTTCATGCTTGGATATTCTGAACGCTCTAAAGGCTACAGAGTATACAACACTGAGACACAGATTGTGGAAGAATCTATTCATGTTAGATTTGATGATAAGCTTGGCAATAAAAAGCCAAAGCAGTCTGAAAACTCTGCAGATAGAGAAGTAGTCTTTACAGACTCTGAAGTCCCAGAGGCAGACAAAGCTCAAGTGAAGGAACCAGAAGCAACTCCAGATGCTATTCCTTTAACTTCTCAGATGAACAATCTAAACAATTCTGAAGAATCAACTGTTAGAGGATCATCATCCAGTATTAAAGCTTCTCATCCAGAGAATGTCATTATTGGAAAGAAGGATGATCCCATCAGAACAAGATCCTTTCTAAGATCATCTGAAGCATCATTATTTGGACTGGTGTCAGAAATTGAACCATCTTCTGTAGATGAAGCTCTGCAAGACAATGATTGGATTATTGCCATGCAAGAAGAATTAAATCAATTCACCAGAAATGATGTATGGGATTTAGTTCAAAGACCACAAGGATTCAATATAATTGGAACAAAATGGGTCTTCAGAAATAAGCTAAATGAGAAAGGAGAAGTTGAAAGAAATAAGGCAAGGCTTGTTGCTCAAGGGTACAGTCAACAAGAAGGTATTGATTACACTGAAACTTATGCTCCAGTGGCAAGGTTAGAATCTATATGCCTTCTTATTTCATTTGCTGCACAAAATAACATCACTCTGTATCAGATGGATGTTAAAAGTGCCTTTCTAAATGGTATTATAGAAGAAGAAGTTTATGTTCACCAACCTCCTGGTTTTGAGAATGAAAAATTTCCAGATCATGTTTTCAAATTAAAGAAATCTCTGTATGGTTTAAAACAAGCTCCCAGAGCTTGGTATGAGAGATTGAGCAATTTTCTTCTGGAGAAAATTTTCATCAGAGGCAAAGTGGATACAACACTCTTTTGTAAATCAATTAAGAAAGATCTTCTAATTTGTCAAATTTATGCGGATGATATAATATTTGGATCTACCAATACTATGCTGGGAAAGGAGTTTGCTACATGTATGCAGGCAGAATTTGAAATGAGCATGATGGGAGAACTGAGATTCTTCCTAGGAATCCAAGTCAATCAAACTCCAGAGTGCACTTACATACATCAGACCAAATATGTTAAAGAACTTCTGAAGAAATTTAACATGACTGATAGTAAGCTCGCAAAGACTCCCATGCATCCAACTAGCTCACTTGGCAATGAAGAGGTAAGTAAGAAAGTAGACCAGAAGCTCTACAGAGGTATGATTGGTTCTCTTCTTTATTTAACTGCTTCTAGACCTGACATATTGTTCAGTGTATGCCTGTGTGCTAGATTTCAATCAGATCCTAGAGAATCACACTTGACAGCTGTCAAGAGGATTCTAAGGTATCTGAAAGGTACTTCCAATATGGGTTTGTGTTACAGAAAATCTGATGATTTTAAATTAGTTGGATTCTGTGATGCTGACTACACTGGAGACAGAGTGGAAAGGAAAAGTACTTCTGGAAGTTGTCAATTTCTAGGAAGAAATCTAATCTCTTGGTACAGCAAGAAGCAACCCACAATTGCACTTTCAACCACAGAGGCAGAATATATTGCTGCTACTGGATGTAGCACGCAGATGCTCTGGATGAAAAGTCAGCTAGAAGATTATCAAATATTTGAAAGTAACATTTCTATCTTCTGTGATAATGCTTCTGCTATATGTTTGTCTAAGAACCCCATTTTACACTCTAAGGCAAAACATATAGAAATTAAGCATCATTTCATCAGAGACTATGTTCAGAAGGGAATCATAAATTTAGCCTTTGTTGACACAGATCATCAAAGGGCAGATATTTTTACAAAACCCCTTGTTGAAGATAGATTCAAATTTATTCTGAAAAATATTGGTATGGATTTTTGTCCAGAATAATATTTGTCAGAAGCAAATTTTTACAGATGCAAAAATGCCTAATGCTCTGAGGTATTTCTTCTGATTGCTTATTTATTATTCTTTAAATTCTTTTGTGAAACTCTGGACTAACAATCCTTAGAGGATCTGAATGTTGGTTAACGTTTCATTTCTCAAGAGAATTCAGAACACATGCAAGCAAACACGTGTCACTCCAATTCTGCAAAGGTGGCGTGTACACTACTGAAGAGACGTTTGAGGTGAAGTTTGAATAGTGAAAATCTTGATTTTCCCCCCAAATATTCAGAAGCAATAAATGCTTGAAATGATTTTTATTCTTTTCATTTAATGCTTTGTTCAAACGTGCCAAATTCTGACTGTTTGTATGCCTATGTGTTTTAGTATAAATACATCTCTTCTCTTCACATTGACACTTTTCACATCTCAGACATTTTATGCATTTCCATCTTCTCTTTTCTCTGCATAAAAACCCTAAGCGTGTGACAAAACCATCTTCAATGGCAACTTCATCATCAACTGCTGCACAATTTTAATCTACAATGGCTGTAGTTACCTCTGCTAACATGGGCGTAACTCCTTATTCTCCACCAAAAAGAACATTGCTAACACTTGTTGAAAAGCTGGAAGTTCTGTGTGAATCAATGGTGGAATTTGATTCACTTGCTAAGAATGGGTTTGAATTTCGCTCCATTATAGATGCTCAAGGATGGGTGAAGTATTTTGATAGACTTTTTGGACCAGTTTACCCCCTTCTTGTGAAAGAGTTCTGGATCCATGCTTCTGTATATCCTAAGTTTATTTTATCTTCTGTTATGGGCAAAGAGATAATTATAACAGAAGATCTTATTAGAAAACTCATTGGCCATGAGGAAATAGATGGAGTATCACACTTGCCAGCTGGGCGTGTTGATATAGATGAAGTATATGAGGAAGTGATGACTGCTGGACAAGCTTCTAATAAGTTCAAGAATCTGAAGCCTGACTATAAGATCTGGGCTAAGATCTTCATGGGATGCATTCATCATAGGAAGTCAACCAACTCTCCAGACTATGTCAATAATGAACAGCTCTATTTTATGTATTGCCTCAGTCATAGCACCAAGGTAGATCTTCCATATATTCTTTTTATGCATCTTTGGAATCATATAAATGCCTCTAGAGAATATGTGAAAGAAAAATGTCAGAAGATCAGAACCTGGATTCCTTTTGGAAGGTTAATCTCAGATCTTCTAACTGAGAATGGACTTGTAACTGCTCTGTACGCTGCTGGAGTCACAGAGGAATTGGAATTTAATTTGGGAAAGCCTCTGAATGCCAAAAGTCTTCAGAGACTTAAAATAGTGGATGAACTCACAACAGCTCCCAAGAAGCTGAACATTTCTGAACTGAGTCAGAAGAGAACTCCTATAGATGATTACCCTTTGTTCTATGCTGAAGAACCAAGGGAAATTGTTGTAATGTATATTGATGAGTGCATGAAAGAAGGAAAGCATATTCCTGCTGACATTATAAAGAGAGCAAGACAACCATTGCCTGTTGCAGAAGAAGATGAAGAACCACCAAAAAAGAGGACTCAACCAGAAGCAAAAGTTGCACCTGTTCAGAAGAAGCTCAAGATTGCTGAGAAGCCACAGAAGCTACTAAAGAGGAAAGAATCTGGAGACACTCCTTCTATATCAGCTAAACGCATCAAAATCAAAGGTACTAAAACTTCTGTATCTTCTGTAACTCCTATTGTTATAAATGATTCTAATGTTAAGTCTTTTCCAAAACCACCCTCTACACAAAATAAATCTGTTACTGCTCCACCTCATGTTTCTACTCCATCTCCACAAAAATCTTCTAATCCAATTTCCATATCACCTGTACAACAACCCTCTGTACCACAACCAACAACAACAAAACAAAAAATTCAGACTCCACAACCAGAGGTTCCAACCAAACCATATGTACCACACAAACAACCATCAGAAAAACAACCCACAGAACAACAACAAACAACAAAACCATCTGCACAACAACAGCCATCTGAACAACAACACCAACCTTAAGAAAAACAACCAGAAAAATCATCTGAACCTCTACAAGAAAAAGACTCTGAACATCAACCACCAAAATCATCTGAACCTCAAACACAACAACAAGAGACACAACCACAATCAGATAATCCACCATCCAAAACATCTGAACCCACTTACTCTGTTCCAGTTTCATCTGAACCAGTAAAAATTTCATCTGATCCACCCACCTCAGAACCCCCATCAAAACCTTCTGAAAATCCCTCAGAATCAACCAACATCCCTGAGACAGAAGTTCTTGATGTTACACCTCTGAAAACTGTTTTTCAAGTGTCTTCTACTTCTTGCACACCAACCATTTCATCAAACTCCTCATAATTTGACATTCACCCAGACTTTCTAATCTCTCCTTCTCACAGAGATTCTGAGGTAAACCAACCAGAACCCCCTGCATCTTCTAAAGTTCCTATTCCATATCCTACTCCTACACCTAATCCAGCATCTGAAATCCTCATTCCAAATCCCAACCCAACATTTAACCCAAGATCATCTATCTCTTGTGCATAACTCTCATCTCTGTTTCACAATCTTTCCTATGGTTTCAAACTCAAAGATTTCTATGACAGAGTTGAACCATATGACCCTATCACTCCCTTGAAACCCAAACTTACAATCACCCTACCATCTGTGCTTCTCACCTATATTCAATCCATGTCAGATGTAGGTTCATTAGCAACAATATCATATTCTGCTAAATCTGCAAAAGCTGTAACTTCAGCTACACCTGTTTCATCAAATAAAACTGTTGCTTCTGATGAACCTGCAAAATCTGCCTTCCAACCTTACTCAAATAAACCCTTTGATGTGTTTTCTTATCACACCAGAGCAAAACCAAATCTGTTAAATGCTTTAAACAGATCCAAACCCAAAGCCCCTGAAATTCCTTTCATACCATACTACCCTCCTCCTCTGATCTCCATTCAGAAATCCATTTTTCCACCTACTCCCCAACCAAAACCAATAACATTGGAGACTCTGTTTCATCCCAAACCTAGACTTAATTTTAATCTTTTATTTCAATCTTTTTTGCAAGAAATACAGTTGTATTTAGGTACTGTACAAAAGAAGTGTTTAGCAACAATGGATGCACAAGAATCTGATGTCATCTGGAATGGATTCATCAACAGATTCAACTCTGTAGCATCAAATCTGAAGAACATATGTTCTGATGATGCGAAGCTCAGATTTGCTGAAGCTGCAAGAAGTCTGTTCTGGACTGTCAAGAGATCTGGACCTTTACTTCTTACAGATGCTCCTCCATCATCAGAAGAAACTATTGAATCTGCATCTGAAGACAATCCTTTGGCCATGACTCTGGTAGAACTTCCTTCTGGCTCTAATGCTCCAAGCTCTACAGATCCTATGGAAATTGACTCTGTTCAAGCTCCAGAAAGTGTTCAACCCTCTTCATCTGAGATTAAGAAAGAACATCCAGATTTTGAGGATAAAATTGCTGCTCTGGAAGCTGGTCAATCAGAGATCAAGTCTTGGATGGCCAAACAGGATAAAAAGTCTGAAGACATGACTGAGTGGATGTCAAAACAGGATCAGAAGAATGAAACAATGGCTAAGTAGATGTCAAAGCAAGAACAGTCCTCCTCTGAGATTACGGATCTGTTGAAGATGCTTTTGTCAAAACACTCTTAGTTTTTCATTTTTTTTTCATTCTGATGTTTTTGCATCTGATGTTTGCTTATATTTTTTTTGAATATCTTCTGATGCATGTACTTTTGCTCTGAACTGAATTGAATGTAATCTCAAAGTTTTCTCCACATGATTTATCTTCTTTACTGTTTCCTTTTATTTGTCTTTTTTTTTTAAAGTTTTTACTTTTTTCTTATGACAAAAAAGGGGGAGAAAATATAGATCTGAATTGTTTAATTTAACTTCACCAGAATGAAACTTCAGACATATCTATTCTATCTAACATTAAATTTGAGTATTTCAGAACATTTGATAATTACACTCTGTAAAAGAAACTCTGAGACTCTCAGATCATTTGACAATTATCAAACTTTGACTCTGAAATTTGCAAGACACTCTGACTCTCAAATGTTAAAAGAACAATCAAGATCTAACTCTGAAAATTACTCAAGACAAAAGGGAAGTTTCTATTCCTTATTTGTATTTAAGTCAGAGGGAGATTCATCATCTCAGGGGGAGTTATAATTATCATATTTTCAATTAAACAAAATTTCTGATGTTTTTGTCATCATCAAAAAGGGGGAGATTGTTAGAACACATATTGGTTCTTAATAATATCTCTATGTTTTGATGATAACTAGTATGAAATTTTGTAATTAAGAATTATATACTCTAAAATTTGCTTGAGAATTTTTACTGCAGATAGTAAAGGAATTAACACTCCAGAAGCAAATCAGAATTGAACATAAGAAATTTCCTAGACTCTGAAGCGCCAGATGCATCTATTAGAAGATTCTGATTGCTGCCAACAGAAGATCCTGAGCGTAGCCTCTAGAAGAATCTGAAGCAGAAGCTCCAGAAGGATCTGAAGCAGAAGCTCCAGAAGAATCTGAAGCAAGTCAGAAGCATCTGAACCAAAGAAGAATTTTGTATGAAGAGTTTTTCAAAGCATAGTTTCTACAGAAGATTCTGAAAGTATTAAAGCTGCCAGTACTGAAGTTCTGTCTCAAATATGCTCTGATCTTAAACACGCTGAAAGCACACCTGCTGCAGAAGACTCTGATTCAGCAAGACTCTGATCATCATCAGAAGGCTCTGATCTATTTAAACTCTGATGCATTTGCTGAAAACTGAAGAAGAATTATTCAAAGTTTATATCCGTTGGAGTGAACCAAACGTCTCTTTCCTCATTTATGCTAGACACAAGAACATAGACAAAAAGGATTTTTCTGTGCTTTCTTCTTCTAGGAAAGGTCACTTGATGTTAAGACAAAAAGGCTCAGACCTTTTGGACACTCTTCTCAACGTGAAGCTCACCTTGGATCAGCTGCCTATAAAAGCAAAACTTCACCAATTTCTTCAGTTGGACGAATTATTGAAAAGAAATCAACATTCAAGCTCTCATACTATTCTTTCTAAGAATTCATTTCTTTGTTCTTAATAGTTAAGTGTAAAATCACAGTTGTGATAAAAGCTTTATAGAAGCAAATCTTAAACACTTGTATTTATATTACATTTGATTGTAAACCTTAAGAAGATCCAGTTAGGATCAGTAGTTCTTGAGAAGACTTTGAACAGTTGTTCTAAGTGCTTACTATTATAATCAGTTGATTAAATAGTGGATTAAGTCCTTGATTATGATAGGCAAATCACTCTAGGAAGGGTGGACTGGAGTAGTTGAGTTCAACGAACCAGGATAAAAATACTTGAGTTTTTATTTCTAAGTTTTAATCTTCATACTTATTCAACCCCCCCTTCTAAGTATTTTCTCACCTTCAATGATGACTTGTCTTTACATTTAAAAATCAATCAAAACAAATCATTTTTGCTATTTGTACCATAAACTACAGGGTTTTGATCCTATATTTCACTTTGTGGGTACGTAGGCATGGGGCGATAAGCCTCTCCAAACACAAAAATCTTAAAAAATATTTCTCTTTTCATCTCCCTAATCTCATTTCAAGCAAACCTTTTCAAACCAAAAAGCGTAGATTTTTTAAAGAGGTTCCTATAGAGTACTATAGACATTTTGGGTGCTAACACCTTCCCATCGCGTAACCAACCCCCTTACCCATTCTTTGTTTGCTCTTGTTTTAGGACTCCTTAGGTTTTGTTCACTCTCTTTCCTTTCCTTTTGGATAAAATAAAAGTGTGGTGCCGACTCCTACTTTATGAGTTAAGTTAATCAATAGCTTACACTCACAAATTTCCCCGCTACATGCCCAAAACACCTTCTTTAATCATGCACTTATCACAGTACACCTCCCCCTTTCAAGAATGGTTCAATTAAACCTTCCATGTAAACCATTTTGGTGGAGAGTACCTACTGTAGTTCTATGCCTTGCAATACCATACGCATTACAATAGCTGTCAAAATCCTCATTGAAAAATTCAAGACCATTGTCGATCCTTAACCTCTCGACCTTCTTGCCAGTTTGGTTTTCGACCAGAGTCTTCCAACTTTTGAAATTTTTAAAAGTTTCATCCTTATTCTTCTGGATGAATACATATAACTTTCTAGACTAATCATCAACTATGGATAGAAAATACTTTGCACTTGAGTGTGAAGGATTCCTTGCAGGTCCCCAAAGATCAGAATGAATGTAATCAAGGGATCCATGTATTCTTTGTTTACCTTTGTTAAACTTCATTCTATAGGATTTACCAAATACACAAGGTTCACAAAACTCTAGTTTTTCGACCTTGTCATCACACAGGAGATTTTGTCTCGACAATTTGAACATGTCACTCTTTCACTGACATGGCTAAGTCTCTTATGTCATAGCTCAATCTTCGATACAGGTTTCGTGGATACCATATCTACTGAACCACTTATAACCTCATCCTCAAGGGTATACAAGCATTTTATCTTCACGCCTCTCAAGACTTCCTTTAACCCCTTCATTACCCTTAGGATACTTTGCTCTCCTTTGAAAACATATCCTTTCTTGTCGAATTCACCAAGAGAAATCAAATTCCTCTTAAAATCAGGTACATACCTGACATCAATCGATAGCCTTATTGACTCATCATGGAGCTTGAAACTCATAGATCCATTACCTGCAATTTTGTAAGCTTTGTTATTTCCCAACAACACTGATCCACCGTCTTGATCACATAATTCCTCAAACACGTCTTTGTTCGGAGTCATGTGCCAAGTATACCCTGAATCCATAATCCACTCCTTGTTAGAGTCGCTACTTAAAACCACCAAGACATCAAATGATTCATAACTATCTTTCACAATGGTTGCATTACCGTTATCCTTTCCACCATGATTATTCAATCGATCAGGGCATACTTTTCTTGTATGACCCTCCTTTTTACAATGATAACACTTAATAGTAGGATCATTACCACTATAAGAATTTTATCGAACTTGACCCTTCTTCTTCTCAAACCTACCATCTTTCTTCAAGAATTTACCATTAACGGATAAACCTTTACCAACAGAAGATTGCTTTTTCTCCTTTTGTTTGTTCAAATCCTTAGACTACAAGGAAAAGTGAACATCTAAAAGGTCAACAAATCTCATCCACACAAGAGAGTTTCTTTGAAATGAGTGTGACACTTAGGTAAAGGACACAATAAAAACAACAACAACATCGCTAAATCTTCATCATCCATCTTGACCTCGATATCCTCAAGATCAAGAATCAACTTGTTGAACATATCCAGCTGCTCAGCCAAGGCATTGACTTCACTCGTCTTGAATGAATATAAAGCTTGCTTCAGGTAGAGACGATCAACCAACGATTTTGTCATGTACAAACCTTCATGTTTGGTCTACACACCAGCTGCAGTTTTCTTCTTTGAAGCCTGCTGGAGAACCTTATCACCAAGGTTTAATACAATGGCATTGTGGGCTTTTTTATCATTGTTGTCTTCTCCTTCTCTGATAGGGAAGCATCCATCCTCTCTGATCCTTTCAACGCTTCCACAAAACCCTTTTGAACAAGAAGGACTTGCATCTTCAAGCTCCACACGCCGAAATCATTCACGCTAGTGAATTTTTCAATCTCATACTTTGTTGACGGCATCTTCTCCTCCACACTCACTGCATCAGTTTGTTGGGAAATGATGTCGTCAATAACAGAATAAAGTTATTAGATAAAGATTGAGTTTCTTGAAAAAAAAACACAAGAAACCTTATTAGTTTTATGAAAGAGAGAGAAGAAGGAAGAACATAATAAGAATTGGTTAAAACTCTTTTACTATTCACTTTCTTAGTAAGGGTTCAAAGATTACAGGTGAATAACAACAATTAGCCTCTCTCAACAAAACTGAAAGAACTAGTCTATTTATAGACTACTAAGCTACCTTAGACTACAAGCTAACTTAAAAATTGGGCTCACAAGCAAGGCCTAATTTGACATGCTAACTTAAATACAAAGCTAATATATTTCGACAGAATGCTTGAACAAACTTCGACTACAGCATGCATAACTTCTGTCAAACCATGAAGCTACCCTTGTCGATACTAGAGTTTGATCCAAATACCACAATTAGAAATATCCAATGAATATGAAACCATACAATAAAGAAATATCTGATTGAGAGAAATCTAGTTTCTTGAAGAAGTTATACCTCAACCTTTTAGTTTTATTTGTTTACTTTTTTTAACGTGCACACGCATAAAAATAACTTTTCTTCTTTGAATAATTACATTGAACAATAATTTTTTTAAATAATGACATTTTAACTACTCTAAATAATAATAAGTATAATATTTTTAGATTTTTTGAGTTAATGAACTAAACATGGGTAAAATGCAAGATAAAAATGAAATGATTAAACGATGAAAAATGTGTATAACAACTTATTTGCTTGAGGTACGTCTTGAATTTCTATTTAGAAATTCAATGTTTTCAGGAAAACATTAATCTTTATGTCCAAAACAAGTTAGCCTAGATAAATAAGCATTGCTCCTCTATATAAACGGATGATTTGTGAGTTTCTTTTTCACTATAAAGGTATATAGTGCCCTCACATTCAGCTTGATTATTTAATTTCACATAATTGTGTGTTTTTCCTAATCTACATGTGTGTAGCTCCCTTAAAACATGTTTTCCTAAGTTTGGTTGATCCTAACATTATTCATCTTATGTTTGGTCAGCTACAAGATGTCACACGCAATATTGAGACAATATAATCTAAAAAAAGAGCAATGGCCAAATAAACAAGATAAATAACAAATAATTGGTAACTAAGTTTAGTTCAACGCCTAAAGAGTTGTAACCCAATAAAAGAACATTCACTAATTCAAATAGCACACGACAATCTCATATGTACTCTCCCAGTAATGTGTCATTTTTCTAATACTACCCGTGAATTTCAACTCAAACTCCCCTAAATCTAAGATCCTCTCACTTTCACTCAAACACTATCAGAAGTATTTGTATGAAAAATTTATATATGGAGTGATTAAAATTACAGTTACATACCAAATATTACATCCTTATATAATAAGAAACAATCTTTAGATAGAGTATTACACAAGAAGAATCTACTAGGAAAAATATGTTGCTCAAACAATGAATCTTCAAAACATAAGCGAATCTCCAAATAAAGAGAACCATCTCCTTAAATAGAAAAAGTGATCTAGGAGAAAATCCCATTAGGGATTGATGAAAAACTAGCTGAATCTGAAACCAACAAATCAAATTTTCATAATAAACCAAATCCAATTCTTTTAATCAAATCGTATATGATAAAAATCTTCTTAAAACATATTATTTAATATAATCTTCTTTCAATTTGATTTGATTTAAAGCAATTTTTTTAAATGCAAACTTTTGGAAGAATTAAAGCATAAACAAATATTGAAATAAATGTTAAATGATCAAACAAGAAAAGTAGTGTGTGCCAATGTCAATTAGAAATAGGATGTCCCACAACAAGTCAAAACATCTTGCTTAACGAGTTGTCTATAATAATTAGGCAAACACTTGTAATAACAAACTCTCTCTTTGGCAATTTTTTAGGTTAAGCAATCATGCAAATAGAAGCACACCTTCTTCTAGATCAATGCTGAAATACTCACATATAATATATGTCTAGAATACATATTATACATAATGTAAGGTTGATACTGAAATACATAAGAGCGTATCGGAACCAGTGTACGTATATAAATGCCCAAAAATAATATAAAACTAAGGCACAATATATACAAAGGTGACTAACATAAAACTAAGAACTAGATCATCCTCTAAATGATCTCAAAATATATACACAACAGAACTTCATCTAAAATATTAAGTCACCAAGGACATCAAGCCAGCTTGCCCTTGCCTTTCACCTGTAAAAAACTGCCTAGAAAATAACAACAATAATGGGGTGATATAATAATTTCTTTGTGTTCCCTATCTTATGGGTCCACTCGGCTCTACAAGGTTTCTAATCAATTCTTAACTTAAGTCACAAAAATAGAATGAAGACTTAAGTATCAGGGGAATTCTCACAATGTATGGAAACATGTCACTTGAGTTCATATAACTCAATAAACCTTTATTCAAATTCAGGAAACATCGATTCCCGACCAAACCTACATCTAGGGTAAGGCTTGGTTCACACATGCTCGTATGATTCTATTTTCATGTGGATATCGGGTTCTCCATGGGACTCGAACCCACTTCAAGAATCATCATCCATGTAGGACTTGAACCCACTTTGAGTATGTTTCACCGTATAAGACTCGAACCCATTTCAGTGTTCACCTTTCCCTCATGGCTCAACATAGTTAGGACTCAAAACCATTTTGAGGCATGAATCACTGGTTAAATATCCCATTTTCTACTTTACATAAGCTTCTCAAATGGGATGTGCAATATCAAGGGAAAATACTTGAATACGTGATTGGGTTCCACATAAAACGTGATTGAATTCATCAAACACTAGGTGACCTCATTCACCAATGTTCACATCATCACCACATATTCCATACAAGGCCTATTATTCATAAGTTAAGTGATTGCTCATTGTTAGTGCACACCTATCACTACTCGAAAAAGCGCAACGAGGAGAGGTGAAAAGAAGACCAGGAGAGTCGCCATCAAACTTTATTTATCCCAAAAAGGGAAGGGAAAACATCAAGAAAACCCCAAGACGAAAACGGATAAGATGGTCTCGCAACCAAGAGAAAGGGTTCGGAAGTCGGTTATGTGAAGGGAAGGTATTAGCACCCGTGGCATCCATCGTACTCGACGGGAACCATTTGTTTGTCTATGCGTGAAGGTATTTGCTAAAGGGTATTGCTATAAAGAGTGTTCTAAGGGGAGAGAGAAAGGTTGGAAACAGGGAAAAGAGACTCGGTAGAACGGATGTAACATATCCTTTTGAAAAGAGATAGTTTTTGCCATCGAGACAAGATGTCACGTTTGATTTGTGAAAGTTATTTCTAAGGGTGAAATAGGTCCTTGAATAGTAACCCCTTGCGGGTAGTACCCAATTCTTTATCTCAAAAGATTTATCGTGAAAATGGTGTGGCGAATATAGTCACGTCTTCATGTTGAAAGACGAGTATCAAGACCACATACTTTAAAGTGAGTATCCTGACACTCGGAGAGGAAAAAGTCTGCACTCAATCCTCTCTCTTTAGTTCAATACAAAGAGAACTTTATTCTCTTATTAAAGGTATTTTGATCTTGAATGGTAAGTGCTTTACGACAGTGAACCCTAAAGGTAATGTCAAGCACTCGGGATAGAAGAAGGCCTTCGTCTAACCACTCCACAACCATCCAAGTTTATTAGGAAAGAGAGTTTTGAAAATGCACTTGGTTCAAGAACAAGGTGTTTTAGGCTCACAGAGACAAAAGAAATAGAGAAACATTAAAAAAAAGAAAAGGTGGTGAATTAGTTTTAGATAACGATTACTAGAAGCTTAAGAAACGCTTCTCAAGCCCAAGTAGTCAGAAGAAAGAGTCAAAGACTTGGCTCTCCCTCTTTGTATTCTAAAAAGAATTAAATAATTGTTAATTGATTTAATGGTTTGTTGAGAAAATCTGCTTAACGTTGGATCAAGGGTTTGACTAATATTTGCGTGCAAAACTGTGGTGGAATGGAAGTGGGTTTTGAAAATGGCTCGACGACGAGTCGAGGATTTAGATTGAAAATGGAACCGGCTTGACGACGAATCAAGGGTTAAGGTGTGAAAAATGATACTAGTCCCTGGGGGTGCTCCTAATAAACCATGATGAAATGTGAAAGCGTGTGTAATAAGTTGGTGGCGAATGCAGATGAGCACTCGACTTACAGAGGGGTGTTTGAAGGTGGCTCGATGACGAATCGAGAATTAATTTGAAAACGGTTTAATCTACGCTAGTCCCTAGGGGTGCTCTTAGAAGATAAACCACAATCAAAGAAATATGAAAGCGTACATTGAAAATGGGAGAGGGATACATGTAAGTTACACGGGATTGCACGAAATAAAAGGTCTCATTGTCAGGTAGCCCAAGAGGAAGTCGTGTGTGTGCAATGTGTCCTAAACTAAGCCTTGAGCAAAAGTCGGACAAAATTCCAAGCTAGGGTTTCTGACAAAGTCCAATGATCCGTCACTCTGACAAACAACCAGCAGTCCACCAATTTAGGACTTTATGGTTTCGATAGTTATTATGTCTTTTGAAAGAATGTGAATAAGAGAAGAAATGAATATGATATGAATATGAATAAGATATGAATAATATACAAGATATATAACAATATAAACAAGATAATATTCACAATAATATATCAAGATAAATATTAACAAGTATATGAACAAGATAATATAATCAAGATAATATTGACTGAAAATAAAGCAGTTGTATATTGACGGAAAGTAAAGTTAGTGGTTAGTCGATTTATGAATTGAATCGGGACGAAATGTAACAATAAACCATTGTAGCTCGACTTATGACAAAAGTCGGGCTATATGAGGTCGCATAAATCGATATTTATGCTAAAAACAAGATAGAGAAATGATATTGAGGATCATTCTCCAATTTAATCATGTCACACGGAACAAAAAGAGTGGGATCTCTCATGATAACAAGAATATTAAACAAGTGAGGAGAAACCCCTCACTCATCATTTCCCATATACTTAAGGCTCATGGCACATAACGTTCATCATTCTTTATTAAGTGTCTTAGAGTTGTTTTAGATGAGAAAAGAAGACATAAAAGAGAACACTAAAGGGAAACTGAAAACCCTAATGTTATCATAAAAAATGGTCCTAAGGTTAGGATGAAAAGGAAGTCTACCTAATGTTATCATACAAATGATGGACCTAAAGGTGAGATGAATGGGACTATCCTAATTGTTATCATGCAAAGGATTGAAAGTCTAATGTCTCTCCTACTCCCATCTTGAACAGAGGGACTAGGAATCCTAAGGGATAATGTGAACAAACACAAGTAAACACCAATCAATTTAATCACAAATGAAAACAAGAATGAAACTTAAACAAGTTCTAAAAAGAGAAGAAAGATGAAGAAGAAAGAAAGAAATGTAAGATGAGGAACATACATGAAAGTTCCAAGGCAAAGCATCAAACACATTCATAGCAATCTCAAACAAAACAAGCATCAACATCAAGTCAATCACCAAAAAAAAACATTCACAGTCACAAAACAAGATAAAAAGAAGTCAAGTTGCACAAGAAACAAGGTAGGGCAGCAAGCACAACATATCATACTCAAGTCATGTCAATGATCAAAGAGAGGGCACAAGGCAACAAGTTATGCATACCATCCATACACACATCAATACCATACCAAACAAACATGCATACAAACAATCAACAAAGGAAGAAGCATATGAACATGACATGAGCAAGAAGAGATCACAACATCAACATGGTCAACAAGTTTAACAATCAAACATGTGCGCACAAGAAGAGATCACACAAATGAAAATCAAAAGCCTCAAGGGGAATCAAACATCAAATCATCCGCAAAGAGCCAACCACAATCAAGCAAGCATCAAACACTCAAAATACTTGAGAAAAAACAGAAAGGCACTCAAATATGCATTAAAAACAAAAATCACATCAAATGCAAATTTAAAATCAATTAAAAAACAAATAAAAAAAGCAAATAAAACATAAAAAAGGATGGAAAATAGTTACACCTCAAACAAAAATCCAACAACATCACCATAGGTCAGAAACCATCATAGGATCATATGCTAATTTCCTCATTATTTTAAATGGCTCAAAAATAATTTTATACCAATTAAAATTAACCAAATAAATCAAAAATACATGGAAAGTAGCAAAACCAGAAATAAAAATCTAAGAAAATCACCATAGATTCAAAACCATCATAGAATCATATAATATTTTTCTCATAATTTTAAAATGCTTAAAAACAATTTTAAACTAATTAAAATTGGCTCAAAAAAATTAAAATTCAAGAAAAATAGAAAATGGAAAAATAAAAATGCACAGAAATAAAAATCAGGAAGAAAAAAATAAAAGAAAATTTTAGAAAATATTTTGGTATTTTTCTGATTAAAAATGAATTTTCTATGAATTTCTGAAAATAAAATAAATTTAAAAACAAATTAGAAAAAGAAAATAAAACAGAAAAAACAATATGCGTTGGATCTGAGTTCATTAAATGGCGTGGCTAATCCAAAGGCCAGAAAGCGCGCATCCACGGTGGATCTGAGTCAATCTCATCATTTTCAACCATCGAAAGCCAAATACACCAGATTATAACAAGTGGCATGATGGACGGTGAGATAATCATCTTCAACCTCCAGCCAATTGAAAATCTCAGAGAATTCTAGAATTTCGAAGGTTCTTCAAACCATAACCATTTGAGCTCATAATGGTTTCATCTGATGCATCTTTTCAAGACGATCTCAACCATATCATTGCGTCATATTTCTTTAAATCATAGCTCACTCGATTTGAAAAACACCAGAAGAAAAAAGCAAACACAAATTTGAAAATTAAACATCAAAACTCAACGAAAACCAAAATCTAACAATTCTAACAGCATCAACACATTGAGGACTACATCTTAGCAATAAATTTGAGTTGAAATTGTTAATAATTGTACCTGTTGAAGTTCAACTTCAAAGCTCTGAAAATGAAGTCCTCAAGCTTGATTCAGGCCACTATCCTTCAAGTTCTTGAGTTGGTTAGCTTCACTAAATATTGGTGAAGCTAACTGAATGGAGATTTTGAGTGATTAAGGTGTGGAAATAAAAATTCAAGTTTCAAGCTTAAGAGTTCAAATGGGATCTCAGCAGGGTGATTCTGGTTATCAAAGCTTATGAAAATGAGTGGAATGAGTCCCTTATTTATAGGAGAACCTTTCTAAATGTTAAGGGGGTGAATGATGCAAATTGAGGTGAATTCGTGCACACCTGCAACATGAGCAAATGTGACTTGAAAACTGCCAAAACTCACTCAAAACTTGCGTTTCAAGGCTCTAATCAACCCAGACAAGTTTGTTAATCATGTTTAGATTGAATTCGTGGCTTGATTTTGTGATTAGAGGCCACTTCAAACAATTTCAATTCTGACTTGAAGTGGATTTTCAGCTTTGAAATTCAATTTTTGCCACCATGGTTCTCACAATGTAGGAGGATTTTTGATGTGATTCTTCTTGTATTGGATAGAGGATGATGCAATCTTTTAATGTGAAAAGAAAGTATTGATTTGACAATCTGAGTTGAGAGATATGATCCTTCAAAGTAGCTTGCATGAGAAGGTTCAAAATTGCAAAATAAGCCAACTTTGAATCTCTTGATTATTTCTTGCAAAATAAGCCATGGTGAACCACCTATGATCTTGCAATGATGTTGCCTTGAATCATACTTGATGACGAAGGACCTTTGGGAGCTTGAGAAAGCCATAAAATCAAGAAGAAAACCTTTCTTGGAGTTGAAGAAACATGTTCCTTTTATCTTGAGAAATAATCCATGATGCTATGATGCAATGAAACATAAGTCAAGACCCAAGAGAAAAGAAGGGCAAATTTTGGGGTGCTACAGCTGCCCCTATTCAAACAACTTAGACCTAAAGGGATGAAAAGTGACCGCTTTCAAACATTCAAGGTAAAAGGTGATTGAATACCAAAAGAACTCGAAAATTTTCAAATTGTGGGGATACTCACAATGCAAAGATTTCCAGCCGAAGGTGGACTTAAAAAAATCGCAAGTACCAACCAAAAGTTGGGATAACCGAAAAGGTAACCGAACAAGAAGATAACAACGGCTACTAACCAAAAGTTAGGATCACCAGAGAATAATATCCAAACGTTGTGAGAAAGAGGCTACTAACCAAGAGTTAGGATTACCCAGATGCCATCCGAAGGCGAATACACAAATAATGAAGACTACCAACCAAAAGTTAGGATCATTCAAAAGATTACCAACCAAAAGTTGGGATGAAAGCTACTAACCAAAAGTTAGGATCGCTGGAACACCGACTAAGGGAGGACACACCGAAAGGAAGACTACCAACTAAAAGTTGGGATAACGACTTCACAAAGGAGTTCAAACGAGGACTACCAACCAAAAGTTAGGATAAAATTCAACACACTAATGGACTACCAACCAAAAGTTGGGATAACATCCAAGAAACGACGGACTACCAACCAAAATTTGGGATAACATCCAACAAACAAAGGACTACCAACCAAAAGTTAGGATAACATCCAAGAAAGCAGATGGCTACCAACCAAAAGTTGGAATCGTCGGGACGCAGACCGAAGGCGAACCTACCCAAAATGAAGACTACCAACCAAAAGTTAAGATAACGACTCTGCGGCGATCAAAAGAAGATGTCCAACCAAAAGTTAGGATAAACCAGGTATATAGAAGGTAGAATCAAACGAATTACGACCTGAAATAGAAACTCCACTAGGGAAAGAGCGGTTTAAATAAACAAACGCTATCGAGGAATAAGACGAACACACCCACCAATGACTTTTGTCGGGGTAAAGATAACGAAATCTTAAGTCATGCCATTATCTGCTGGAGAGATGTCTGGCAACAACGATATCAAAACTTGGCTTATGCTTCGGATGCATATGTTTGAAAATATTGTAATGCTCCATACGAAATGGAAATGCTATGCATTTAGGAGGATGCAAATGCAAATGATATGCAAAAGGAACCCTGTCGGAAGAAACGCTGGAAAGAACCAACAAACTAAACTCTGCTGAGGAGAACGCCCTGGATGGATTTCTGTTAAGGAAAACACCCTGAATGGCCTACCTAAATAAAACTCTTTTGGGGAGAGATCCACAACGCATGGTATTGAGAATAACACCTGCTGGGGAAATGTTCCCAAAATCTAACTTTGAAGAAAAACAATGATCTTTGGACTTTACTGAGGAAGTCAACCACCACTGATATATCTGTCGAAGAAACCAATGCCCATCTGTGCTTGGGGAGAAAAATCAATGATACCAATCTTGTCGTGGAATACCCTTGATTTGACAGCCATGCTCTGTGAGGGAAAAAATAATCTCTGCTGCAAACGCCTAACTACATATTGCACCCTGGCTGATGTAATCAACCTTTGAAAACTCAACGGGGAGATATGCTCTACTGGGGAAAAAGATCATGTCATCCTGCAAACAACCAACAAACAACAAGAGGCCTGTATGAAAATGGTTGTTTTGGTTACCATCCATGACATCATTCAAGTAAATTCATTCTCTTTAATATGACTTGTAATTCCCCAATGTTTTCACATGTAAAGCTTAACAAAATGTCAGACGCCCCTTTTTGTAAGCAAAACAGTAAAAGTAAAAACAGGAAACGGAAAGCTTTTTGAGTGAATAATACTTTATTGATTGGAAAGGCCTGTAAATAGGAAAATTACAGTAGATGTAATTCTTGAAAAGAGGTAATTGCGCAAAAGTATAACAAGAAATATAAAAATTTCGGCAATGTGGAAACAAACAACTACCATGTGTCGATTCGGCTATGACCCGTATATCTTTAATATTTCATTAATGTTCTACCTTATAAAGAGACTGATTGGACTAATTTTACCCTTCGGAACTTCCAAGAGTCAAAACGCATTCACAAATCGAACACGGACCGCAGTCGTTTCCTTTTAAATCCCTAACTTTTGCCTGGATCGCCCTTGCGGGTTTTCAATCCACTGGGATACCCATTTTTTCCAAATTCGCCTTTTCGGGTTTTCGACTTTGCGGGTTCATTCTTTTTTTTCTTTTATCCCTAATTTTTACCCGAACTTATTCTTTTTATTGTTCTCTTGGATGCCCATTTTTTCCTGGACCTTTCTTTCTATGTCCAGTGGGTCTACTTTAAGCAAAGTATTTTTTGACTGCGCCTACGTTCACAGGGGACATAAAATCTTCACTGTCCATGGTTGATAGTAGCAAGGCTCCACAAGAGAAAACCTTTCTTACTATGTATGGACCTTCATAATTAGGATTCCATTTGCCCCTGTGATCTGTTTGTGGAAGGAGGATCCTCTTCAACACCAAGTCACCTATCTGGAAATGCGGAGGGAGCACCTTCTGATAAGAAGCCTTCTTCATTCTGCTTTGGTATAGCTGGCCATGGATGATAGTTGCCAATCTCTTTTTATCAATCAGACTAAGTTGATTCAACCTAGACTTCACCCATTCTGCTTCATCAAGTTTCACGTCAGACAATACCCTTAAAGAAGGAATATCGACTTCTAATGGTAGGACAACTTTCGTACCATATACTAGCGAGAAAGGTGTTGCCCCAGTCAATGTACGCATCGAAGTATGATAACCATGTAAAGCAAAGGGAAACATCTCATGCCAATATTTATAAGTCACCGCCGTCTTCTATACGATCCTCTTGATATTCTTATTTGCTGCCTCAACAGTGCCATTCATCTTTGGACGGTATGGAGAGTAATTATGGTGTTCAATTTTGAAACTCTGGCACAACACCTTCATCATCTTGTTATTCAAATTCGAACAATTGTCAGTAATGGTTCGTTCTTGTATTCCGTAATGGCAAATGATGTTCTTCTTTATAAAAAGAGAATCCACTTGTTTGGTGACATTGGTAAAGGACGCTGCCTTTACCCATTTGGTGAAATAACTAATTTCTACCAATATAAAACGATGCCCATTAGAGGCAGTCGGCTCAATTTTCCCGATCATATCAATGCCCCACATAGCAAAGGGCCAAGGAGATGCAAATACATTTAGAGGGCTTGGTGGAACATGCATCTTATCAGCATAAATCTAGAATTTATGGCATTTCCTGGCATATTTAAAACAACCGGACTCCATGGTCATCCAGTAATACCCTACTCTTAATATTTTTCTAGACATTGCATGCCCACCGACATGAGGACCAAAAGAACCTTCATGGACCTCTTCCATCAATAAGCTTGCTTCATGCTCATCCATACAACGTAGCAAAACTATGTTAAAGTTTCTTTTGTATAGCACATCATCCTTGTTCAAGTAGAAATTTCCCGACAATATCCTTAGAGTCTTCTTGTCTTTACTTGATGCCCCGGGCGGATACTCTTGAGTCTTGAGGAAATGTCTGATATCAAAATACCAGGGCTTCCCATCCGATGCTTTTTCAATTGCAAATATGAAGGTCAGCCTATCAAGGCACATGATAGTGATTGATGGAGCTTCGTTCCAGAAATTCACCTTATACATTGATGATTTTCAGCCCTCGGTACATGATGAAACTCGGCCCTATCAAAGAATGGAAGCAATCTTTTGGCGTAGTTCTTATAGGGCAACAGGTTGGCCTGACGAGTCTCCCACTCTCCTTTGATTTGATTGATGACTGAGGTTGAATCCCCATACACATCTAGATTCTTGATTCTCATATCAATAGCTTCTCCTAGACCCATGATGTATGTTTCATATTCAGCTTCATTGTTCGTACAGGAAAACGTCAACCGGGCAGTGAATGGTATATGGGAACCATGAGGAGTTGTAATAATTGCCCCAATTCCACTGCCATATGAGTTAACGGTGTCACACCTCGAAAAATCACAGGGATAATTCGGAAACACGACCCTCACGCAAAAGGCGCGAAAATGCGGTTCGACAGAGTTGCCACCGAACTTTATTTATCCCGAATAAACGGGAGAGGAAAATATCGAGAAAACCTCTTAAAAACAAAAGGAACACGACCGTCGCAACTTGATGTTTCGGGTTCGAGAGTCGGTTACGCAAGGGGAAGGTATTAGCACCCCTCACGTCCGTTGTACTCAATGAGAACCTCTTAATTCGAATTGTGATGAGCGTTAGCTAAGCTTATTTGTTCTCTTCTCAATACTAAATGCAAAACAATACAATAAAAGGATAAAGATGATAAGGGGAAATAGGTAGTTATAGGATAGGGTTCTCACCAAGAATTGGAGCCCTTGTGCCTACATATGCTCATTCAGACGAGAATGAGAAATCAGAGCATCGTAGTTCGACTACGGGAAAGGATGGGGGGAAACGGAAGATGGAGGGAAGGTGAAGGAAAGATGGATAAAAATAGAAGTTTGCTCGCCAAGATCATCGCAATCTTGTGCCTACATATTTTACATTCAGACGAGAATGAAGAATCAGAGCATTCGTAGTTCGTGGTAACGACCACGAAAAGACGAAGATTTGAATTAGTTTGAAGTTTGGGTTGGATGGCGATTACTTGAAGCTTAAGAAAGGCTCCTCGGGACTAAGCAATCGGGAGAAAGAGTCAAAGACTTGGCTCTCTCTCTTTTTCATCTTGAAAAGAAGGTTGCGTCTGAATGGTGTTTGAAATGATGAGTGATTGGACGATGGTTAAAGGTTGTCGAATTTGAGATTTTACTAGAGGCGTTAATTGCTCACACACGAGTAAGATAACTCGCATCCAAACAACTGAAGGGAGATCAAAGGCTCAATCCCCCTCTTTTCACCTTGAAAAGAATTGGATAGTTGATTAATAGTTTGATTGAAAAAATCCGCTTGACGTTGGATCAAGGGTTTGACTTATATTCGCATTTAAAATATGGTGGAATGGAAATGGTTTGAAAATGGATCGACGATGAATCGAGGATTTAGATTGAATATGGAACCGGCTTAATGATGAATCAAGGGTTAGGTTGCGAGAAATGATACTAGTCCCTGAGGGTGCTCCCAATATCGAAAACACGATGAAGTGTGTGCAATACGTGGATGGCGAATGCGGACGAGCACTCGACTTACGAGGGGTGTTTGAAAATGGCTCGATGACGAATCGAGAAGTTTGAAAATAGTTTTATCTACACTAGTCCTTATGGGTGCTCCTAGAAGATAAACCGCAATCAAAGAAATATGAAACATACATCGGAATGCGAGAGGGGTACATGCAAATTACACGGGATTGCACGAAATAAAGGGTCTCATTGTCAGGTAGCCCAAGAGGAAGTCGTGTGTGTGCAATGTGTCCTAAACTAAGCCTTGAGCAAAAGTCGGGCATAACTCCATGCTAGGGTTCCTGAAAATGTCCAATGATCCAACAGCCCACCAATTTAGGCTTTTAATGCTTCGATAGTTATTAGGTGTTTTCGAACACGTGTGAATAAGATATGAATATGACTAATTATGAATAATATGCCAAGATAATATAACAATAATATTAAGATAATATCCACAATAATATAAACAAGACAATATAATCGAGATATAATGACTGAAAGATAAAGCAGTGTGTATTTGACTGAAAATAAAACAATTGTATATTTGACTGAAAGTAAAGTTTGTGGTTAGTTTGTTATGAATTAAATTGGGGCGAAATGTAACACTAAACCGTCATTGCTCAACTTATGATGAAATTCGAACTATAGGAGGTCGCGTAAATTGATATTCGTGCTATGGACAAGATAGAGAAATGATATTGAGGATCATTCTCCGATTAAATTGTGTCGCACGGACAAAAGAAGGGTGGGATCTAGTCTTAATCATAAACGTCATGTCGATTAATCGAAGGTAGCCTCTCACGATCCTAAAGTAAAGAAAACGACCCAAATGGTCATTTTTTATAGATTTGAAATTGTGAAGGTTATCGACTTCAATAAATCGATGTTTACAAATCGAAAGACTTCATAGATCGACGAAAATTAAATAAAATCAAAAATGAAGAAGAAATTAAAAGAGAAAAGAAGTTGGTCTCGGGTAAATTGTTATCTATCAATAATTTGACCAATAACAATTTTTGGAGTTTCGTCATTGACCAAAAAACGATAAAAATGAATAAAATCAGAAATGAAAAGGTGAAAGAAATCTTGGTCTCAGACTTGTTATTATTCATCAATAATTTTACGAACAACAACTTTGAGGTCTCTTCATCGACCTTTGATAAAAAAAATGAAGAAAGGAATGAAATACTAAATTAGAAATGGTACACCTAGATTAAATAAAAACCAAACGCAAATCGTGAAATATCAGAAATAAAATTCTATCAATCCTTAAAATTTCAAAGTAATTTAAAATAATAAGAAAGGGGTGTGAATGACATATGAGATAGGTGTGGAGAGAAAAACAACATAGGGATCATATGGGCTTGTTAGCCCATCACCCTTTTCAACAAAAAAACATGGACAGCACATTAGTAAAAAAAGAGGCGAGAACAGCATAATCATGGGTTATGAACCTTCCCCAA
Source organism: Lathyrus sativus (assembly GCA_963859935.3). NCBI lineage: Eukaryota > Viridiplantae > Streptophyta > Magnoliopsida > Fabales > Fabaceae > Lathyrus > Lathyrus sativus. The sequence goes on along the minus strand of OZ012740.1, from coordinate 552,440,175 downwards.
TTCCGCCTGAACCGCAAGCTTAAAATTGATTTCAAAACCACATGCTCAGAAGAAAAAAAAGAAACTTCCTTTCCATCGTCACGCTACATAGTAAATCGATTCAACCTTTTTCTATGCCAAATGCTTCGTCTTAGTCCCTCGATATCGCATCTCTTCTTCCGTTCTCTTCTAGTTTCTGGTTTGAAACCCATCTCAGTCTCATCTCTTTTCTAAATCTATTATGTTTTTTATTCTATGTTTGGGGCTTTTGGTTTTGTTTTGATTTTGGAGTGGTTTTGGAAAGCTGTGATTGAAGGAGAAATGTTTATGGTTGGTTCTAAAATTGGTGTTGATTGAGGCTGGAGAAGACGGACGAGTGAAGAGGAAGGAGGAGCTTGTTGGTTAATGATGGGTGTTGTTCGGGTGGAGAGCTGAAAACTTGTGCGTCCCTTTTTTCACCTCACTCCAAACTGAGATTTGTATATTTCCTCTGTGATTCTATTTTTTGGAGAGAGGTTATTGATGTCGTGCGGAAGAGGATGGGGTTCTGCGAAAGAGTCCCCTTTGACAGAAAAATGATGGCTTTCTTATATGGAGTTTTGAAGGGTATTATGGGGAAAAGTCACAGGGCAAAAATAGAAGGAATCACGCGGATTTTGTGCGTATGCGATAAAAGACTCATCTGGAATCATTTGCACAATTTATTCATGTGTGTTGCACCCCAAAATTTGCTCAACATCTTTTACCTGGTTTATGTTTCATTACATTGTTCTAGCATTTGCATTGCATAGCATTTATTCTCGAGGCAGGGGATCAAGGCATTCAGGTGGCTCCAGGTGCAACTTTCAGTGTAAGAGGCTAAAACAACAAACATCAGAGGCTTTAACACTTGTTTTGCCCAGCGATCGAGCGGCTGATTTTATTTTATTTTGCAGGGGATTCTTCATGTCAGAGGCAGCATTCAGGTTATGTACAGTGTTCCCAGGATCAGAGCAATCAAGAATGGCTTTCAGCAGCTAAACAGAGTTCAGAACGGCAGAAAACGGGCAAAGGGGCAGATTTCCCTCCAAAAGGCGCCAAATTCAAATTTTTGAATGTGTTAATCGGTTAACACATAGGGTTAATCGATTAACCATTTGAAAATCAGTCCAGATTGGAATTTTTAACAGTGTTAATCGGTTAACCTATATGGTTAACCAATTAACCACATCAGGTTTTGCCTTGCACGTGAATTTTCAAGTCCAGCCACTTTTGGGGTCCAATTTTGGTCATTTAAATTGCATTTTCACATTTGGGAAGGATCTAGAACACTATCAAATTTCATTTTCCCTCCAAATGCCCAAACCTCATTCCATACCACATTTTCTAAGCCATTTTCCAATCCTTGCTTTGGATCCAAACCAAGAGTGTATATATTTGATTCACTCCAAACCTCACAATCAAAATCCTCATAATTCACTTTCATTTTCAGAATTGCTCTCAATTCTCTCTCAATTTTCCAATCTCAAAAACCTCACTCAAAGCTCTTCTCCTTGAGATCATTGATTCTTCATTGGAATCATTGATTTCTAAGAGCAAAACCTCCATTAATTCACTCCATCAATTCCATTTCATCATCCAATTTTCGTGCACAAGCAGATCTGAATTTTGAAGTGTTCTTGGAAGTGATTATTTGGCTTATTTTGGGTTGTTCTTGGTGGATCTACATTGCTACTACAAGAATTGGTGTGGATCTTGAAGAATTCTGGTTTTCTTTGCTTAGATCTACTCATTTACAGTTGAATCAACAATTACCGGATCAAGTCTCCGATCCGAAGGTTGGAATTCTGATCCGATTTTTGTTTTCGAACTTATTTGCACAATTTGCATGTGGATCTTTGCATTTGATTGATTATATTGATTTTGATCCATGATCTTGTTATGTTATTGTGTTTACATGTTGTTTAAATCAATGTTTACTGGTTTAATTTCGTGCATGATCAATCACATGATAATTGGAGTGTTTGTTTAAGTGATAAGCTGCTGACAAGTGATTCTAAACTGCTGTTTTTCACCTCTGGCACAATGTTAATCGATTAACCTATATGGTTAATCGATTAACCAACTCAAATATTCAAATTTTCAAGCGTTTTTCAATGGTTAACCGATTAACCCCTGGTGTTAATCGATTAACAATGTAACAAAGGGCCTGTTTGGCTGTTTTGCTTGCTTGTTCGCGTGCCGGTTCGATCCGAATCATCATAGATCATCGTGTTGCATTAGGATTGAATTATTTTGGATGTTTGTCACTGTTTTTGGCTGTTTAATCATGATCTTGTGTGCATTTTCCACTCGCATGCTTGCATTTGCATGTTGCTTGTTTTCGCTTCTTCTTTCGTAATTTCTTCCCTCTGTTTTGTTGAATTTTGTTCTTCCAATTGGTGATGAATTTGGCTTTGATTTTTTAGTATGTGTTAGGGTAGACATGTATGTTCCCCTAGGAATTTTATTAGAATTTTACAACTTTTTTTTCTATTTTAGTTGAATTTTTCAAATTGCTTGTGTTTGTGTTGTTCTCTCTTGAGTACCTTTGCTTGTTTGGCTTGGTTGGTGACTTTGGAGCTTGCTTGGCTTGGAATACTTTTTGGGAGGTCTTCTAGACTTGATGTAGCTGTTGTGGCTTGAAGATTAGAGCTTGGAGTTGAAGACTTTTCCTCTTGTGGAAGCTTTTTTAGGAGCTTAAGAAATTAGGGTTTTAGGAAGTGCCTTAGACCTAGTTTTGTTTCTTTCTTCAAACATAGAGTGCATTGTTTGCCTCTATTCCATCCAATGATACATAGTCCTCCTTGGGAAGCTCCATCTCTCCTTAGGAGGGATGAGTGGTATGCCCAAGTGAGTAGAACTTTGAGGATACCTTTCATTTGCAATGTTGAGTTCTTAGTGATTTCCTTTGGTTGTCATTAAGTTCCTTAACATTATAACTTGATCTTGATGTTTAATCCTCCTCTTGGAGTGTGCTTGTTGAAGCTTGAAGATAGAAGCTTGCTTGAAGATGAAGCTTTTGCTGTCAACTTTGCTGTTTAAAGCTGTTGTTGCCGTTTGCTGTAGGAGTTTGTTGCTGCTGCTTGGGCTGCCTCCTCTGTGTCTTTTGTTTTTCTCTGTATTGTCTGTTTGCTTGTGTTGAGTACCCCTAGGTTTGAGGTGGAGCTTGTCTCCTCTTGCCTGTTGTCTTCTTCTTTGTTTCTCTTATATTGTTTCATTGCATGCATTTTACTGTTTACTGTTTACTGTAATTGCTTGTTGTCTTTTGTTGTTTATCCCCTAGGATCTCTGATTTCCTCTGTGCAAGAGGAAATTATGACAGACATTAGGTTTGTGAACCATGCATGACAACATTAGGCTAGTTTCCCTTTCAACCATATTTTTAAGGTCTTTCTCTTCTCATCTCAAAACAATTCAAAAACACAGTAATAAGGATAACGCGTGCTGTACGTTACGAGCCTTAAGCTATTTGAGGAAAGGTTGTTGGAGGGTCACTCTTCAGTAATCTGGCTGCTTAGTATGGTACCCTTATGGTGATATGCGACGTAGTCACTCTCAGATCACAAGTCTTTAGTGCAGTACAAGTTGCAAACAGACTAAAAAACAGTTCTTTCGTAAAAAACTGAAAACAAATGTCAAATGTCATTTTTGTCCGCTTGGACTCTTAATCAAGAAAAACCCTTTCATAAGGAGATAAAAACTATCAGACAAGCCTGTGTCCTTCCGTAGCCCGAACTATGTTTGCTCTGATCTTTCATGCTGTATGAAAGTACGTAGGCATAGGATGCGATATCCTAGCAAGCAACCTTCCCCTCCTTTCCCGTAGGTAGGCGAACTACGTTGACTCTGATTTCTCGTTTCAGACAGGAATACGTAGGCATAAAGTGCGATACTTTGCCGAGTCATTTTCTTTTCTTTTTAACCCAGACATGTAGAGTAGATAGAATAACACACCCTTAGATAGAAAACAAGCGTGGATCCCGTCGAGTACGACGGACGTGAGGGGTGCTAATACCTTCCCCTTGCGTAACCGACTCCCGAATCCCGGATTTGGTTGCGATGACCATTCCTTTCCCTCTTTGCGTTAGGTTTATTTTGAGCGTTTCCTTTCCCTCTTGTGGGATAAATAATGCACGGTGGTGACTCTTCTGTCATAGCCGGCGCCGATTTTCGCAGTAGCGACAGCTGGCGACTCTACTGGGGACTCTGGTTCCCTATGCGAGTCAATCCTAGCGATTGTTTTCCCGTCTGGGGGTGTTGTATGTATTTACCTTTCTGCCTTTACTTTCAGTATTATATTATTGTTGTTGTGCTGGGAATAGGGTTAGATTAAGAGATAAGCCGGACCTGGGCTTGAGTTTGCAGATAGACTTAGAAGTAGAGAGTAGTGGTTAGCCTGCTTGCTTAGCTTGCACCAGCTAGTCGCAAAATCTGCGCTCGGACGAGATTCTCTTTGATGCTTCTTGCCTGGCCCTTAGGGCTCGACAAGTTGTCTGACCCGAGGATTTTCGACTCTGGGGACCTATCATTTGGGATTCAACTAAGTGAGGCCGCTTCAAGGGATGATGATGCCACACCTTCTGGGTATCGTATCATCGCTCTTGAAAGTCTGTAACGTTGAACCCGCATAGGATGTCGTACCTCGTCTGTGAGTTAAGTACATACCTGTGAGGGGTAGGTAGGTCTGTTTGGAGGAAACCTTTGACCTTAGAGTACCTGGATTATCTCTGTCAGTGAGATGTGGTTACAGGGTTCTTTTGAGTGGTTGGTTTGGTTTGAGGCGAAGATTTGATGGTTCTCAGGCTTCAGTACAGAGTAGCACAGTGCATCAGCATTGCACTTGATCTCCTGTTTGCATATGCATGTGCATTTTCATATTTGCATTTCATTAACGTGTATTTATGTTGCAGGTGTGATCATTCCCCCTCTAATTCTAGTGTATCTTCTGGCCAGACATGGAGTCCATGAAGAGGACAGTTGCTTACCGGTTGCATTCGCCAGATGTCAGTTCCTTGCTGGGATTAGTTGCTCTAGCAGATGAGAGAGTGAGGGCTGAGTTCAGAGTATCTTATGGGAGATTGCTTAGTTTGTTATACAGGCCTTCAGCATTTGAGATGATTGGGGTGTATACTTTGATGCAGTTTTATGAGCCTCAGCTGAGATGTTTCCTGTTCCCCGACTATATTCTGGCACCCACTTTGGAGGAGTATTATGTTATGTTGGGAGTTCCTGTGTTAGACCAGATGCCCTTTATACATGTTGATGCTGAGCCTGAGATGGCTACACTTGCTGAGATTGTCACTTTGGACGCTTCTGAGTTCCCTGGAGGTTTGGTCAAGCTGAACGGAGCTTATGGTTTTCACCTGTCTGTCCTGATTGAGAAGGCTACACAGTGCGCGAAGAATGGGTGTTGGGTTGCTTTCAGTGCCATTCTAGTTGTCTACATCTATGGGATTGTCCTGTTTCCCAATGTGCCAGACTTTGTTGACTCAGATGCTTTCTTGATTCTTGCCTCGAAGAATCCAGTTCCTACTCTCTTGGGCGATGTTTATCATTCTATTCACTATAAGAATGAGAAACGTCGTGGCAAGAATGTTTCTTGCTGTCTTCCTCTCTTGTACAGGTGGTTCCAGGGTCATCTTCCGAAGACAGGGCCTTTTGTTGATGTTGTTGATACTTTGGATTGGTCTTCCTGGTTGATGGGGCTGTCTGCTGAGAACATCATTTGGTTTGATCGGAGCATACTTGGCACTGATATTATATATAGTTGCAGTGTCTTTCCGAATGTCCCTTTGATTGGACGGAAAGGCTGTATCAACTATAACCCTTCTCTGCTGGTGAGACAGTTTGGTTATGCCTTGAGAGATGCTCCTATTGAGGTTGAGATACAGGAATCTCTGTATCTCACGGGCTTAGTAGATGAGGCTGTTTTGATCAGGTTGAGACATGCATGGGCTAACATCCATAGGAGAGGGAAAGCTTTGCTTGGTAAGAGCAATAGCAAAACTTATGATCCTTATTTGGCTTGGATCCACGAGAGAGTTAGTATTTCCTTGATGCCATATCCTGCTGAGGAACCTTTGTATCTTCCAGTGATTAAGGTACCTACTTTGGTAGAGATTGGGAAGTATAACAAGTTGTTGGTTGAAAATGAAGAATTGAAGAAAGCCAATGACGAGTTAGAGAAAGAGATCTTCCAGTTGCGTCATGAGAAGAATGAAGCTACCTTCACTGTGAAGGAACAGACAGAGTTGATTAATAGGTTGGGTTCAGATTTGACTGAAGAGACCAACAAGAGGGAAAAAGTGGGAGTAGCCTTGAACGGTGTCAGCAAGGTGCTTGCTTCCAAGAAGGAACTCTTAAACAAAGCTTATTCCCGACTCGGCAAGTGGGAAACATTATGGAATAGCACGCTTACCAAGCGGAAGGAGCGTGAAGATGAGCTGAAGCTGCAGATTGCCACGCTAGAGGCGCATATTAGAGCCCAGGATGCAAAGATTGCTGAAGAGACATCATTTAGGAGCGCTGTTGAGCTTAGAGTAAGTGGCCTTGGCAAGGAGCTGAGAGGTTGTGAATCGAAGGCCGGCTCCAAGAGATGCAGACTCGACGAGTGTTTTAGCGAAGGAACCTGCAAGGACGACGCCAAAAAGCTGAGATCCACTGCTGAGCGACATGCATTACTGATACAGGAGCTGATCTCTCAACTAGGCCATTCGGAGACTTTGAGGATATTGGAAAATGTCGGAGTGTGCCATTTGGCCTGATTTATCTTTGCTTTGCTTTTGTTATCTGTACTTGTATTTTTTGACCATCGCCAGGCTTGTTGGCCGAGGTTTCTTCAGTTGTATTCAGTTGTATTCTGGTACTTTGCCTCTTGGCATTTGTTTATGTATGAGGATTTTTTGATTCCTTGCTTGCTTGATTGGGATTCCATTGTCATGATGGCCTTCTCTCTGAAACTAGAATCGAGGGGGAATATAACCTGTAGCATATTTATACATTTGCATCTGCATACTCATACTGCATGACCGGTATTTTTGAATCTGTATCTTATTTCCTGCATCTCAAAGGTTTCAGGATTGACAACCAGAGAACGCATCGTTATTCTACCAGGAACAACTGCAAGAGAATCATGGATCAAGTTCAAGTCGAGATGCAGGAAATTCGTGAGAAGTTGGCACTTTTCATGCAAGCAATGAAAACCGTGGTCAAGGGCCAAGAGAATCTCCAGACTCTGGTGCAACCACTGCTGGTGCGGGCAAATGGAAATACTGATTATCACTCTGTTGGAACTCCTCATAGGGAAGACAGGATACCTACAGTGGTCGTTCCCACAAGTGGTGGAATTGGTGCCGGTGATGGCAATGGCAATGGAAATACTGGCGCTGGTGCTGGTAATGGTAACACTGGTATTGGTAACACTGGTACTGGAAACGCTGGAAATGGTGATGGGAATATTGTTAACAATACTGGCAATGCTGGAGATGCTGACCAAGGGTTAGGTGACAACACTGGTTTTGGGAACAATAACTAAGGATTTGGCAATGGTAATCGTGATGGTAATTTTGGTTTCAACAATCAAGGCTTTGGCTACAATGGCTATGGTAACAACAATCAAGGGTATGGAAACGGTGATGTTGGCTTTGGTAACATGAACAACAAGGGTGCTGGGGTGGTGCCTTTCAACACTGGTTATGGACTAGGTGGGGTCAACCAAGGATTCGGTAACAGAGGACGGGGTCCTATTTTCAATCAACAGGGATATGGCCGTAACGCTGGTTGCGAGGGATATGGCAATGAGAATCTGAACTGAGGCGAGGATCACCAGGAAGACGCTTTCTCCGGGCAAGGCGTGGGATTTGAAAGGCCTAATGACAATGATAGGAGGTTCAAAATGCTGGAAGAGCAGATCAAAGGGATAGCCAATCAGAACTTTGCTGGGTTAGATATGACTACCATGGGACTAGTGCCTGGGCTGAGGGTGCCTTTGAAATTCAAAGCTCCAACATTTGACAAGTATAAGACGGATACATGCCCTAGAGTTCATGTACGTTCTTGTTACAGAAGAATGTCTGCATACTCTGACGACGAGAAGATGATTATGCATTTCTTTCAAGACAGTTTATCAGGACCATCGCTGGAATGGTACATGGAACTGGAGCCCACCCAAATTAGAAGCTGGAAAGAATTGACTGATGCTTTTGTTAAACATTACCAATATAATAGTGACTTGGCGCCAAACAGGGTTCAGCTGCAGAGTTTGTCTCAGAAGAATGGTGAGAGCTTCAAGGAGTACGCGCAGCGTTGGCGTGATATTGCGGCTAGGGTGCATCCTCCTTTGGTTGAAAGAGAGTTGATTGATATGTTTATTGGAACATTCTCTGGAATGTACTACGACAAATTGCTTAATGTCTCGATGGGCATTTTCTCCGACATGATTCTCATGGGAGAACGGATTGAAAACGAAATTAAGATTGGGAAGATTCAGGCAGGTGAATCAACCTCCACTGGAGGTGCAAGGAAAGCCTTTAGTGGAAGGAGACAAGGCGACGCCAGTGCAGTATATGGTGGTCGAGGTCATGGAAGAGGTAGGAATTCGTATCAGCCACAGCAAGTTGCTAGTGTTACTATCCCGATACCTCAGCAAAAACAACAACAACAACAACAACTGTCGCATCAACAGAGAATGCACCCTGCTCAGCGTAGAATTCAAGAGGGTAGGCCGAAGAGAGTATTTGAAGCGCCTCCTTCAACTTATGCTGAACTGCTTCAAACGCTGTTGGGTTTGAATTTGGTTAAAAAGAGAACGATGGCCCCGTTGACGGGCACTCCTCCATTTGGTTTTGATGCTGGTAAACATTGTGATTTCCATTCCGGGGCGCCCGGACATGATATTGAAGGTTGCCATGCTTTCAAACACAAGGTTCAAGATTTGCTTGATAGTAAGGCCATTAACTTTGGTCAGGATGGTCCCAATATTGTACAACAACCCATGCCGAATCATGGAGCGAATGCTATCATAACGGAAGAGAATTTGAACTTGGTTATGGATGTGAACGAATTGAAGACACTGTTGAGTTATGTTAAAAGTAGACTGTTGAAAGGGGGAGTATTCCCCGGATGTGACGAATATTGTCTGGATTGTTGGACCCAACCAGAGGGTTGCTCTGATTTGAAAAGAGGTATCCAAGCCATGATAGATGAGGGGATTTTACAATTTGATCGGACTGCTGTTGAGAAGTCTGTTGAGGCATTGTTTGAAAAGCAGGATGAGATTGCAACGGTTACGATCCCAAGGAAGACTATTACGATATCGGCGCCCGCCAAGTGGCCGACTATCACAATAACAAAAGCAGGACCTGTTCCTTTTGAGAGTACGAAAGCTGTCCCTTGGACCTACGGATTAGAAGCGTATTGCAACGGGGAAAAGATTGTGGTGAATAGCCAGCCAGCTGGGGCTGTTGATAATGTTGGTGGAACGGGGGGCATGACCCGTAGCGGAAGGATCTTCACCTCACCTGAAATAGAAGCAGAGAGGTTGGCCAAAGGCAAAGCCAAAGTAGATGAAAGTGGAACATCCCAGTTGAAAGAGAAAGACACGTCGCTCAAGGACGTAGAGGAGTTCATGAGACTGATTTGCAAAAGCGACTACAAAATTGTCGAACATCTACAGCAGACGCCATCGAAGATTTCTATCTTGTCATTGTTATTATGTTCCGAGGCCCACCGGAACGCCTTGCTAAAGATTCTGGATACGTCATTCGTGCCCCAAGAAGTTTCTGTAAACCAGTTAGAGGGGGTAATGGCACATCTCAATGCTGGACATAGTCTGGGTTTCACAGATTTTGACCTAACGCCCAGAGGTCGAGAGCACAATATGGCTTTGCACATATCGGTGGAATGCCGGGGCACCGTAATGTCGCACGTTCTTGTGGATACCGGATCATCTCTGAATGTATTGCCTAAGAAGGCTATGATGAAGTTAGATATCCGGGGAATTATTTGCACACCAAGTGACTTGGTTGTGAGGGCGTTTGATGGAACTAGAAGGTTGGTGTTTGGATCGATAAGGTTGTCGTTGCAGGTCGGGCCGGAAGTATTCGATACTGAATTTTATATCATGGATATTCATCCAGCTTATAGCTGTTTACTTGGGCGTCCATGGATACACTCTGTAGGGGCTGTGACGTCCATGCTGCATCAGAAGCTTAAGTTTGAAGCCGGTGGTGGCATTGTAACTATTTATGGGGAAGAGGACATCTTGGTCAGTCATGTCTCATCATTCAAGTACGTTGAAGTGGATGGAGAAATCCACGAAACGCCTTGCGAAGCCTTTGAAGGGTTGCAAATCAAAGACAAGTCCCGTGTTCCCAGCAAAGTGCCAGAGGTTGTTGTGGCTTCGTACAAAGACGCTCAAGCGTTGGTTCAGACTGGTGAGACCAGGGGTTGGGTCAAGTGCTGGAAATTCCTGTCAAGATGGACAAGTTTGGACTAGGGTATCGCCCAACATCAGCATCTTCTTCACAGAAAGCACCCAAGTTCAAAGGACCGGTGGTGATTACTCCAAAGGGAGTCTGCTTTGAGGCGATTAATGCTGTTTCCGACTCTGAAGACGGAGATAGTGATTGTGATATGGACGCGTGGATCAAGCCAAGCGTGCCAGGACAAAGTCTCTGCAACTAGTCCATCCGGGAAGTTGTCCCAGTGACTTTTAAACAGTAATGATTTGTTTTATCAATTGTTGAATAATCCTATGTCCTACCCGGGGCATAGTGATTTTACCTTAGGGTTGCTTGATTATGTGTATTGCACTGTTTTAATCATGAAATAAAGGCATTTTTCATATTCAAATGTTGTGATCCCTGTCTTTCTTGTTTTTTCTTTAACAATAAATGGCAACGTGGTTATTTTCTTTGTTTGCGTGTTGAAGCGTTTAACCATTTCCTTTGCAGGACTAATATTTCAGATGACATCTCCTACGAACCGCCTATGACTCGTCTCGACTTCGAGCACCCGGTATTCCAAGCAGAGGAAGAGATTGTTGAGGATAGCGACTTGCCAAAAGAGCTGACTCGACTGTTGAAACAGGAAGAAAGAATCATTCTGCCTCATCAGGAAGAGATTGAGATTATCAACGTGGGGTCCGAGGGAGTTGTCAGGAACATCCGGATAGGGGCTGCACTGCAAAGCGACGTCAAGCAAGGTCTGATTGAGATGTTGCAAGAGTACAGTGATATCTTTGCTTGGTCGTATGAGGATATGCCAGGATTGGATACTGACATGGTTGTTCATCATCTGCCATTGCGAGAAGAATGTCCGCCTGTTAAGCAGAAACTCAGAAGAACCAGACCAGACATGGCTGTGAAAATTAAGGAGGAAGTGCAAAAATAGTGGGATACTGGTTTCCTAGCTGTTACAACTTATCCGTCGTGGGTTGCTAATATAGTACCAGTGCCGAAGAAAGACGGTAAAGTGCGAATGTGTGTAGACTACCGTGATCTGAATAGGGCGAGCCCGAAAGACGACTTTCCACTTCCTCACATTAATGTGCTGGTTGATAACACTGCTCAGTTCTCTGTATTCTCCTTCATGGATGGCTTCTCAGGCTATAATCAGATCAAAATGGCGCCGGAAGACATGGAGAAGACTACCTTCATTACTCCCTGGGGAACATTTTGCTACAAGGTGATTCCCTTCGGACTGAAGAACGTTGGGGCAACATATCAACGTGCTATGACAACCCTCTTTCATGACATGATGCACAAAGAGATCCAGGTTTATGTTGATGATATGATTTCCAAATCCCAGACGGAGGAGGAGCATTTGGTTAATCTGCTGAAACTGTTCAAAAGACTTAGGAAGTTCAGGTTGAGACTGAACCCTAACAAGTGCACCTTTGGGGTGAGATCGGGTAAACTGCTGGGGTTTATTGTGAGCGAAAAGGGAATAGAGGTTGATCCTGCGAAGATAAAAGCAATACAAGAAATGCCGACGCCTAAAACAGAAAAAGAAGTGTGTGGGTTTTTAGGGAGGTTGAACTACATCGCTCGGTTCATATCTTACCTAACTGCGACATGCGAGCCGTTATTCAAGTTATTGAAAAAAGATCAGGTGTTGACCTGGAATGAAAATTGTCAAAAGGCGTTCGACAAGATAAAAGAATACTTGCAGGAACCTCCTGTTTTAATACCCCCAGTGGCCGGAAGACCTTTGATTATGTATTTGACGGTTCTTGAGGAAAGTATGGGTTGTATTCTCGGTCAACACGATGAGACCGGACGTAAAGAGCATGCGATCTACTATTTGAGTAAGAAGTTTACCGACTGTGAGTCCAGATACTCAATGCTCGAGAAGACGTGTTGCGCGCTAGCCTGGGCCGCCAAACGTTTGAGGCAATACATGCTGAATCATACAACCATGCTAATTTCAAAGATGGATCCAATCAAATACGTGTTTGAGAAGCAAGCACTCTCCGGAAGAATTGCCTGATGGCAGATGGTGTTAACCAAATACGATATCCAATATGTCTCGCAAAAGGCTATTAAAGGTAGCGTTCTGTCAGAATACCTTGCGGAGCAGCCTATTGAAGATTATCAATCGATGAGGTTTGATTTTCCTGACGAGGATATCATGTACCTGAAGATGAAAGATTATGAAGAACCGTTGTCGGACGAAGGACCAGAGTTGGGTTCCAAATGGAAGTTAATATTTGACGGAGTTGTAAATTCCTATGGTAGCGGAATAGGTGCAATTATCACTACTCCTCATGGGTCGCACATCCCATTTACTGCCCGATTGACCTTTCCGGTTACAAATAATGAGGCTGAATATGAGGCTTGCATCATGGGCCTGGAAGAAGCCATTGATTTGTGAATCAAGAATCTGGATGTATACGAAGACTCAGCTCTAGTGGTGAATCAGATTAAAGGAGAATGTGAGACACGTCAGCCCAATTTGATACCATATATGAATTATGCAAGGAGATTATTGCCTTTCTTTGACAAGGTGGAATTGCATCACGTGCCGCGAGTAGAAAATCAAATGGCTGACGCCCTGGTGACATTGTCTTCAATGTATAAAGTTAACTTCTAGAACGAGGCTCCCCGGATTGTTATCTCTCGGCTCGATAGGCCTGCATTCATATTTTCCATTGACGAGGCTCCCGATGATAAACCCTGGTACTTTGACATCCAGAACTTCCTGAAAAACAAGGAGTATCCGGCTGGGGCATCCAGTCGAGATCAGAAGACTCTCAGGAGATTGGCTGCCAATTTCTATCTGAATCCTGACGGTGTCCTGTATAAAAGAAACCACGACTTGGTGTTGCTACGCTGTGTAGATGAGAAAGAGGCGAAGTTGCTCATGGAAGAGATACATGAGGGTACATTTGGTACTCATGCGGGCGGGCATGCTATGACAAGAAAACTGCTGCGGGTAGGTTATTATTGGCTAACTATGGAAACAGGCTGTTTCAAGTTTGCAAAGAGGTGTCATAAATGCCAGATTTATGCGGACAAGATCCATGTGCCTCTAAGTCCTCTGAATGTGATGTCATCACCGTGGCCTTTCTCGATGTGGGGGATTGATATGATGGCAAGATTGAGCCTACAGCATAAAATGGACACCGGTTCATTTTGGTGGCAATCGATTACTTCACCAAATGGGTGGAAGCAGCGTCATATGTTAATGTCACAAAACAAGTGGTAGCAAGATTTATCAAACGAGATATTATCTGCAGATATGGAATCCCAGAGCGGATTATCACCGACAACGGCTCAAACTTGAATAACAAGATGATGAAAGAGCTGTGTCAGAATTTCAAGATTGAACATCACAACTCTTCTCCTTATCGGCCCAAGATGAATGACGCTGTCGAAGCAGCCAATAAGAAGATAAAGAAGATTGTTCAGAAGATGGTTGTGACGTATAAGGACTGGAACGAGATGCTACCTTTCGCTTTGCACGGCTATCGTATGACGGTACGCACATCAACCGGGGTAACTCCTTTTTCCTTGGTATATGGCATGGAGGCAGTGTTACCATTGGAGGATGAGATTCCTTCTTTAAGGGTTTTATGCGATGTCCACATGAGGCAGAATGGGTAAAAGATAGACTGAACCAGCTCAGTTTAATGGATGAGAAGAGACTGGCTTCTCTCGCATATGGTCGGTTGTATCAGAGCCGGATGAAGAAAGCTTACGATAAGAAGGTGTGTCCTTGAAGCTTTCAGACGGGCGATCTTATGCTGAAAAAGATTCTCCCACCACAATCAGATCACAGGGGCAAGTGGACTCCTTGAAGGTGAGATAATACTTAGAAGGGGGGTTGAATAAGTATGAAAGATTAAGACTTTAAAAATAATGACACAATTATTTTTATCCTGGTTCGTTTAAAACAACTACTCCGGTCCATCCTTCCTAGAGTGATTTGCCTTTCTCAACAAGGACTTAATCCACTATTTAATCAAACTGATTACAATAGTAACACCTAAGAACAATTGTTCTTAGTCTTCTCAAGAGCTACTGATTCCAACTGAATCCTCTTAAGGAAAAACCTTTACAATCAATGTAAATCAAATACAAGAGTATTAATGCTTCTAAAAAGCTTTTATCACAACAGTGATTTTTCTCTTAAGTTTAAGTACAAGAAATTCTAAGAAGAATATGAAAGAATGAGAGCTTTGAATAATATGAATTCTTTTCAGCAAAATTGTGTGTGTCACTGAAGAATGTTGTGGAGTCTTCCTTTTATAGGCAGCTGATCCAAGGATGCTGAGCGTTGAAAAGAGAGTCCCAAAAAGGTCTGAGCCTTTTTGTCTTCACATCAAGTGACCTTTCCTAGAAGTAGATAGCACAGAAAAATCCTTTTTGTCTGTGTTATTGTTTCTAGCACAAATAAGGAAAGAGACGTTGATTTACTCCAACGGATATAATCTTGAATATTTCTTCTTCAGTTTTCAGCAAGTTCTTCAGAATCTGAATGAGTCAGAGTCTTCTAATGATGTTCAGAACTTTGCTGTATCAGAGTCTTCTGCAGCATGTGTGCTTTCAGCGTGTTGATCATCAGAGCATATTTGACACAGAACTTCAGTACTTGGCAGCGTTAGTACTTTCAGAAACTTCTGTAGAAATTATGCTTTGAGAAACTCTTCAAACAATATTCTTCTATGCTTCAGATGCTTCAGCTTCAGATGCTTCAGACTAGCTTCAGATGCTTCTGACTAGCTTCAGATGCTTCTGCTTCAGATGCTTCTGACTAGCTTCAGATGCTTCTGCTTCAGAATCTTCTGACTAGCTTCAGATGCTTCTGCTTCAGAATCTTCTGATGAGTGCATCTGGCGCTTTCAAAGTCAGGATAACTTCTTGTATACAATTCAGATTTGCTTCTAGAGAGTTAATTTCATTTCAATCTGCAGTAAAACTCTCAAACAAATTTTAGAGTATATAATTCTTAAATATAAAATTTCCTAACAGTTATCATCAAAACAAAGAGTTATTATTAAGAACCAATCTGTGTTCTAACAATCTCCCCTTTTTGATGATGACAAAAAGTATCAGAAATTTTGTTTAACTGAACATAAAGAATTATAACTCCCCCTGAGATGATGAATCTCCCCCTGAGTTAAATATGAACAAGGAATAGAAACTTCCCTTTTGTCTTGAGTAATCTTCAGAGTTAGATCTTGTTTGTTCTTATAACATTTTGAAGGTCAGAATGTCTTGCAAATATAAGATTCAGAGTTTGATAATAGACAAATGATCTGAGAGACTCAAAGTTACTTTTATAAAATGTACTTATCAAATGTTCTGAAATAGTCAAGATAAATGTTAGATAGAATAGATATGTCTGAAGATTCATTCTGGTGAAGTTATATTAAACAGTTCAGATCTATATTTTCTCCCCCTTTTTTGTCATAAGCAAAAAGTAAAAACTTTTAAAAAGACAAATAAAAGGAAACAGTAAATAAGATAATTCAATGGAGAAAACTTGATTCATTCAAAAGATCAGAGCAAGAGTACATAGGTAATCATCAGAAGACATAGAAAAAAGTACAGATGCAAACAACAGATGCAAAAACATTAGAATAAAAAAAATCTAAGAGTGTTTGGACAAGAGCATCTTCAATAGATCTGTAATCTCAGAGGAGGATTGCTCTTGCTTGGACATCCACTTAGTCATAGTTTCATTCTTTTCATCTTGCTTTGACATTCATTCTGTCATATCCTCAGACTTCTTATCCTGCTTAGCCATCCAGGATTTGATCTCTGACTGTCCAGCTTCCAGAGCAGCAATCTTATCTTCAACGTCTGGATGTTCTTTCTTGATCTCAGATGAAGAATTATGAGAAGGAGGTTTTGTAGCCTGAACAGAGTCAATTGCCATTGGTTCTGTAGATCCTGAAGAGGGGTCTACCAGAGTCATAGCCAATGCATTATCAGTAGATTTTGTTGATGGTGGAGGAGCATCTAAACGAAGCAGAGGTTCAGTTTTATTGACAGTCCAGAATAGAGTCCTTTCAGCTCTGAGCTTTGCATCATCAGGACAGACGTTCTTCAGATTTGAAGCTACAGTGTTGAATCTGTTGATGAATCCGTTCCAGATGATGTCAGATTCTTTGGCATCCATTGTTTCAGAGCATTTCTTCTGAACAGTACCTAAATACATCTGTATTTCTTGCAAAAATGTTTGAAATAAATGATCAATATTAAGTCTGGGAAGAGGTTTTAGCAAGGTTTCTAGAGTTATAGGTTTATGTTGGGGAGTTGGTGGAAAAAGTGATTTTTGGATGGAAATCAGATGAGGAGGATAATATGGAATGAAGGGTATCTCAGGAGCTTTTTCTTTAGATCTGACTAAAGCATTAAGCAAGTGAGGTTTTGGTCTTCTGTTTGGGGTAACTACATCAAAAGGTGCATTTGAGTAGGGTTTGAAAGCAGATTTTGGTGGTTCAGCAGATGCAACAGTGTTATCAGATGCAATTTGCAGAGCTGAAACAACAGCTTTATCAGATGTTGCAGATATTGTTGCTAAAGATCCTACATTGGTCATTGATTGAATATATGAAACAAGCACAAATGGAAGAGCCACTGTGAGTTTTGGTTTCAGAGGGTTGAGGGGTTCAGAAGGTTCAACTCTGTCATAAAAATCTTTCAGTTTGAAACTATAAGATAGATTATGAAAAAGAGAAGAAACTTGGGCACAAGATATAGAAGATGTTGGATTGGAGTTGGGGATTAATATCTCAGATGATGGTGCAGGTGGAGTAATAGGATCTGGAATGGGAGTTTTAGAAGGTATGGTAGGTTCAGGTTGGTTTATCTCAGAGTATTTGTCAGATGGAGAGATTAGAAAATCTGGGTGGATTTCTGATTCTGAGGTGTTAGAGGATGTTGTTGGTGTACAAGAGGTAGAAGATACTTGAAACACTGTTTTAAGAGGTGTGACATCAAGAACTTCTGTCTCAGGGATGTGAGGTTCAGAAGTATTGGTAGGTTCTGAAGGAATGTCAGATTGTTTGGATGGTGGTTCTGATGAAACAGGATCAGAAGTTACTTTTGTAGGTTCAGAAGTAACAGGTGCAATGGGTTCAGAAGGTGGATTAATTGATGGTGGATTGTCAGAGGATTTTTCTAGTTGAACTTCTTTTGGTTGGTTCTCTGGATGTTCAGAGGTTTGTTGTTGAACAGATGTTTGTTGTTCTGATGGTTGTTGTTCTGATGGTGGTTGATCTGATGGTTGTTGATCTGATGGTTGAGGTCGTGGAACAAAGTGTTTGATATGAATTTTGGGTTGAGATGGTTTTGGTACAGAAACTGTTGGTGTTGGTGTTGGTGTTGTTTGAGTTGGAACAGGTGTTTGTTTTTGTGGAGAAACAGAACTGGGAGCAGTAACAGAAGTGGTTTGTGTAGAAGGTGGTTCAGGAACAAACTTAACATTAGAATCATTAATAACAAGATTTGCAGAAGATACAGAAGATTTAGTACCTTTTACTTTGATCCTCTTGGCAGGTACAGAAGCAGCTTCTTCAGAATCTTTTCTCTTCAAGAGCTTCTTGGGCTTCTCAGCAATCTTGACCTTCTTCTGAACAGGTGTAGATTCTTCTACAGGCTGAGTCCTTTTCCTCTGGAGTTGTGCTTCTTCTTCTCTTGCATCTGTTAGTGGTTGTCTTGCTAGCTGAATCACATTAGCAGGAACAGGTTTTCCTTCCTTCTTGCATTCATCAATATACATAACCACTATATGTCTGGGCTCTTCAGTAAAGAATAAAGGAAAGTCATCTACAGGAACCCTCTTATTCAATTCTGACATATTCAGCTTCTTGGGAGCTGTTGTGAGTTCATCAACAATTTTGAGTCTCAGAAGACTTTTAGCATTCAGAGGCTTTCCCATTATAAATTCTAATTCCTCTGTAACTCCAGCAGCGTACAGAGCAGTTACCAAACCATTCTCAGTAAGAAGATCTGAGATCAACCTTCCAAAGGGGATCCAAGTTCTGATCTTCTGTCCTTTCTCTTTCACATATTCTCTAGATGCATTGATATGGTTCCACAGATGCATAAACAGAATGTATGGAAGATCTACCTTGGTGCTCTGACTAAGGCAATACATGAAATAGAGTTGTTCATTATTGACATAGTCTGGAGAATTGGTTGACTTCCTGTGGTGGATGCATCCCATGAAAATCTTGGCCTAGATCTTGTAATCAGACTTCAGATCTTTGAATTTGTTAGAAGTTTGACCAGCAGTCATTACTTCTTCATAAACCTCATCCATGTCCACACGCCCAGCTGGCAAGTGGGAAACACCATCTGTTTCTTCATATCCTATCAATTTTCTTATCAGATCTTCTGTGATAATAATCTCTTTTCCCAGCACAGAAGATAAGATGAACTTGGGATAAACTGATGCATGGATCCAGAATTCTTTCACAAGGAGAGGGTAAACTGGTCCAAAAAGTCTATCAAAGTACTTAACCCATCCTTGAGCTCCAATGATGGAACGAAACTCAAACCCATTTTCTGCCAGAGAATCAAACTCTACCATAGATTCACATAGATCTTCCAACTTATCAACTAGCGTTAGAAGTGTTCTTTTGGGAGGAGAATATGGAGCAACACCCAAGTTTTCTGAAGTTACAGCAGCCATAGTAGATTGGAATTGAGCAGTTGTTGATGATGAAGTTGCCATTGAAGGATGCTTTGTCAAACGCTTAGGTTTTGGGTTTTTATGCAGAGAAAATAGGAGATGAAAACGCATGTAAATTCTGAGAGAGTGAAAAGTGTGAAAGTGAATACAAGACAAGTATTTATACTAAAACACTTAGGCAAATCAACAGTCAGAAATATGCACGTTTGAACAAGCATTAAATTAAGAGAATAATAATCATATCAAAACATTAATTGCTTCTGACAAATTTGGGGGAAAACCAAGATTCTTACTATTCAAACTTCACCTCAAACGTCTCTTCAGTTATGTACACGCCACCTCTTCAGATTTTGTGTGACACGTGTTTACTTGCATGCTGTTCTGAATTCTCTTAAGAAATGAAATGTTAGCCAACGTTCAGATCTTCTAAAGATTGTTAGTTCAGAGTTTCACAAAAGAAATATTGATCAGAATAAAATAAGTAATCAGAAGAAATACTTCAGAGCATTAAGCATTTTTGCATCTGAAACAATTTGCTTCTGATAAATATTATTCTGGACAAAAATCCATACCAATATTTTTCAGAATAAAATTGAATCTATCTTCAACAAGGGGTTTTGTAAAAATATCTGCCCATTGATGATCTGTATCAACAAAGGCTAAATTTATGATTCCCTTCTGAATATAGTCTCTGATGAAATGATGCTTAATTTCTATATGTTTTGCCTTAGAATGTAAAATGGGATTCTTGGACAAACATATAGCAGAAGTATTATCACAAAAGATAGAAATGTTACTTTCAAAAATTTGATAATCTTCTAGTTGATTCTTCATCCAGAGCATCTGCGTGCTACATCCAGCAGCAGCAATGTATTCAGTCTCTGTGGTTGAAAGTGCAATTGTTGGTTGCTTCTTGTTGTACCAGGAGATTAGATTTCTTCCTAGAAATTGACAACTTCCAGAAGTACTTTTTCTTTCCACTCTGTCTCCAGCGTAGTCAGCATCACAGAATCCAACTAATTTGAAATCATCAGATTTTCTGTAACACAAACCCACATTAGAAGTACCTTTCAGATACCTTAGAATCCTCTTGACAGCTGTCAAGTGTGATTCCCTAGGATCTGATTGGAATCTAGCACACAGACAAACACTGAACAATATGTCAGGTCTAGAAGCAGTAAGATAAAGAAGAGAGCCAATCATACCTCTGTAGAGCTTCTGGTCTACTTTCTTACTTACCTCTTCCTTGCCAAGTGAGCTAGTAGGATGCATTGGAGTCTTTGCCAGCTTACTGTTAGACATGTTGAATTTCTTCAGAAGTTCTTTAACATACTTTGTCTGATGTATGTAGGTGCATTTTGGAGTTTGATTAACTTGGATTCCTAGAAAGAATCTGAGTTCTCCCATCATGCTCATTTCAAATTCTGCCTACATACATGTAGCAAACTCCTTTCCAAGCATAATATTTGTTGATCCAAAAATAATATCATCTACATAAATTTGGCAAATTAGAAGATCTTTCTTAATTGTTTTACAAAAGAGTGTTGTATCCACTTTGCCTCTGATGAAATTCTTCTCCAGAAGAAAATTGCTCAATCTCTCATACCAAGCTCTGGGAGCTTGTTTTAAACCATATAGAGATTTCTTAAATTTGAAAACATGATCTGGAAATTTTTCATTTTCAAAACCAGGAGGTTGGTGGACATAAACTTATTCTTCTATAATACCATTAAGAAAGGCACTTTTAACATCCATCTGATACAGAGTGATGTTATTTTGTGCAGCAAAGGAAATAAGAAGGCGTATAGATTCTAACCTTGCCACTGGAGCATACGTCTCAGTGTAATCAATACCTTCTTGCTGACTGTACCCTTGAGCAACCAGCCTTGCCTTATTCCTCTCAACTTCTCCTTTCTCATTTAGCTTATTTCTGAAGACCCATTTTGTACCAATAATATTGAATCCTTGAGGTCTTTGAACTAGATCCCATACATCATTTCTGCTGAATTGATTTAACTCTTCTTGCATGGCAATAATCCAATCATTGTCTTGCAGAGCTTCTTCTACAGAAGATGGTTCAATTTCTGACACTAGTCCAAATAGTGATGCTTCAGATGATCTTAGAAAGGATCTTGTTCTGATGGGATCATCCTTCTTTCCTATAATGACATCTTCTGGATGAGAAGCTTTAATTCTGGATGATGATCCTCTAATAGTTGACTCTTCAGAAATGTTTAGATTATTCATCTGAGAAGTTAAAGGAGTAGCATCTGGAGTTGCTTTTGGTTCCTTCACTTGAATTTTGTCTGCTTCTGGAACTTCAGAGTCAATAAAGACTACTTCCCTATCTGCAGAGTTATCAACCTGCTTTGGCTTTTCAGAGCCAAGCTTATCATCAAATCTGACATGAATGGATTCTTCCACAATCTGTGTCTCAGTGTTGTATACTCTGTAGCCTTTAGAGCGTTCAGAATATCCAAGCATGAAACACTTATGTGCTTTGGAATCAAACTTGCTCAGATTTTCCTTAGTGTTTAACATATAGCAAATACATCCAAAAGGATGAAAATATGAAATGTTGGGATTTTTGTTCTTCCACAATTCATAAGGAGTCTTCTTCAGAAGAGGTCTAACAGACACTCTGTTCTGAATGTAACAGGCTGTATTGATTGCTTCTGCCCAAAAATGTTTTGCCAGATTTGTCTCATTGATCATGGTTCTGGCCATTTCTTGTAAAGTTCTGTTTTTCCTCTCTACAACCCCATTCTGTTGTGGAGTTCTATGACAGGAAAAATCATGAGCAATTCCATTTTCAGAAAAATATTTTTCAAAATATTTATTTTCAAATTCACCACCATGATCACTTCTGACTTTTATAATTTTGAAATTCTTTTAGTTCTGGACTTGCTTGCAGAAGTCAAAGAACACAGAATGTGACTCATCCTTGTGTTTTAAGAACTTTACCCATGTCCATCTACTAAAGTCATCAACAATGATTAATCCATACTTCTTGCCTCTGATGGGTGCAGTTTTCACTGGTCCAAACAGATCAATATGAAGTAATTCTAGTGGTTTAGAAGTAGAAACAACATTTTTTGATTTGAAAGATGTTTTTGAAAACTTCCCTTTCTAGCATGCTTCACAAAGAGCATCTGAAGTGAACTTCAAATTAGAAAGTCCTCTGACAAGATTAAGTTTATTAATCTGAGATATACGTCTCATATTAATATGGCCCAATCTTCTGTGCCAGACCCATTGCTCTTCATTAACAGACAAGAGCCATTTAACATTTTGAACTTTAAGTTCTGAAAGATTTATTTTATAAATGTTGTTTTTCCTCTTACCACTATATAGGATAGAGCCATCCTTTTGACTAATAGCTTTACAACATTTTTGATTAAAGGTAATATCATAACCATTATCACTTAATTGACTTATGGACAATAAGTTATGCTTTAACCCTTCAACAAGTAAAACATTAGTAATAGAGGGAAGTTTACCATTTCCAATAGTGCCAGATCCAATGATCTTGCCCTTCTGGTTCCCTCCAAACTTCACGTCACCTCCAGATCTAAGTTCCAGGCTTTGGAACATAGACTTTTCTCCTGTCATGTGTCGTGAGCATCTAGAGTCCAGGTACCATGATTGGTGTCCTGACCTTGCTGCTAAGAACATCTGCAACATGAATTATTTTGTTTTTAGGTACCCAGATCATCTTGGGTCCTTTGGGGTTAGTTGGTTTGTAGGTTTGTCTAAACTTCTGTTTTTCAACATAATGTTTATTCTAACTTGCCTTGGGTTTAAACACATAAGTATTCTTCTCAGAGCTTGTGTGTTTAATGTCATTTAAGTGACCAAATTTAAATTGAGAATACAGAGGTGTCTTCTTGATGAAAAGTTTGTCATTAGGTTTTGGATTGCTTCCAGATGAAGATTCATATCCAATACCTCTTCTGTTGTTTCCACTAACACCATAGATCATGGAAGCCATCTTGCTTCTGTCTATGCTCTTAGTAAGAAATCTCTGAAAGCTAGAGTCATATTTTTCTAAAATGTTTTCACATGACTTAGTCTCAGATTCAGATTCTTGTTGAGTTATTTCAAAGTCATTTTTGATTTTCAGATTAAGTTCTTTTTGCTCAACAAGTTCGGTCTTCAGAAGATCAATCTCAGATTCAAGATTGCTTTTCAGCTTCTTGTATTTGAGTTTGATATTGTTATAACTTTTAAGAACTTCTGTTAAAACTTTTGTAAGTTCTTCTTTGGTAAGTTTAGCCATTACCTCTTCTGCATCATCATCAGATTCAGAATCTGATTCATATCCTGAGGTACCTTCCTCTTGATCCTCTGTGCTGGCCATCAGTGCAACATTGGCACATTCTTCTTCTGATTCAGAAGATGATTCAGATTCATCTGAGTCATCCCATGTTGCCATCATAACCTTCTTCTTTTTGTTAAACTTCTTCTTGGGTTTTTCTTTCTGAAGTTTGGGGCAATCATTCTTGTAGTGCCCAGGTTCTTTGCACTCATAGCACACAACTTCTTTCTTGGCAGATCTTCTGTTTCCAGAAGATTCCTTTCTGTTATCAGATCTTCTGAAGTTGTTGAACTTCTTTCCTTTGTGCTTCCAGAGTCTGTTGATCCTTCTGGACAGCATGGATAACTCATCTTCTTCTTCAGAAGAAGATTCTTCAGAGCTTTCTTGAATGACCTGCAAAGCTTTAGCAGTTTTGTTAGATTTTAATGCAACAGATTTACCTTTTTCTTTCTTCTGAGGTTCATCTTCCTCAAGCTCAATCTCATGGCTCCTCAGTGAGCTGATGAGTTCTTCTAGAGAGATCTTGTTCAGATCTTTAGCCATCTTCAAGGCAGTCACCATTGGTCTCCATCTGGTAGGCAGACTTCTGATGATTTTCTTTACATGATCTGATGTAGAGTATCCCTTGTCCAGAACTTTCAGCCCAGCTGTGAGTATCTGAAATCTGGAGAACATGGCTTCAACAGATTCAGAGTCTTCCATTTTGAATGCCTCATACTTCTGGATCAGAGCCAGAGCTTTTGTCTCCTTAACTTGAGAATTTCCCTCATGAGTCATTTTTAGGGATTCAAACCTATCAAAAGCAGTTTCCCTGTTTGTAATTTTTTCATACTCAGTATGTGAAATTGCATTCAATAATATAGTCCTGGCTTTGTGATGGTTTCTAAAATCTTTCTTCTGAGCATCTGTCATAGATTTTCTGTCAATCTTCTTGCCATTCCCATCTGTGGGATGGACATATCCATCTATGACTAGATCCCATAGATCAGCATCATATCCTAGGAAAAAACTCTCAATTCTGTCTTTCCAGTAGTCAAATTTCTCCCCATCAAACATTGGGGGTTTGGTGCTGATCCTATCCCTTTCTTCATATTTATTATTAATATTGGATATTGAATTATCAGCCATTGTAACAAATAAATATAAATCAAAATATTTCTCTCTGGATCTTTACGGACACTGTTAAGTGGTAGCACACACAGAACCGGAGCTCTGATGCCAACTGAAGGTGAGATAATACTTAGAAGGGGGGTTGAATAAGTATGAAAGATTAAGACTTTAAAAATAATGACACAATTATTTTTATCCTGGTTCGTTTAAAACAACTACTCCAGTCCACCCTTCCTAGAGTGATTTGTCTTTCTCAACAAGGACTTAATCCACTATTTAATCAAACTGATTACAATAGTAACACCTAAGAACAACTGTTCTTAGTCTTCTCAAGAGCTACTGATTCCAACTGAATCCTCTTAAGGAAAAACCTTTACAATCGATGTAAATCAAATACAAGAGTATTAATGCTTCTAAAAAGCTTTTATCACAACAGTGATTTTTCTCTTAAGTTTCAGTACAAGAAATTCTAAGAAGAATATGAAATAATGAGAGCTTTGAATAATATGAATTCTTTTCAGCAAAATTGTGTGTGTCACTGAAGAATGTTGTGGAGTCTTCCTTTTATAGGCAGCTGATCCAAGGATGCTGAGCGTTGAAAAGAGAGTCCCAAAAAGGTCTAAGCCTTTTTGTCTTCACATCAAGTGACCTTTCCTAGAAGTAGATAGCACAGAAAAATCCTTTTTGTCTGTGTTATTGTTTCTAGCACAAATAAGGAAAGAGACGTTGATTTACTCCAACGGATATAATCTTGAATATTTCTTCTTCAGTTTTCAGCAAGTTCTTCAGAATCTGAATGAGTCAGAGTCTTCTAATGATGTTCAGAACTTTGCTGTATCAGAGTCTTCTGCAGCATGTGTGCTTTCAGCGTGTTGATCATCAGAGCATATTTGACACAGAACTTCAGTACTTGGCAGCGTTAGTACTTTCAGAAACTTCTGTAGAAATTATGCTTTGAGAAACTCTTCAAACAATATTCTTCTATGCTTCAGATGCTTCTGCTTCAGATGCTTCTGCTTCAGAATCTTCTGACTAGCTTCAGATGCTTCTGCTTCAGAATCTTCTGATGAGTGCATCTGGCGCTTTCAGAGTCAGGATAACTTCTTGTATACAATTCAACTTTGCTTCTAGAGAGTTAATTTCATTTCAATCTGCAGTAAAACTCTCAAACAAATTTTAGAGTATATAATTCTTAAATATAAAATTTCCTAACAGTTATCATCAAAACAAAGAGTTATTATTAAGAACCAATCTGTGTTCTAACACTCCCAACTATGAAGGTCCATATGTCGTCAGAAAGGTTTTCTCTGGAGGAGCTTTGTTGTTATCCACCATGGATGGTGAGGACTTTACGTCTCCTGTGAATTTGGACACAGTTAAAAAATACTTTGCTTAAAGTGACCCGCTGGACAGAAAAAGAGAGTCCAGGCAAAAATGGGGCATCCCGGCGAACCATAAAAAAGGAATAAAAGGTTCGGGCAAAAATTAGGGATAAAATTGAAAAGATGTACACCCGCGAAGTCGAAAACTTGAAAAGGGCGACTTCGGCAAAAAAGGGTATCCCGGTGGACTGAAAACCCGCAAAGGGCGGTTCACGCAAAAGTTAGGGATTTGAAAAAAGCAAATGACTGCGGTCCGAATTTGATACTGCATTGCTTAGTGGTGGTTTGGGAGTGCTTGAGGATCGTATATCCGAAACAATCTCTTCCGAAGATCGAGTACCGGGAAAGCGCCAGAGTCGGGCGAGTCATAGGAGAATCAGCTCATGGTGTTTGTCTGTACCGCGTTGCCGACATGTATATCAAATTTTGTTTTGTATCTTTCTTTGTGCTTCTTGTGCATATGTTGTATTTTGCTTGTGCGTAACTTCCTCTTTTCAGGAGTTACATCCACTGTACAAAGCTTTGTCTATTTACAGGCCCATTCAATAAAGCATGTTATTCAGTACTTGATGCTTGTTCTTTACTGTTTTGTTTGTGAAAAACGCCGATGTTTTTGATGAACTTGCACTTGCATAAACTTGCTGGTCCTTGCCAATAATTGCTAAAACTTCGAATTGACTGAAGGAACGTCACGGATATTAACTTGGATAGATTTTGTTGTGCAGATTTGTTTTGTCTCGTTTGGGTTTTGCAGGGTCCTTACCTTTGAAGCAAACGGTCAGGAATTGTATTCCCCAGCCAAAGTCTCTTGACGTAGGGCCTGACTTCAGTTGATGTCGTTCCTTAGAAAGTCGTATCTTATCCTCGAGAGTGGAAATGACGCTTATTCCTACCAGATGTGGAATTATCCTCCCCGAGAGAGTATCACCAGGAATGTCGCCTGAAGAGTATCCTCATGGAAGTTGTCCATAGGATATCCCCAGCAAGTCAAAATCAATATCCCCTGCAGAGGGCGCCTCCCCAGAGGATGGTTATTCCCCTCCCCGCAGGTCGTCATTCTTTCGTCAGGATGATTTGTCCTCAGCAGAGTTTGTAGCTCTGAGTTTATAGACTGTGTCCCGATAGTGTAGTTCTTCCCCAGAAGGGTCGCACCTTTCCCCAGCAGGGCTTGCATTTTCTTCCCAAATGTCTGATCTCTCCCCAGCAGAGTTGGTTGCGGTTTCCGGCATTTATTTTGCCGGAATACTTTGTGATACCCGTGCATCCCCAGCGGAGTTGGTTTTGCTCTTGACCATTTCATACCAGAGTGTTTCTCAGCAGTTTGAGCCTGCATTAGCATTTGCATATATCATCATATTTGCATCTACTCAAACGCGTAGCATTTCCATGTCGAATGTAGCATTACGCCATTGTCAAACATACGCATTTTTGAAACATAGGCCAGGTTGGTTAACCTTTTGTTTTCAAGTGTTGTTGTCCCTGCAGGTGGAGGGAGCTCTTGCTCAATTTAATTACTAAACATTCAAGGTCTCGGCGTGAGACATGTAATGATAATGTTCGTTTTGTCATTATTCCCCACAGAGTTGCTTGGTTAAGTTTCTCTTACCCCTCCAGCGGAGTATTTCTTCAAAATTGCAGTATCAAAAGATTTCGTGAATTAATTTTTGGAAGTTGCCGCCTATGTCGAAATAGGTGTCTGGCAATGGATTTCAGGATCTCCCCAGTAAAGTTCCCCTCAGATTTGTTGTCATATTGGCCTCAAGAGTTTGTGGAGTAATTACCCGTATTAATCATCGGAGTCAGCTGCTGTGGTGATGGGCAGAGAAGCTGAATGTTGAGTTTGATTGGGTCAGTCCCCGGTTTGATGGAGAAACTATACTCATGCTAACGAATATCGACTGCTGTAGATAGACAGAGAAGTCGTGTATATTGGTTATCGGAGTCAATTGCTGCGGTGATGGGCAGAGAAGCTGAATGTTGAGTTTGATTGGGTTAGTCCCCGGTTTGATGGAGAAATTGTACTCATACTAATGAATATCGTCTGCTGTAGATAGACAGAGAAGTCATGTATATTGGTTATCGAAGTCAGCTGCTATAATGATAGGCAGAGAAGCTGTATTTTCAGAGACAGCCCCCGGTTTGATGGAGAAGTTGTGCTCATGTTAAATTCAGTTGCTGTGGATAGACAGAGAAGCTATATATGTTGAGTTTGCGGAGTCAGTCCCCGGTTTGATGGAGAAACTGTGCTTGCATTAACATATTTTGGTATCCGTAGCATATTGGCGGAATCAGCTACTGTAACAATAGGCAGAGAAGCTGTATTTTCAGAAACAGTCCCCGATTTGATGGAGAAATTGTGTTCTTTTGAATTCGTACCAGCTACTGTAGGCGGACAGAGAAGCTGTGTACGTTAAGAATCAGCTACTGTAACAATAGGCAGAGAAGTTGCATTTCGTATTGACAAGATCAGTCCCCATACCAAGACAGAGTAATCGTATTCGCGTTTAGTGCCCGCTTTTCGTAGCGCTGTTTTGAAGTTCTATTGTGGATTCAATGCCTATGGTGTCACATAGGTGATTAATTTAGAATCGCGGTTTTAGCAGATGTTTGATCAGTTGTTGGTGTAACAACTAGGTTCAGTAATGGATGTTATTCCCCAAGCAGTTTTTGCTGTGTATTTCTACAGTTGGAAAATTTCCGAGTTTCTTGGTATTCAACCGTCTTTTACCTCGATTGTTTGAAAGTCGTTCGCTCTTCACCCAGTCGGGTCCAAGCCGTTTGAATAGGGGAAGCTGTTGCACCCCAAAATTTGCTCAACATCTTTTACCTGGTTTATGTTTCATTACATTGTTCTAGCATTTGCATTGCATAGCATTTATTCTCGAGGCAGGGGATCAAGGCATTCAGGTGGCTCCAGGTGCAACTTTCAGTGTAAGAGGCTAAAACAACAAACATCATAGGCTTCAACACTTGTTTTGCCCAACGATCGAGCGGTCGATTTTATTTTATTTTGTAGGGGATTCTTCATGTTAGAGGCAGCATTCAGGTTATGTACAGTGTTCCCAGGATCAAAGCAATCAAGAATGGCTTTCGGCAGCTAAACAGAGTTCAGAACGGTAGGAAACGGGCAAAGGGGCAGATTTCCCTCCAAAAGGCGCCAAATTCAAATTTTTGAATGTGTTAATCGGTTAACACATAGGGTTAATCGATTAACCATTTGAAAATCAGTCCAGATTGGAATTTTTAACAGTGTTAATCGGTTAACATATATGGTTAATCGATTAACCACATCAGGTTTTTCCTTGCACGTGAATTTTCAAGTCCAGACACTTTTGGGGTTCAATTTTGGTCATTAAAATTGCATTTTCACATTTGGGAAGGATCTAGAACACTATCAAATTTCATTTTCCCTCCAAATGCCCAAACCTCATTCCATACCACATTTTCCAAGCCATTTTCCAATCCTTGCTTTGGATCCAAACCAAGAGTATATATATTTGATTCACTCCAAACCTCACAATCAAAATCCTCATAATTCACTTTCATTTTCAGAATTGCTCTCAATTTTCTCTCAATTCTCTCTCAATTTTCCAATCTCAAAAACCTCACTCAAAGATCTTCTCCTTGAGATCATTGATTCTTCATTGGAATCATTGATTTCTAAGAGCAAAACCTCCATTAATTCACTCCATCAATTCCATTTCATCATCCAATTTTCGTGCACAAGCAGATCTGAATTTTGAAGTGTTCTTGGAAGTGATTATTTGGCTTATTTTGAGTTGTTCTTGGTGGATCTACATTGCTACTACAAGAATTGGTGTGGATCTTGAAGAATTTTGGTTTTCTTTGCTTAGATCTACTCATTTATAATTGAATCAACAATTACCGGATCAAGTCTCCGATCCGAAGGTTGGAATTCTGATCCGATTTTTGTTTTCGAACTTATTTGCACAATTTGCATGTGGATCTTTGCATTTGATTGATTATATTGATTTTGATCCATGATCTTGTTATGTTATTGTGTTTACATGTTGTTTAAATCAATGTTTACTGGTTTAATTTTGTGCATGATCAATCACATGATAATTAGAGTGTTTGCTTAAGTGATAAGCTGCTGAAAAGTGATTCTGAACTGTTGTTTTTCACCTCTGGCATAGTGTTAATCGATTAACCAACTCAAATATTC
The DNA here is from genome assembly GCA_963859935.3 of Lathyrus sativus. Lineage (NCBI taxonomy): Eukaryota > Viridiplantae > Streptophyta > Magnoliopsida > Fabales > Fabaceae > Lathyrus > Lathyrus sativus. The sequence goes on along the minus strand of OZ012740.1, from coordinate 552,410,033 downwards.
AAAATTTCAAGCGTTTTTCAATGGTTAACCGATTAACCCCTGGCGTTAATCGATTAACACTGTAACAGAGGGCCTGTTTGGCTGTTTTGCTTGCTTGTCCGCGTGCCGGTTCGATCCGAATCATCATAGATCATCGTGTTGCATTAGGATTGAATTATTTTGGATGTTTGTCACTGTTTTTGGCTGTTTAATCATGATCTTGTGTGCATTTTCCACTCGCATGCTTGCATTTGCATGTTGCTTGTTTTCTCTTCTTCTTTCGTAATTTCTTCCCTCTGTTTTGTTGAATTTTGTTCTTCCAATTGGTGATGAATTTGGCTTTGATTTTTTAGTATGTGTTAGGGTAGACATTTATGTTCCCCTAGGAATTTTATTAGAATTTTACAACGTTGTTTTCTATTTTAGTTGAATTTTTCAAATTGCTTGTGTTTGTGTTGTTCTCTCTTGAGTACCTTTGCTTGTTTGGCTTGGTTGGTGACTTTGGAGCTTGCTTGGCTTGGAATCCTTTTTGGGAGGTCTTCTAGACTTGATGTAGATGCTGTGGCTTGAAGATTAGAGCTTGGATTTGAAGACATTTCCTCTTGTGGAAGCTTTTTTAGGAGCTTAGGAAATTAGGGTTTTAGGAAGTTCCTTAGACCTAGTTTTGTTTCTTTCTTCAAACATAGAGTGCATTGTTTGCCTCTATTCCATCCAATGATACATAGTCCTCCTTGGGAAGCTACATCTCTCCTTAGGAGGGATGAGTGGTATGCCCAAGTGAGTAGAACTTTAAGGATACCTTTCATTTGCAATGTTGAGTTCTTAGTGATTTCCTTTGGTTGTCATTAAGTTCCTTAACATTATAACTTGATCTTGATGTTTAATCCTCCTCTTGGGGTGTGCTTGTTGAAGCTTGAAGATAGAATCTTGCTTGAAGATGAAGCCTTTGTTGTCAACTTTGCTGTTTAAAGTTGTTGTTGCTGTTTGCTGTAGGAGTTTGTTGCTGCTACTTGGGCTGCCTCCTCTGTGTCTTTTGTTTTTCTCTGTATTGTCTGTTTGCTTGTGTTGAGTACCCCTAGGTTTTAGGTGGAGCTTGTCTCCTCTTGCCTGTTGTCTTCTTCTTTGTTTCTCTTATATTGTTGCATTGCATGCATTTTACTGTTTACTGTTTACTATAATTGCTTGTTGTCTTTTGTTGTTTATCCCCTAGGATCTCTGATTTCCTCTGTGCAAGAGGAAATTATGACAGACATTAGGTTTGTGAACCATGCATGACAACATTAGGCTAGTTTCCCTTTCAACCATAGTTTTAGGGTCTTTCTCTTCTCATCTCAAAACAATTCAAAAACACAGTAATAAGGATAACGCGTGCTGTACGTTACGAGCCTTAAGCTATTTGAGGAAAGGTTGTTGGAGGGTCACTCTTCAGTAATCTGGCTGCTTAGTATGGTACCCTTAGGGTGACATGTGACGTAGTCACTCTTAGATCACAAGTCTTAGTGCAGTACAAGTTGCAAACAGACTAAAAAACAGTTCTTTCGTAAAAAACTGAAAACAAATGTCAAATGTCATTTTTGTCCGCTTGGACTCTTAATTAAGAAAAACCCTTTCATAAGGAGATAAAAACTATCAGACAAGCTTGTGTCCTTCCGTAGCCCGAACTACGTTTGCTCTGATCTTTCATGTTGTATGAAAGTACGTAGGCATAGGATGCGATATCCTAGCGAGCAACCTTCCCCTCCTTTCCCGTAGGTAGGCGAACTACGTTGACTCTGATTTCTCGTTTCAGACGGGAATACGTAGGCATAAAGTGCGATACTTTGCCGAGTCATTTTCTTTTCTTTTTAACCCAGACCTGTAGAGTAGATAGAATAACACACCCTTAGATAGAAAACAAGCGTGGATCCCGTCGAGTACGACAGACGTGAGGGGTGCTAATACCTTCCCCTTGCGTAACCAACTCCCGAATCCAGGATTTGGTTGCGATGACCATTCCTTTCCCTCTTTGCGTTAGGTTTACTCTGAGTGTTTCCTTTCCCTCTTGTGGGATAAATAACGCACGGTGGCGACTCTTCTGTCATAGCCGGCGCCGATTTTCGCAGTAGCGACAGCGTGATGGTGAGGTTTTAGTTTATATATTGATGTATAAATTGTGTTGTCGTTTTGTTGAAGTTTTCGCCTCTCGTCGCATTTTCAAATCGTACATCTTTTGCAATTGGTTTGCGTATTGCTCTGTGAATATTTGTGGGGTCCTGTTATTAGTGAACTTATGTGTTAGTGTTTTTCCACAAGCCTTGCAAATCGAGTCATGTGACGTAGCTAGTTGTGGGTAATGTTGTACGACTCATTTGGAAGATGATGTTGGTGGTTGGTGGTTAGGCTTTTGCAGTTGTTTTCATGACAACAAAATGAATCTATGTTGTGAATTATGGCTTGGTCTGCTGTGTAACGGTCGGGACATGTGCATAGTATCATGAGTTTTACTTTTGACTCTTTTGGCAATGTATAAAATGCTTCATAGTTTTTTCTTTTCTTTTTTCAAGTTTGTTATAGATGGGCTCATGACTAGTGGGTTTTTGAACTTTGTGATTGACATGGGATTTTTATGGTGGGGTTTATTGTTATAACAATGGGCTCTTAAATGATATAAAACCCTCTTTTTTTTCTTGTGATGTATCTAGCATGAACCTTGTATAAGAAATCTCTTTTGAGTACTTGTAATACTCTTTGCACCCCCATAATGCTTGAATAACGCATTTGATCAAATTTGTAATAATACTAAATTTGGCTTTATTAAATCACACTTCCAATTATTCTGAATACATAACCAGCCTGTCTTGAACCAAAAATTAACCTCAAAGCCAATAATCCTGAGATGATAACCATGAAAGAATGTGGATTCTCAAATGCACCAAGGAATTGAAACAAATATGAATTGCTTGGCCCTAAAACCCTGATTGAAAATGAATTTATTCTTGATGATCTTTAATCATGAAACACTAATAACTTGGCATAGTCTTATAACTTGATCCACGAACAAATAACCTAAAATGGCACAGAAACCCTAATTGAAGCCTCCAGCACACACCGCTTGCATCATACACACCCTGACCTGATCATGAAATAAAATCTTGCCTGACCAAGATTGGATCAGAACCATATTCAATCATTACACACACAACTACACCGATAGCCTCAAATGAAACTTATCTGATTCAAATTAAACGCATGATAGAAGCAACATATTTTTATTTCTGGATAATGTTAGTGGACGAATGTACGAAATGAAATTTATACATAGGTAGGACAAATTTGGGGTATGACAGATGCCCCTATCTGATTGGCTTAGACCAAGCGAGATGAACTGCTATGGCATTCATTCTTTTGAGGTAGGAGACAATTAGATATGAAGAAACCCTGAATTTGTCCAAAAAAGGAAGGAAATGCCTGGGAGGTGGGGGATAATTGACCCAAAATCTACCCTCGAGTAGACGATGAAAAACTAGCAAAAGGTCGTCATCACCAAAAGGATGATGGGACGAAACACACACGGGCTACTACCACCAAAAGGATAATAGAGAAAAACACTCGCACAATCTAGTATCAACGAGACAACAGACCCGCCACCAAAAGGATGACGGAGCAAACTCACATTGGCTACTACCACCAAAAGGATGATAGAGCAACACACTTTCACAATCTGGCATCAACGAGATGAGAGACCCACCACCAAAAGGATGATGAAGCAAACTCACACTGGTTACTACCATCAAAAGGATGATAGAGTGAACTCACATCGGCTACTACAACAAAAAGGATGATAGAGCAAACACTTGCACAATCTGGCATCAACGAGATGACAGACCCACCACCAAAAGGATGACGGAGCAGACTCACACGGCTACTACCACCAAAAGGATGATAGAGAAAACACTCGCATAATCTGGCATCAATGAGATGACAGACCTACTGTCGTAACCTGAAATTTGACCTCCTTCTTGCCTTTAGTATAAGCATGTGTGTTCACATTGCTGACATACGCATTAGCACTTTTTCTCTGTGATTTTTTGTTGCAGGAATATTCAGGTTTTGCGGACCCGATTAATCACATCCTCTCAAAGATATCACATTATCAAAACAAGCACAAAATGAAGGTTTCTAGGCCTATTCATCAGATCAAAAGGTCGAAAATTGGAACTACGACCACAACACCACTTTTCAAGCAAATATGCAAATTTTGCCTGAAGTAACCGGTTACTCACTTTCTAGGCAAAACCAAGTAACAGGTTACTCTGTGTAAAAGTGTAGATTTTGCTGCATTTTTGTGACAGCCACTTTTCTCTCTACATTTTGGGGTTTATGTGGTTCTAGCATTGTGTGGAACATTCTAGACATTTCTAGAGACTTCAAGAACATTCAAGACACTTGAAGACATTTGCTCCAATACATCATTTCCAATCAAGACCACCATACACCTTTGTTTCCAAGCATGTGAACCATTGGATTATCAACTTGCATTAGGATGGTTACCGAGTCAACTACCTAAATAACTGAGTTAACCTCCAACTCAGTGAGTTAAGCCTAACTACTCCAAGGCTAGTTCCAAGGCTACATCCAAAGCTCACTCCGAACCTAGCAACTCCAAAGAAAAACTCTAAATAAGCAAATCACCACCATTTCTCAAGAGGGTTGAATCATTTGGGGGTTGAATCATTATCATCTCTTCGAGAGTTCCATCATTTCACAAGGACTCAATCATTTTCTCCAAACTCTCCATTGATCACTCTCAATCCTCTTACATTCTCTCTGAATTTTATGCAACATTTGCACATTCATCTCCATTATCTTCCCAAAACCTCACTAAAGCTCAAATCCTCCATTAAGGAGTAGCAACTTCTTCATTGGAAGTGGTTTCTCTTGAGCTTAGCCATCATCATCTTGTGATTCTACCTCATTTTCTGGAGTTTTATTGGCTTTTGATTCATCTCAAGTGATTACTTCAAGCTTATTCGGTGCAATTTCGTATTTGGAGATTTCGTCGCAATTTGCTCGGTTTCGCTACGGTTGGATCTCAAGCTTGGAATTCTTTGGGTTTCTTTGCTTAATTCTAATCATATATCAATAGCAATAACATCCAAGGCAAATCTCAGCCTTGTAGGTTGGTTATCTTTCACTTGATTTACTGTTTCGATCTATTTCGCGCGTTTATGATGTAGTTCAATCCTTTTTCGGTTTCGCTTAATCATGTGATTTCTTGATCTTTTATCTCCATGTTTAATGCTTTAAATTGATGTTTAAGTGCTTTTGAACTTCATTTTTCGTGCACAAATGTCAAGCATAGCATGTCGATGATTGGGGAAATCTTTTGGTTGTAAAAACTGATTTTCAAAAAGTTGTTTTTGCCACTGTTATAGTGGTAAATGATTACTCTATATAGGGTAACAGGTTACTCTGCACAATTTTATCTTATTTCCTCCATTTTTGAGCAAGTAACCGGTTACTCAAAGGCAGAATGTCATTTTTTGCCCGTTTTCAAGCTCGTTTGCTATTCTTTCCTCATATAACTTTCATGGCTTGATATTTGTGGATGTTTTATGAGCTATTCACCTATTCTTTGAAGCATTTATGCAACATTTCAATATGTCATTTGTCAATTCTCGATTATGTGCATTTTCGACACTTTGATCATGATCATTCTTGCATATTTCTTTGATCACTTGCTACATAGTTTGTGATGCATGTTAAATGTTTTGGTACTATTTTTCACTTTTATTCATGTTTGCATTGAGTTTGTTCCTCTTTGGAATGAACTCAATCTTGTATAATCAATAAATCACCCTTTTGCTTTAATAGTTTTTCATCCCTTTGAAAAATTATTAGCATATTCCCCTTTTGAATGATAAATTGAAACTTAGTTTTGATTAATCGATCCTTCTCTCTTTCTTATCCTTTAGATCTTTTAGATCTTTGTCCTCCTTCTCTTTTCCTCCGTGGAGTTGAAGGTTCGTAACGCATTGAAGCACTAAACAAATTTGGCACCGTTGTGTTGTCGGTTTCGATTCTTGCACCGCACTTTGGTGTTAGAGAAAGAATGAGAGTGGAGAATTCCTACACTCATTCTGACTATTTTGGGTAGGGGACGAATGACCTTGTGCCTAGAGTAGTCGTCTTTACCTCCTTGTTGTGGTATCCTTCTTTCTCCAGTCGAGTCGATCCTTGATCACTTGCACCCTTACCTCCTCTTTGGAAGTAGCTTCTTCCTTTCAATTCAACACTATTTCCTTGGCTATTCACCCCTTCTTTGGATAAAGCCAACTCTCTTCTTCCTAGCGAAGTCAGTCTTTCTTCTTCGGTTTACACAGTCATCTTGTTAAAACCTAATCCCCACCAGAGTTTGCAACCTTCTCTTGGTTCTTTCTCCTTCTTGTTTAGGTCATCACTGTCTGACAGTTAAACACCAATTATCTTTTCCTCAGTTAATCCCAGTCTGCCTGTTAATACTTATTTTTCTTTGGGTTAATCGTCTTCCTCTGGCTAATCACCCGGTCTTTGGTTGATCACGATCCGCTCATTAAAACCAGCTTTTTCTCTAAGTTAATCACCTTTTCTTGGTTAATCACCCACCTTTTGGTCAATCACAGTCCGCCTGTTTGAATCAATCACTCTTTTTCCTCAGTTAATCGCAATCCGTCTGTTAAGATACTGAGTTTCTTTTGAGTTAATCACCTTATTTTGGTTAATCGCTCATTCTTTTTTATTAATCACAGTTCGTCTGTTAAACACCAAACCCCCTGTAGTTAGCAACCTTTCTTTGGTTCAAATAGTGTCAGTTTTGGGTTAGTAACCTTTATTCGATTCAAATACCCTTTCCTTTGCTCAAGTATTGTTTGCTCATTCAATGTACCGTTTCTTTGGCTCACAACCTCCGCTTGGTTCTACACCCGTTCTTTGGGTCACAATCTTTGCTTGGTTCCACACCCGTCTCTTGGTTAATCACCGTTTATCGGTTAAAACCAGTTCTTTTCTCTCTCCTGTTAACCACTGTTTATCAGTTAATATACCGATTTCCCCTCCGAGTCAAACACCTTTCTTTGGTTCAGTACTCTCTTTTGTTTCGTCGCAGTCCGTCTGTCGACACCTAACCTATTTGCTCTCCCTACAAGTTTACTCTTATTTTTCTTTGGTTAATCACTGTCATCCATTTAATGCACCGAGTCCCCCGTGGATCTTAACTTTATTTCGATTCTTATCCTTTACTCCCTTTTTCCCCGGCTCTGTCGCCATTCTCTTGTTTTATCCCCTGTAGAGTCATCCCTTTTCTCCTACACGTCCCCGCAGAGTTCTTGCCTTGCTTCTCTATGTTCCTCAACATAGTTTTCTTTCGTTTCCTTTCTTGGTTTTGACACCATTCCTTTTGCATTCCCCAGTTGGGTCTTGCTTTCTCTTTTTGTTCTTGGCTTTGACGTCGTGTCTTTCCTTTTCTTTCCCAGCAGTAGTTCCCCGAACTATGTAGGCTTTGATTTTCTCATTGCACTATGAGGGTACGTAGGCACAAGATTACGAAATCTTGGCGAGCCACCTACCTCTTTCTTCTTCCATTCTCCTGTCTCTCTGGTCCGTCCAGATCCTCTTCTTTCTTTTCCTTGGTTCCTTGAACTACGGAGCTCTGACTTCCTCATTTCACTATGAGGGTACGTAGGCACGAGGGCCCTAATCCTCCTCGAGCACTTTTTTTTCTTACTTTCTTTTCTTTCCCTCTCCCTTTTTTAGCTAGAAGCCTTTAGATAGATAACCCATCCAAGCCTAGAAGTAAGTGAAATGGTTCCCGTCGGGTACGACAAATGCTTAAGGTGCTAGTACCTTCCTTTCGCATAACCGACCCCTTTTCTCGTTTCTCTTTCCCTCGGGTTTTATCGATATTTTCCCTGCCCTTTGGGACTAAATAAAGTTCAGTGGTGACTATGTTGTATCTTTGAGTGTACGATTCACTCAGGTATAATCCCGCTAGCTTCACCTACCACCAAAAGGATGATGGAGCAAACTCACACCGGCTACTACCACCAAAAGGATGATAGAGCAAACACTCACACAATCTGGCATCAGAGACGACAGACCCACCACCAAAAGGATGACAGAGCAAACTCACACCGGCTACTACCACCAAAAGGATGATAGAGCAAACACTCGCACAATCCGGCATCAACGAGACGACAGACCCGCCACCAAAATGATGAGGAGAAAACTCACACCGGCTACTACCACCAAAAGGATGATAGAGCAAAACACTCAGACAATCTGGTTCAACGAGATGACAGACCCACCACAAAAAGGATGATGGAGCGAAATACAAACAACGGCCACTGCCACCAAAAGGATAACAGAGAAAACACACACGACGGCCACTACCACCAAAAGGATGACAGAGCAAACACTCGCACAATCTGGCATCAATGAGATGACAGACCCACCACCAAAAGGATGACGGAGCAAACTCACACCGGCTACTACCATCAAAAGGATGATAGAGCAAACACACACAACGGCTACTGCCACCAAAAGGATGACAGATCAAACACTCACGCAATCTGGCATCAGCCAGATGACAGACCCATCACCAAAGGATGATGGAGCGAAACACACACACCGGCTACTACCACCAAAAGGATGATAGAGCAAACACTCGCACAATCTGGCACCAATGAGATGATAGACCCACCACCAAAAGGATGCCGGAGCAAACTCACACTGGCTACTACCACCAAAAGGAGGATAAAGCAAACACTCGCACAATCTGGCACCAAACGAGATGACATACCCACCACCAAAAGGATGACGAAGCAAACTCACACCAGCCACTACCACCAAAAGGATGACAGAGCAAACACTCGCACAATTTGGTATCAACGAGATGACAGACCCACCACCAAAAGGATGACGGAGCAAACACACACCAGCTACTACCACCAAAAGGATGATAGAACAAACACTCGCACAATCTGGCACCAAACGAGATGACAGGCCCACCACCAAAAGGATGAGGGAGCAAAATCACACTGGCTACTACCACCAAAAGGATAATAGAGCTAACACTCGCACAATCTGGAATCAATGAGATGACATACCCACCACCAAGAGGATGACTGAGCGAACTCACACCGGCTACTACCACCAAAAGGATGATAGAGCAAACACTTGCACAATTTGGCATCAACAAGATGACAGACCCACCACCAAAAGGATGACGGAGCAAACTCACACCGGCTACTACCACAAAAAGGATGATAGAGCAAACACTCGCATAATCTGGCATCAACGAGATGACATACCCACCACCAAAAGGATGACAGAGCAAACTCACACTGGCTACTACCACCAAAAGGATGACAGAGCAAACTCACACTGGCTACTACCACCAAAAGGATGATAGAGCAAACACTCGTACAATCTAACATCAACAAGATGACAGACCCACCACCAAAAGGATGACGGAGCGAAACACACAGACAAGTTTTTATCACCAAAAGGATGATAGAACGACACAAATTTGTAGGTTACCAACACCAAAAGGATGCAGACTAAGTTGAACCGACAAGGTTTGGCTATCACCAAAAGGATTATAGTAAGGAAATTGACAAAGGTCATGTTTTCTAGAGACAACTCACTAGGGAACGCCCAGGAGGAAGATTGGATTGAAACAAATCAACGGGATACACCCACTGTCTTGCTTGGAGGCCACAATTTTTGTTAGTTCTTGATTGACAGGCATTTTGGTAAAACTAAGTGTAATCACAAGATGTCCTACAGGATGTCGTGACATCCATCTGTCAGGAACAGCAGGTTGTTTTATGCTCTATAACAGGTCTTTTCTCATGATGTCAAACAAGATATCTTGACACTCATGATCTAAACATTCTATATGAATGTGTGTGTGACCATATCTTTTTGTGTAAGCTAGCTGCACTTTTCTGGTACAGATTCTGTGTGGCTTTCTATAGGCGTTTATGATACATTGATTATGGATCAGATTGGATTTGATTTGAAGATATTTTCAAAAGTTGTTTGAAGATTGGGAGTTTGATTTGATTGGATCTGATTGATCAAATCAAATCTGGATGATTGTTGCTATTGGTATAGATTGGAATCTTCTCAAATCATGCTGTTATTGTTGCCAATGCCCAAGCCCATTATGCATTGCTATTTAAGGAGGTGAAACCCTAGCTTGAAGATCAAAGAAGCAAGGATTAAAACGTGTGTGCACTTGTTTAAGGTTTAAGGCTTCGTGTGTGTTAGTTTTGTAAGCCACTCACTCATTGTTTAATGTGTGAATTGGACTAGGTTGTTAATTGTAAATTGTTCACTCAAAGCTTGTAAGCAAGAGTGTATTGTACTTGATTGAAGCTTTTAAGAAAGATCAAGTTGTGACTTTCAAGAGTGTCTTCTAAAGTCTTCTTTTTGTATTGACTGTTATCACTATTGTGATTGAGGGGGAGTGAGAGGTGTCTCTTGTCTAGTGGGTTCTAGGAAGAAGTTGCATGGGTAGAGATTAAGTGAGGAGTTGTAAACTGGGAGTTTAGCTCTGAATTAATTTTACTAGTAGTGAATTTCCTCCCTGGCTTGGTAGCCCCCAGATGTAGGTGTGGTTTCACCGAACTGGGTTAACAAATGTTGCGTCTCTTTACAATCTTTTGTGTTTATCTTTGTTCTTATTATATAGATATTTGTGTCGGGAATATCTCCTTCGACATCTAACATCTCATGCTCTGGTTCTGGGTGAGATCTAGGGACGATACTTTCTGGTACCATGGACAAAGAAGGAGGATTTGTGAATAGACCACCAGTTCTGGACGGGAACAATTATGACTACTGGAAACCTAGAATGGTTTCCTTCTTAAAATCTATGGAAAATTAGGCATGGAAAGTTGTTATCAAAGGATGGGAACATCCTATTATTGTTGATAAAGATGGAAATGCTATAACTGAATTAAAACCTGAGGAAGAATGGACAAAGGAATAAGATGATCTAGCTCTAGGAAACTCCAAGGCCTTGAATGCCTTGTTCAATGGAATTAACAGGAACATATTCCGGTTAGTGAACAACTGTGAAATTGCTAAGGAAGCTTGGGAGATTCTAAAGACTACTCATGAAGGCACATCCAAGGTAAAAATGTCTAGACTTCAACTCCTTACAACTAAATTTGAAAACCTGAGAATGAAAGATGATGAAAGCATACATGACTTTCATATGAATATTCTTGAGATTGCCAATGCTTCAAGTGCTCTTGATGAAAAGATGTCTGAAGAAAAGCTGGTAAGAAAAATTCTCATATCTCTTCCCAAGAGATTTGACATGAAAGTAACTGCCATAGAGGAAGCTTAAGACATATGTTAGATGAGAGTTGATGAACTCATTGGATCTCTACTAACCTTTGAAGTAGGAATAGGTGACAAAGCTGACAAGAAAAAGAGCATAGCTTTTGTGTCAAATACTAAAAGAAGAGAGGATGAATCTGATGAAGATACAAATCTCTCAAATGCCATAGCTATGTTGGGAAGACAATTCAAGAAGGTAATGAAGAGAATGAATACCAGACCAAATGCCAAGAACATCTCACTTGACATCAGTGAGTCAAATGATGCAGGAAGAACTAGGGCTGAAGAAAAACCCACAAACAGCAAGAGGATGCAGTGTTATGAGTGTGAAGGTTTTGGTTACATCAAATCTGAATGTCCTCCCTATCTTAAGAAGGAAAAGAAAGGTCTAGCTGTTTCATAGACTGATGAAGACTCTGACAGTGAGATTGAAGAAGAATCTACCAAATATGTAATTGCTTTAACTGGAAGATACTACTCTGATGAAGACTCCAGTGAAGATGAATTGACTTTTGAAGAACTAGCAGCTTCCTACAAAGAACTGTGCCTCATAAGTGAAGAAGTTTGCCAGTAGAATGAAAAACAAAAGGAACACATCCTCAAGTTAAAAATCGAAAAGGAGGAACACTTGAAAATTATCAATGGTTTGAATGATGAGGTTGCTAAACAGACTGAAACTATTGCCAAATTAACAGATGAAGTTGGTCAACTGACTTCCCAACTTAACCAAATGGGAAAGTCTGTTAAAATGATGAATAGTGGAACCAAAAAATTGGAAGAGATTCTTCAAACTAGCAAAAGAACTGGAGACAAGACAGGATTAGGATTCCATGAAGACAATAACTCTGCCTATACTCACAAATCTTCTGGGCAGATGATGTTCCAGCAGATGTCTCAACATCATTGCAGAAATCAGACCAGTCAACCTAGACAATTCCAAAGATGGAGATGTCATCATTGTGGTCGCTTTGGTCACATAAAGTCTTTTTGCTTCAAACTGCATGGATATCCAAACTCTACTACTCAGGCAAGACTTAACCACAACACTCACCACTCCAAGAAGCAATGGGTTTCCAAGACTCCTGTTACAAAACAATGGGTACCCAAAACTGCTACTACTTGCCTCATAGCTCATAAGTCCCTAAACATTTCTACTAAGGAAGATTGGTACCTTGACAGTGGATGCTCAAGACACATGACTGGAAATGAAAAGCTGTTGGTTGACATCAAACCTCACTCAACCAGCTATGTAACCTTTGGAGATAGGGCCAAAGGGGAAATCAAGGGAGTTGGAAAACTAAACCACTCAGGAACACCTGATCTTGACAGTGTGTTGTTGGTCAAAGGATTAACCACCAATCTGATTAGCATTAGTCAACTGTGTGATCAAGGTCTAAGTGTCAACTTCACTGAACTTGAGTGTCTGGTTACAAATGAAAAGGGAGAACTGATCATGAAGGGAGTCAAGTCCAAGGACAATTTTTATCTATGGGCTTCTCAAGATTCTAAATGTGGTCTTGTCACAGAAGATGAAGTAAGACTATGGCACCAGAAACTTGGAATGAAGAAGATGATATCTATGGAAGCTGACAGATGTATTCCTCAACAAAAACTTGAAGAAGGAAAAATCAGTGGTGAATGCCAAATAAGAAAACAAACAAGGATGTCACATCAGAAGTTCCAACATCTCACTTCTTCTAAAGTACTGAAACTTTTTCACATAGACTCTATGAGACCTATGCAGGTGGAAAGTTTTATTGGAAAGAAGTATGCTTATGTTGCTATAAATACCATGCAAGAAGAGGTGGAAAAATTTAAGAAAACTTTGAAGTATATCAATAGGACAAGTAAGCATGGGAGATTATATAATCATGAGTCTGAGTGTATGGTGTCTGGATATTGTGATTGGGCTGATGACAGAAAGAGCATATCTGGAGCCTTTTTGTTTTTTGGAAACAACCTCATCTCGTGGTTTAGCAAGAAACATAATTGTGTATCCCTGACTACTGCAGAAGCAGATTACATAGCTGCTGGGAGTAGCTATTCTCAACTTATTTGGATGAAGAAAATGCCCACAAAGTATAATGTCACACAAGATGTCATGACATTATACTGTGGTACAATGAAAAATTCCAAGAACCATATTCAACATGACAGAACTATGTGCCACTCTATTAGGGAGCTTCTTGAGCATGTCTCGACAGAAAATCAATAGGCCAATATTCTTACCAAATTTTTGAATGCAAATCAGGATGAGACTTTGAAAAGAAAATTGGAGATTTGTACTTATGATGATTTATAGCAATTACTGCAAAAAGGGATTTCTGCTTTTAAAAGATGTTTCTTTCTTAAAATAGAGATGTTCCAACATCCCTCTTTATTACATAGCATACCCTTGTCTACTCAAGCACGTTATCCCACTCAAATATTTCCCTCCAACTGCCTCTTCAACTCCCATGCCTCCACTACTCTTCGGACTATCTTCCTCTCTCTGTGTATTCAACCCTTTGCAACCTACCTCCAACCGTCTCAAAACTTCTCCACTCTCAGAAACATTAAAATGTCTCCCAAACGTGATACTGCCTCTACTAAGACTTCCCACACTAATGCTCATCCTATGAGCATCTCTTTTGATGATGTTCTTGATGTTGCTCCTCTCAATATGGTTCTTGGTGATGCAAGTAAAGCTCCCAAGACTGGTCCTTCACATGCAAACGAAACCCAACAAACCTCCAAAGGTAAAACCTCTAATTCTTCTACTGACAACATTGCTAGAATGAAAAACAAGGAAGGCTCTGCTTATATGGATAGATCCATTATGGAACTTGTCACCAAGATCCTCTATGGAAATCATAATGTGCATGGTATTTCCACTCCTCTCTCTCGTGTTGATCCATCCCCTGGCACTGATAAGAGCTTAAAAGAAAATGCTGAAAAACCCTCTTCTGATGGCAACCCTAACACTGAGAACTTGGAAAAACTTGCCAGTTATGTGGTGCATGATATGAATAAAGGTGATGAAGCAAGTCTGAATGATGATGTGAATAAGGCTGAAGATACTGGTCGAGATGATGATATGAATGATGTTCTTGACAATATTATAGATGTTGAAGATGTGCCATCAAATGATGAGCTCATCAGAAATGCTACCCCAGGTATTGCCAAGAGACTGGTGACTAGGAAAGGAAAAGCTATGCTTGAGGAATCCCCCTCCAAAATCCAAAATAAAATGACTCTTGTTGGACCCCTCAAGGAATGGAGCAAGGTCTCTCTTGCCTCCAAGAAGAGAAAGGTAATTACTGAGAACACTGACTCTGATGAAGATGTTGTAGAAGATGTTCCTGACATGGCCCATGTGAAGAAATCCACTGTCAAGAAAACTCCTAGACCAGTGCCTACTGCTCCTTTGGAGAATATTTCTTTTCACTCCATTAGCAGTGTGACCAAGTGGAGATATGTGTATCAAAGAAGGATTGCTCTAGAAAGGGAGCTGGGAAAAGATGCTCTAGAAATCAAGGAAGTGATGGACCTAATCAATGAGGCTGGATTGCTCAAAATAGTTACTGGATTCTCCAAGTGTTATGAAGGGTTGGTGAAAGAATTCATTATGAACATTCCTGATTCCATTACTGACAGGAATAGCAAAGAATATATGAAGGTCTTTGTTAGAGGGAAGTGTGTGAAGTTTTCTTCAGCTGTTATCAACAGATTTCTAGGGAGATCAAATGATAGTAAGGAAGAGTTGTATGCTTCAGAAAATCAAGTGTGCAAGGTCATCATTGCCAATCAAGTCACAGTTTGGCCTTCAAAAGGTAAATTGTTAGTTGGTCAACTCAGTGTGAAATATGCCATTCTTCACAGGATTAGGGCTGCAAACTGGGTTCCTACCAACCACACCTCCATTATTGTTGTTGGGCTAGGTAGGTTCATTTATGCTGTAGGCACCGAGGTTGATTTTGGATTGTACATTTTTTATCAAATTGTTAAGCATTCTACTTCAAGTGCCATCAAGCTACCTATTGCCTTTCCCTCTCTCATCTGTGAGATTATCTTGAATCAACACCCTGATATTTTAAACTCTAATGATGTTGCTAGCAAGAGAGAATCTGTATTGTCCTTGCATTATAAACTTTTTGCTGGAAGACATGTTCCAGATATTGTTTTGACATCTGGTGAAAGGGCCAATGCTTCAAAGGAAAGGATAATTGCTGAGTTAAAAGAAACTTGTAGGGAATTAGGGGAAACAATTAATGTTGCTACAGCAAGGAAGATCAAGTTGGAATCATTAATTCAATGTCTTGAAGATGATGTTGCCAACATTGATAATGCTAGTGAAAAAGATGATAAGGCTGGGTCTGGGGAAGAGTTTGAGGATGATATTGAAGATGCCCCAACTGATGTTGAAGATGTTGGCTCTAGTTCTACATCTGAAGATGAAGACTAAGCTTATTGTTGGGATTTTTTTTTTGTGATTGTCTGCCTTGGCAGAATAGACTGAATTTGGTGCACTTCATGTGCTTTTTGGGGTCTCTATGCCCTTAACTTTTTTGTTTCTAACTGTTGATCTTTGATATCTTTGGTTTCTGTTCTTAAATTTATGGCTAAAAGGGGGGAGAAGAGCTTACTGAATATTCGGTACTCAGTGTATTGTATACACTATATACACTATGGAAGGTGTAAGCATGTGTGTAGCTGTTCTATATACACTATGGCAGGTGTGTAGTTGTTTGAAAGGTTGTGAACTTGGTGGCTGATGTGTGCTTTAATTGGTTTGGCAGGATGCTGATCCTGTTAGATGATCGTTTGTTCCTTTTTGGGGTTTATTGTGCAGCTTGCTGAATGCAGCTGTAAGTTGTTATTTGTTTGTCTGTTTGCTTGGAGTTACAGGTTACTAAAGGCTGTGAAGATTATGGGCTGCCTTGTGTTATAATTGGGTTGTTGTGGTGTTTGTTGAGGGGGGGCCTTGCTTTTACTCTTCCTCTGTGAATTATTTTTTTTAGCTGTGTTGTACAATTTTCTGGTGTTTGTTGTTCTTGTGATTTTTTTAGCCAAAATTTGCCAAAGGGGGAGTTTGTTAGTTCTTGATTGGCAGGCATTTTTGTAAAACTAAGTGTAATCACAAGATGTCCTACACGATGTTGTGACATCCGTTTGTCAGGAACAACAGGTTGTTTTATGCTCTATAACAGGTCTTTTCTCATGATGTCAAACAAGATGTCTTGACACTCATGATCTAAACATTCTGTATGAATCTGTGTGTGACCATATCTTTTTGTGTAAGCTAGCTGCACTGTTCTGGTACAGATTCTGTGTGGCTTTCTACAGGCGTTTCTGATACATTGATTATGGATCAGATTGGATTTGATTTAAAGATATTTTCAAAAGTTGTTTGAAGATTGGGAGATTGATTTGATTGGATCTGATTGATCAAATCAAATCTAGATGATTGTTGCTATTGATGTAGATTGGAATCTTCTCAAATCATGTTGTTTTTGTTGCCAATGCCCAAGCCCATTCTGCATTGCTATTTAAGGAGGTGAAACCATAGCTTGAAGAACAGATAAGCAAGGATTAAAAAGTGTGTGCACTTTTTTAAGGTTTAAGGCTCCGTGTGTGTTAGTTTTGTGAGCCATTCACTCATTGTTTAATGTGTGAATTGGACTAGGTTGTTAATTATGAATTGTTCACTCAAAGCTTGTAAGCAAGAGTGTATTGTACTTTATTGAAACTTTTAAGCAAGATCAAGTTGTGACTTTGAAGAGTTTCTTCTAAAGTCTTCTTTTTGTATTGCCTGTTATCACTGTTGTGATTAAGGGGGAGTAAGAGGTGTCTCTTGTCTATTGGGTTCTAGGCAGAAGTTGCATAGGTAGAGATTATGTCAGGAGTTGTAAACTGGGAGTTTAGCTCTGAATTAATTCTACTAGTAGTGAATTTCCTCCCTGGCTTGGTAGCCTCCAGACGTAGGTGTGGTTTCACCGAATTGGGTTAACAATTATTGTGTCTCTTTACAATTGTTTGTGTTTATCTTTGTTCTTATTATATAGATAATTGTATCGGGAACATCTCCTTTGACATCTAATATCTGATACCATATTTTCAGTTTTAACGACAGAAGGTTGAAATAATTTCATGAGGAACGCCCATGAACTTGAAGGAGATGCCCCTGACTGGGCTGAGTTTGTATTGAAATTTTGTCTTGGTCAACAAAAGGTTGAACCACTTCGTGAGGAACGCCCACGGATTTAGAGGAGATGCCCCTGACTGGGCTGAATGCTAGCACTGAAACTCTTAGGTTCCCAATAAAAGGTTGAACAACTTCGTAAGGAACACCATGGTCTTGAACAATATGCCCCTGACTAGGCTGAATGTCAACTTGAAGATCTGATCAACCACAAGGTTGAAATAACGTCATGGGAAACACCCATGGTCTTGAAAAAGATGCCCCTGACTGAGCTGAATCTTGCTTTGATATCTTTGAATGTGGGGAAAGCCCACGGTCTTTACAGAAAATGCCCCTGGCTGGGCTGATGATTACTTTGAAACTCTTGAACTTGCCCAACAAAAGGTTGAACAACTTCGTGGGGAAGCCCACGGTCTTGTGGAGGATGCCCCTGAATGAGCTGTATATGGCCTTGGAAATCTTCGAGATTGATCTTGGACCTTGACTTGCATATGTGAATGTTAAATGGTAAGAATGATGTTCCATAACGAAATGGATATGCAAATGCAAATGCTGAAGCGTAGAGATGTAAGCGCTGGGGAAGTGTGATAAGGTTTGGGTATGCATATGATGTAAGATGCTTATGATATCAATGTGGTGCGTATGATGTATATGATGATTGTAGACGGGTAATTAGAAATTCAGGAGGGAGACACCAGAGTGGCGGACTTTTGGTAGTTACCAATGAGGATTGGACTTTGGATGGTGGGAGGGATTGTATCGACACGCAGTTCACTGAAGACGCCCCAAGTCTGGGTACTTGCTAGTTTTGTTGTGAATTTGCTTCAGAGAAGATTGCAACTCTGCTTGATGGTTGGGACGACTTAGTCTTGCCCCAGTCTGAACATGGTAATGGTTTGCCCCTGATTAACCAGTTCTAGAGTTTGGACTTTAACACCTTGGAGATGACTTGCCCCTGGTCGAGTTGTTGAATGAGTTGCCCCGGCCTATGGGTCTTGAGGTAACCTTGCTTCGTGTCAGCCACTGAAAGTCAAGTTTTTCTTCGATTGCCCCCTGTTGGAGTGTCTTTGATGTCTAGCACTATTTTGCAATTAAAATTGTACATTCACAAATGGTAATCTTAATGCAAAATTCATGCAAGTTTTGAAAAAGTGTCTTTTATTGAAGTGTTGTGACAGTGTGACGAATGGAGTGTTAGTCCAGACGTAGTGGTAATTTTGATTAGTGTGAAAGATATAGCAAGGATAATGACACCAATGTTGATGGTTAGCATATATGTGAGGAGTCAGTTTACGTAGCCTTGTAATAGTATGTTTTTCAGAATAAACCTTGCCTCAATTAGGTCTTTCGAGTGTTGTAACATGGTCAGGTTCATAGTTTATGAAACAAAGGATATACGGCTCAAACTTGATTTATATCCACCCCTTTTTCTCGATGATCTCCAGTCCTACGTTTAGTTAACCCTACACATGCTTGTCTTGACGGTATAAGCTTGATGGTTTAAGATTTGCTCGAGACGGCAGTCACCTTATTTTGATTTTGATGGATGTCAGTGACCTTTTTTATTTAGGTGGCCACTGAATCTTAATTTTTTTTTGTTGAGGGTTTGAGGACCTCTTTTGATTTTATTTTTGATCCCTAACTTTTACATGGATTGATTTTGCTTGTCAGATCCATCGGGATTTCCTTGATTTTTTTTGCCTAAGTCCCCCTTGAGGTGCTTGACTTAGCAGGCTTTTGATTTTTTATTTTGTTGGAGGAGTGTGATTGCCATGTCATGGGTTATTGATGAACAACTGTCTTCTAGATTTTTGCTTTGTGATATCGAGTACGTAATTGGATTAACTGAACACTACCCTGCCCTAGGTTGAGTTTAAAAGGTTTGAATATCCGAAGGAAACTGCTACTTCTAGGCTCGAAGTGGCTTTCTAGGGATTAACTCCTTATATCTCCAGTGTTTAGGGAATTGAAACAATGCATGTATATCATCGACGAGATTATGCTTGAAAGCATACAGTTTGCAATTATGAGTATTTCATTTTCGTCATCCTCCCTCAAATCATGCTAACAACAGTTGATAAAGTGGAGTGAATAAATGTGTCAGTGATTATGATAAAAAAGAGTGAATACAACATAACTAATTCAAAAACATGCATAAACAATACATTAATAAAAACCAAGTACGAATGGCAATTGTTCAAAGCATACAGTACTTAAACAAACAAAGACAAAGTACAAGAAAGGCGAGATATGAAATGGCAACATGACTGCCTTCTTCGGGGAATGGACTTGACTTGACTGGATTTTATCTAATGCTGGCACTAATTGGCCGGTGGCATTGGATTATTGATGACATTTGGAGACTTCCCGTTGAAGTTGATAGCATCCCTGTCAATCATGTCTTGAATTTTGTGCTTGAAAGCCATGCAATTCTCAATGGTGTGACCTAGAGCACCCTTATGAAACTAACAATGAGTATTTGCATCGTAGTCAGCAGGAATGGCAGTTGGAGGAGCCAAATCTCTTGGAATAATAGCATTTTTCTCCATCAACTGAGTGAAGATACTAGCATATGTCATTGGCAGGCAATCAAAGACTCTATCTGGCCTCTACATTCTCTGTTGGCGCTGTTGCCAAGCACCTTGTTGTTATTGAACAGCTTGCAGTTGTTGTTGCTGAAGAGGATATTGATATCCTTGTTGATTGTAGGCTTGTTGCTGAGGAGCCTGTTGCTGTGGCATTTGAGCTTGAGCTACTTGAATGGCTGGAGGATGAGGCACTGGAGCATATTGCGCAGCAACAACATACGGATATGGATAGTAAGGGATTTGATAAGGCATAGGAGCGAGAGCTTGTTGAGGAGCTTGCCCTTTCTGCACAGATACGACATTTGTTTCACCCTCTTTCTTTTTGTATCCGTTGAAAGGCTTCTTGGCACTAGCTTGGCTGTTAGAACCCCCTTGGATTTTTCCACTCTTCAACCATTCCTCAATTCTTTCACCGACAATCACTTGTGAAATCAAGATTCTCAGAGATCAACATATGTTTTGATGAAGACAAATCACTTAAGAAGGCAAAGATGATCAACCATCAGCATCAGGATAAAGACACATATTTAAGGATGTTTTCCTCAGAAGGTATAATGAGAACTTCCATTAAGTATTTGAGTCCTAATTGCTCAAATCATTAAAAATCGTTTACATTACTTTTGACACTAACACAAGCTTTTTAAATGAGAATTTTTCTAAGTTTTTGTAACTGCAATCGATTGCACTCTTAGAGCAATCGATTGCATGATCAATATTTTAACTCATTTTTTGCTTATGTTTCAGTAAGCAATCGATTGTTGCTTTGATGCAATCGATTGCATGCTTAAAATTTCTCAATTTGTCACTTCTGTTTTGAAGTGCAATCGATTGGTCTGAAAGGTGCAATCGATTGCTCTATTGAAAATTTGAATTTTCAAGTGTTTTTGTGAAGGTGCAATTATTTGGGCTCTTTGCGAAATCGATTTCTCACTTAATGTTTTTGAAAAATCTTTCTGAAAAATTGCATCTCTTCAATCAAATTTCTGTGGAATGTTTCCTTTGAAACATGACAATTGTTCATCAATTTTTCTGGAGATTTGCATATTTTTCTTAAGATGTGTTTATGTAATATAAATACCTAACTCTTTCAAAATTCAAATAACCTCTTTCAATAAAAAAACTCTTTAACATACTTTTCAGTTTCCACATCTAAATCAGAAACAATTTTGACAAAGAATTTTCTGCATAAATTTCATATCCTTTGAAAAGAAAATTCTTGAGCAATAAGTATTAGAAACTTGTGGAATTTCCCATTGAAAGAGAAGATCAATCTCAGCATTGATAAACAACTGTATACATTGTTACAAATCATTACAAAAATCAGATTGTATTTATTTCCCCTTGCTGTTCAGGATTGTTGAAAGCAAGTGTGTGCATTGGAGAGGATTGTTCTCATTGCACTTAGTGTTCAGATCTTAAAGGTGTTTAAGAGTCTTTGATCTCCCTATAGGTTAGAAAGAAAAGTTGTACACTGATCCTAACTATAGTGAAATCTCTTTTGAGTCGAAAGGGGAGTGGAGTACCCTCGGAGTGTGAGGGGAACCACTATAATTTCATGTGTCTCTTTTACTTTCTGCCTTTACAAGCTTTCATAACATCACTCCGCTAAAAGAAAGTAACATAACTCTCTTAAAACCAGAAAATTTCAAAAGAACCTAATTCACCCCCTCCCTCCCCCCCCCCCCCCCTCTTAGGCGCAATTCTTACTTACAATTGGCATCAGAGCATGTTTAGGTAACCTGTTCCTAATCGATCCTGTATGGCTTCCGCAAATAACAAAGGTGTATTCAAAGACGGTGGTAGTAGCAACAAGCCTCCACTGTTTTGTGGTGAATACTTTGATTTCTGGAAAATTCGTATGAAGGCTCACTTAGAAGCACATGGAGATAAAATCTAGGAGGATGTTCAAAATGGTCTGTTTGTTCCTACAACGGTCGTTAACGGTGTAGGACCAACAAAGCTTAAAGCCTCATGGGATGATGATGATAAGAAAAAGGTTCTCTATGACAAAAAGGCAATCAATCTCCTACAAAGTGCACTAAGTATGGATGAGTTCCTTCGCATCTCAACATGTACAACAACAAAGGAAATTTGGGACACTTTAGTGGAAACACATGAGGGAACCATTGAAGTTAAAAGATCAAGGTTGAACATGTTGAGTCAAGAATACGAGTTATTCAGAATGCAGCCAGGAGAATCAATTCTTGATTTGCAGAAAAGATTCGTGCACTTGACAAATCATCTTATAGCACTCGTAAGACATTAACTAATGATGAATTAAATCTTAAAGTGCTTAGATCTTTATCTAGAGAATGGCAGCCCAAGGTGATAGCAATTTCTGAAAAGAAAAACCTAGCCACGATGACATCCGCCACATTGTTCGAAAAACTTTAAGAATATGAAACAGAACTTGGGCGATTGGAGAAACATGAGAATCAAGAGAAGAAATCTAAAAGCATTGCATTAAAGGCTGATTCCAAAGAAGTATAAAAAGCAGACGATCCGGTTGAAGATGAAAACTTCATGCTTCTTGTAAAAAGGTTAGGAAAATATTTTGGTTCTAAAAATAATATTGGGAATTTTGACATATGAAAAGGAAGAAGTTTTTGAAAAGGAAAGAGAAAGAGGCGTCAACATCCACACAAGATATCAAATGCTATGAATGTGGAAAATTAGGACACATCAAACCAAACTGTCCTAAACTCTCCAAGAACGATGTCTCTAAAAGCAAAAAGGGATTCAAGAAAAATAAAGCATATGTAGCATGGGAAGATAACGAGATAAGCTCCTCATCAGAATCAGATAGTGATCAAAGCACAAATCTAGCACTAATGGCCTCACATCATTCTGATGATGAAGACGACAAGGTTAGTAATAATTTTTTAATTTATGATAATGATGCTCAATGGGCAATCGATGAACTTCTGAGTGAATGCAAAATTCTGTATAAAACTAATTCATCACAAAAGAATCAAATTTCAACTCTAGAAGAAAAAATTGAAACTATGGAAAAGAATTTCAAAAATGAAAAACAGAAATTGATTAGTGATCAAAAATAGAATTTTGTATGCACAAAGTGTGAGTCACTTTCTTTTCAAATTGTCCAATTAAAAAGAGTTCTTGAAAGGTATGAATTGGATTAGAGGGTGTTCTTAACCAACAAAGATTTTCAATTGATAAAAGTGGAGTTGGTTACTCAAAATTTTCTAAACCAAGTTCCAACAAAACCATCTTTGTTAAAGCTAGTGAACAACCTCCAAAAGAGAAAGTGGTCAAGCCTAAAGTGGTTCATCAATACCCCAAGAAGAAGGTTGTTAATAAGAAAAAACCTTATCCTTCTAGATACAAGAGTAATTTTGAGCCCACTTGTTTTTATTGTGGTATTAAAGGCCATACACCTAATCCATATTATGTGAGAAACTTTAGTGTTGCAAAGGGGCATTATGTGTGGGTCAAGAAAGGCACTAACTATGAAGGACCCAAGGCAAATTGGGTACCTAATGAAACTTAATCTTGTTTTGTAGGTATGCTTTAAGACCTCCTCATATCAGTGGTATCTTGATAGTGGATGTTCAAGGCATATGACGGGTGACATTACCAAATTTTCACATCTAATGCTTAAGGTCAAAGGATTTGTAACCTATGGTGATAACAACAATGGAAAAATCCTTGGCATAGGCAGCATTGGTGCACCACCTTTTACAACCATAGAAGATGTCCTTTATGTAGAAGGCCTAAAGCATAACCTACTTAGCATTAGTCAGCATTGTGACAAAGGTTTCAGAATCAACTTCACTAAAGATGAATGTTTGATAGAAAACAAATTCACTTCTGAGGTAATGTTAAAAGGTAATAGAATCAAGAATATTTTTATGATTTCCCTTGATAACATATCTTTGAAGGATAAGTGTCTTATGACGAACAACAACGACTCTTGGTTATGGCACAAAAGATTTGCTCACATTCATCTGGAGAATTTGAACAAATTGATCAAACATGACTTAGTTGTTGGTCTTCCAAAGATCAAATTCATCAAAGATAAATTGTGTGGCGCATGCCAAAAAGGGAAACAAACCAAATCAACTTTCACATCCAAAAATGTGGTGTCCACAACTAGGCCACTACAACTGTTACACATGGATCTCTTCGGACCGTCAAGAACAAAAAGTTTTGGAGGTAATGTTTATGCATTAGTAATTGTTGATGACTTCTCTAGATATACATGGACTTTCTTCTTAGTGCAGAAAAGTGAAGCTTTCAAGGCATTCAAGAAGTATGCAAAACAGATTCAGAATGAGAAGTCACTTTCAATTGTCTCCATTAGAAGTGACCACGTGATAACACGAAATCATATAGATATTTTCATGCATAATTAAACTAAAGTCTAACCGTTTTCGATCCGATTTCGGGTTATTTCCATGTATTTGTCTGATGTTTTTGCAGGTATTCAACGATCACGTCTAAACAAGGCAACATGAAGAAAAGAAGCAATCCCAGATGAAATATGGACGAAAAAGGAGTGAAAACACAATGAAAAGCGCAACAGACAGTTTTTGCTGATGTGACGATCGTCACAGATGCATGACGACCGTCACACGGGTGACGACCGTCACACCTTGTGACGACCGTCATGCAGGCAAAAACGCCCCACTCAGATTACACGTCAAAAGAGCAGTTCCAATTCCCATTAAATGGTCCACTACTCCCTAAATTATTTGCCTCAAGGTCCATCATCCTCAGAGGTAACCGTTGGAATTCCACTTCTATAAAAAGGGAAGCAGGGGACTTCAAAAAGGGAGTTGCATTCATACCACGAAGTGCTGCCAAATTTAATTTCCAGAGCAAATTTATTTTCAGTTATTATTTGTATCCATTTCTCCAGTTTTATTTGTATCCCTTTCCTTTATTTCCCTTTCCATTCTACTCATTCCCATTTCCTCTCTTCTGTAATTGTTACTGCACTGTACGATCGAATTGGAACTAAAGACAGAATCCTGCCAACATCTGTGGAGGATCTGCCCAAAGGCCAATTGGCATTATTTACAGGTTTTCATTTTGATCGACTTCTATTTTATCATAATGCAATTTATTATTTATTATTATTATTTATGTTTTGCTTTTCCAAATTCCATGTCTAGCTAAACTTCGGTAATCGATATGTAGTAATAATTCGAATGGGATTTGATAACTCTTGTTTGAAAACTTTCTTTTCACAAAAATAACTTATGGTCTAAGTGTTTAAAAATTGATTTACGAAATAAACTTCGTCGCGAAAGCGAGAACTTATTTTAAAGTAGTTTTGCCACGAAAGTGGGAAATTAATTAAGATACGAACCAACAAGCGAAAGCTGCGGTAAGGTCAGATAGTAAACACTAGGCATTTGTTTTAATAACAGCGAAAGCACTTTAAAACGAATTAGAACTTAGAGATTTCCAAAAAGTAATTTTAACCCCGAACGGAATACGAAAGTGTACGTAAGGCCCTTAGGATTATGATTAGCGTCAATAACCATTGTGAGACGAGAGTCTTCAAATCTCCATTTTCTGCTTAAATGAACTGTGAAAAATATTTCATACACCAGTAACTTATCAAATCCCTGAAGAACACAATTACTACGTATCGATTCAATTAATTAAAATCTAAATAGTAATCTTAGTTTCCCCTTTTAGTGACAATCTTATTCCCTTAAAACATATTCTACCTAGCTAAACATAGTAACTCCCGAGAACACTAGTTTGATTACGAGTCCCTGTGGGATCGATATCTTTTATTACTACGCGATAGACTGTGCACTTGCAGTTAGTTGTATTAGACATAGAAAGTCGCGGTCAAGTTTTTGGCGCCGTTGTCGGGGACCCGTTTAGTCAATAGTGTAACCTTCTGTTACGCCGTATAGACTAGGTAAACAATTTTCATTTTTCCTTTACTAGTGCTGTCGATTGTATGCCAAGTGATCGCCCACAAAGCGATATCTTGAAACCTTCAGTCGCAGAACTAGAACGCTTCTTACATCTAAGAAGCCGAATCGTTGAGTACCAACTCAAACATAACATTCTCGATCCTCTCACTCCCATTCCCAAATCCGAAGAAGAACCAACGATGGCTGAAGGACCTCCGAACAAACCGCTGAAGGCATACGCTACACCATCTCAGATGGAGCCTAGAAGTAGCATTGCTGCCCCAGCTATTACCCGAAATGATTTTGAGCTGAAACCATCATTGATGTCGGCTGTACAACAAAACCAATTCTCAGGAAACGCAACTGAGGATCCGAACGAACATCTAACGAAGTTTGTACAATACGCAGACACAGTGAAGGCAAATGGAGTAACTCCATACGCGATAAGACTTCGTCTTTTCCCATTCTCTCTTAGAGACAGAGCATGGACATGGTTACAATCGTTACCATCCAACTCTGTTACGATGTGGGAGCAATTGAAGAACGTCTTCTTAGCGAGATATTTTCCACCAAGCAAAACTGCTATGCTTAGAGCTCAAATCAACGGATTTCGACAGAAAGATACTGAATCTCTCTACGAAGCATGGGAACGATTCAAAGATATGATGAGAACATGTCCTCACCACGGTCTAGAAGACTGGGTGACAATCCATACTTTCTATAATGGGCTTCTATACAATACTAGATTGACAATAGACGCTGCCGCGGGCGGTGCACTTATGGATAAGCCATACGATGAAGCCTATCAATTAATAGAAAACATGTCACAAAACCATTGCCAATGGGGAGGTGAACACACTCCAAATGAGAAAACCTCAGCGAAAGGTGGGATGTACGAAATCAGCAGCCTTGAAAAGTTCAATGCTAAAGTAGATGCTCTAGCACAGAAGATTGATAGTCTGACCGTTAACCCCACTGCAACTGTCGCTGCAGTAACTCCAAATTGCGAGTTATGCGGAAGCACCACTCATAATGCACCCGAATGCCCATTGCTAGCCGGAATCCCGCCAGACCAGGTAAATTATGCTCAAGGAAATCCCTACGCAAATACATACAACCCAGGTTGGCGAAATCATCCAAACTTTTCTTACAAAAGCGAAAATGCATTGCAAATGCCTACTGCTCCGCAAGGATATCAAAAACCAGCTGCTCAGAATGCACCTAGGAAATCAAACCTCGAAATGATGATGGAAAAGTTCATAGCTACTCAAGCTCAAACGAACAAAGAGTTCCTGAATCAAAACATACACACTAGCGAGCAAATTAAACAGTTGACAGGAAAAGTAGACGCTTTAGCCACCCACAACAAAATGTTAGAAACTCAGATATCACAAGTGGCTCAACAGCAAGCATCTGCTGCCGCACCTGCTGGCACATTTCCTGGACAACCCGAACAGAATCCCAAAGGCCAAGCAAATGTTGTGATACTAAGAAGTGGAAAAGAATTGGACGAACCGATCGATCCGAGGACCGAAAACTCAGCCATGCAACAGAAACCAACTGAACAAGCAGAAAAGGAATCTGAGTTAGAGAAGAAGGAGGACAACGAGAAGGAGGATACCGCAAGTGAAAAAACTCAAGCACCTCCAGCGCCATATAAACCACCTATCCCTTATCCGCAAAGACTAATAAACTCTAAAACTTCAGGACAGTTTAAGAAATTTGTAGAGCTCCTTAAACAGCTGAATATTACTATTCCTTTTACAGAAGCGATAACTCAAATGCCGTCATACGCCAAATTTCTCAAAGAAATCCTGTCAAATAAGAGAAAGATCGAGGATAACGAAACAGTTACACTTACTGCAGAGTGTAGCGCTATTATTCAGAACCGCATGCCTCCTAAATTAAAAGACCCAGGTAGTTTCTCCATACCCTGCGTCATAGGAAAGTTCGTAATAGATAAAGCTCTATGCGATTTAGGAGCCAGTATCAGTGGTATGCCCTTATCTATATGCAAAAAGCTGAATATGGGAGACCTCAGGCCAACCAAAATGTCCGTACAATTAGCTGACAGATCAGTAAAATACCCCGTCGGAATACTGGAGAACGTTCCAGTACGCATAGGACAATTCTACATCCCAACCGACTTCATAATCATGGACATCAAGGAGGACACTGTAACCCCAATTATCCTAGGAAGACCATTCCTAGCTACAGCCGGAGCGATTATAGACGTAAAGAAAGGAAGGTTAACATTCGAAGTAGGAGAAGAAAAGATAGAGTTCATTCTCACCAAGTTCTTACAAGCACCAGCAATAGACGATACCTGCTATTTAGTAGACGAAATTGACGAATGCATAAGAGAACTTGAAAATGAGGAGACCACGTATTCTGAAATAATAAAGATTCAAATACCTGACATTTCTGAAGACGACAATTGGCGTAAATCGTATAAAGACGACAGCCTAAGCGAAAGCTTAGCACTGACCCCAAACCATATGCCAGGTCCGAAGAACCCATCTTTGGAGCTTAAAACCCTACCCAAAAACCTCAGATATGAATTTCTAGACGATGAACTAAAAAGACCAGTGATAGTCAACGCCGACTTAGGACAACCAGAAACCGAAAAGTTATTAGAAGTCCTAAAGAAGTACCCCACCGCGTTAGGCTATAACATAAGCGATTTAAAAGGTATAAGCCCTTCGATCTGTATGCATCGAATTACAATAGAGGAAGACTCTAAAACTTCTCGAGAGCATCAGAGAAGACTAAACCCCATCCTGAGCACTGTAGTCAGAGATGAAGTAAAGAAATTACTAGATGCAGGAATCATCTATCCGATCTCCGATAGTGAATGGGTTAGCCCAGTTCATGTCATACCAAAGAAAGGAGGAGTCACAGTAGTTAAAAACGAAAAAGGCGAATCGATAACAAAAAGAGTCGTGACTGGAAGTAGGATGTGTATTGATTATAGGAAGCTTAACAAGGCTACGCGCAAAGATCACTTCCCGCTACCCTTCATAGACCAAATGTTGGAAAGATTAGCCAAACATTCATATTTCTGCTATCTAGATGGTTACTCAGGATTCTTCCAAATTCCCATCCATCCTGATGACCAAGAAAAGTCTACATTCGCCTGTCCTTACGGTACTTTTGCTTACCGTCGAATGCCGTTCGGACTCTGTAACGCTCCAGCAACCTTCCAAAGATGCATGATGGCAATCTTCGCAGATTTCATAGACGACATTATGGAAGTGTTTATGGACGATTTCTCGGTATGTGGACAAAGTTTCGAAGGATGCTTACAAAACTTAGAAATGGTACTAGAACGTTGCGTAAAAGTAAACCTCGTCCTAAATTGGGAGAAATGCCATTTTATGGTCCAACAAGGAATAGTTCTAGGACACGTCATATCAGATAGAGGGATTGAGGTAGACAAAGCTAAAATAGAGATTATAAAAGATCTCCAACCTCCAAAATCCGTACGAGAAATACGGAGTTTTCTAGGACATGCCGGTTTCTACAGAAGATTTATAAAAGATTTCTCGAAAATCACAAAACCTTTGACCGGCCTGTTAATGAAAGATGTTGAGTTCGTCTTCGACGACGACTGTTTAAAAGCATTCGAAACATTGAAA
This sequence comes from Lathyrus sativus, assembly GCA_963859935.3. Classification (NCBI taxonomy): domain Eukaryota; kingdom Viridiplantae; phylum Streptophyta; class Magnoliopsida; order Fabales; family Fabaceae; genus Lathyrus; species Lathyrus sativus. Next base: position 552,380,377 of record OZ012740.1, on the reverse strand, counting down.
TCAGCCCTTATCACCGCACCAATCATGCAACCACCAGACTGGAGACTACCGTTTGAAATCATGTGAAACGCGAGTGATTACGCTGTAGGCGCAGTTCTAGGACAAAGGAAGGACAAGAATCTCCATGCCATCTACTATGCCAGTAGAACCTTAGATCCTGCCCAAATGAACTACGCTACCACAGAAAAGGAACTTCTAGCAGTTATATTTGCGCTTGACAAATTTCGTTCTTACTTAGTAGGAGCAAAAATTATAATATACACAGACCACGCTGCCATAAGGTACCTAATAAGCAAAAAGGATGCCAAACCAAGATTATTGAGATGGATCCTGTTACTACAAGAGTTTGACTTAGAAATCAAATATAAGAAAGGAACCGAGAACGTTGTTGCGGATCACTTATCCCGAATAGAAGGCATCAGACACGAACCAGTACCGATAAATGACGATTTCTCGTACGAACGTCTGATAGCCAAATTAGAAAGTGACGTACCCAACTCAATCTCGGAAGATCCAGAATTCGAAAAAGCCGTAGAAGCCGTCTATGCCCAAGTCACATTACCTTGGTATGCTGACATCGTTAATTACCTCGCTGCGGGCGTGCTTCCACCAGATCTTACTTATCAGCAAAAGAAGAAATTCTTCCACGATCTGAAACACTATTATTGGGACGAACCCCTACTCTTCAAGAGAGGGGCCGACAACATATATCGTCGCTGTGTCCCAGAGGAAGAAATAGAAAATATTATTTCCCAATGCCACTCAGCACCATATGGTGGTCATGCTAGTACATCCAAGACGTGCGCTAAGATTCTCCAAGCCGGCTTATTCTGGCCTAATCTCTGGAAAGACGTTCACATCGTTGTGCAAAAGTGTGATAGATGCCAACGAACTGGCAACATCTCACGACGCGATGAAATGCCTCAGAAAGGAATCTTAGAGGTAGAAGTCTTCGACGTTTGGGGAATAGATTTCATGGGACCTTTCCCACCTTCTTTTGGAAATAACTACATACTCGTCGCTGTCGATTACGTGTCTAAATGGATAGAAGCCATAGCTGCTCCAACAAATGACGCACGAGTAGTAATCAAACTCTTCAAGAACACAATCTTTCCTAGATTCGGTGTACCCAGACTCGTCATTAGTGACGGAGGATCTCACTTCATATCACGAATATTCGATAAACTTCTTTCTAGATATGGAGTCAAGCACCGAGTAGCTACACCTTATCATCCGCAAACTAGCAGACAAGTAGAGGTCTCAAACAGAGAAATAAAACAGATCTTGGAAAAGACTGTCGCTACCTCGAGAAAAGATTGGTCATCAAAGCTACAAGAAGCTTTATGGGCTTATAGGACCGCATTTAAGACACCAATAGGTACTACCCCCTATAAATTAGTTTACGGTAAATCCTGCCATCTCCCTGTAGAGTTAGAGCATAAGGCCTTCTGGGCCATTAAGACACTCAACTTCAACTACACCGAGGCAGGAGAAAAGCGAATCTTGAACTTACACGAGTTGGAAGAACTTCGATTAGACGCTTACGATAATGCCCGTATCTACAAAGAACGAACTAAAAAGTGGCATGATAAACGTTCAATCAGGAAACAATTCAGTGTGGGAGACATCGTATTGCTTTTTAATTCACGATTAAAACTCTTCCCAGGAAAACTAAAATCTAGGTGGTCTGGACCCTATGAAGTGACTAAAGTACTTCAGAGTGGAGCTGTCGAAATTACCGACAAGACAAATGCACCGTTTATCATAAACGGGCAACGTCTAAAACATTACAATAAGAACGACAACAATCCTCAAATTAGCAATATAACATTGCTTGAGCTTCCGGCTCAAACACCAGAATAGCTTTTCACCAAGCTACCGTCAGGCTTTAGACGTTAAAAACAGCGCTTATTGGGAGGCAACCCAAATTCCCCTCGTTATTGCATTTCATTTTTCCTTAAAAATTCTACTTTGAAAAATCCAACAAAAATCCTAAAATTACTACTACTTTCTACTTTCGTTCATTTTCGTACTTTTATTCTTATTTTATTTTTTCCCTTTTGTCTTTTGTTTCTACCACTTTTCGTTTCTAAAAATCCTGACTTCAATATCTTGTTTTAAACTTTTCAGGATTTTTAAAGCCTTCAAAACATTTCTTCTGTTTTCTCCGAATTACCTGCGAATATGGCCGAGTACGACTTCACAAAGGTTCACTTCAGAGGACTCGCTCAGAAGGCAAGATTTGCAGCACTGACCGAAAGAGAATTCGCCTTAACGCTGTATTATGATAAGGCTACTATGGATAAACTAGGGATCACGGATAGCATTCAATACCTGTTCAATCAACTGGGTTGGGAGAACACTGCTCTGAAAACACGCTTCGCTACCTACAAGGATCTTACCTACGAATTCCTCAGTTCCTTCAGATATACACCCAACTATGGTTTTAGATCCAGCACGGAGTTGATTACTTTCCGATTGTTTGGAATGGACCAAACCCACAGCAGGATGTCACTAGCTAACCTCCTAGGATTCCCTAGCGGACCGCATGTGTTCATCAGTGCAGAAGGTGACGATATTGATTTGCAACTCGATCACTTCTGGGGTAGAATCACAGGCGACTATCACCCTGAACCAGACAGAATGTACAATGATGACATTCATAACCCAGCCTTTAGATACTTCCATAAGATACTAGCTCACACCTTGTTTGGAAAAGAAGAAAATATTACCACAGTGTCTAAGGAAGAGTTATTCATCATGTTCTGTGCTTCTCAGGGATGAACAGTAAATGCAGTGCCTTTCATGATGAGATCCTTCAAACGCCTCACGCTGGAACCTCAGACACCTATTCTTATAGGAGGACTAGTAACAATGATTGCCCACGAGCTTGGCCTTAGATTCCATTTAAATGCCAGCACTCGTTTTGGTACCATCAGACCCATGAACATTCAATTCTGCTTTAACAGGCACATCTTAGGAACTATGGGACCTGGACCGTACGAGTATCTTATTAACGAAAAACCAGTACAGCTATTCACACTGCCTGATCACCTGATGATAAGCATCCACAACAAGGATAACTGGCTCTACGAATTGGATGAGCCTATGGGACCTCCTTCACCACAGTCAACACCCCAGGACTATATGTATGACAGTGACCACATCTCTGAGGCACACGACTACATGTACTATGAGGACGCCGCCTCTGAAACAGAAGTAGACCCTATGACTCCTCCACACTACAATACTTATCCTGAGCCTATCCCTGAGGAAACCACCGAAAAAATGGATGCCGTGTTACTCAGATTGGACGACGTTGATAAAGCTCTGACTAACGTAAAAGCTGATATCGCAGGCATGCACAGTGACCTGGTAGGCTTCATGGATCTAGTCTGCGACCAACTCGACTACTATTCACAGAAATTCGAGAAATTGAAGGCACGAAAAGATTAGTTATTAGCTCGTAGCAGTAGTCTCAGTTTAGTCTAGTCTAGTTTAGTTTAATTTACTCATTTGGAATTTTCACATTGTTCGTTTCATTATGTACTACATACAATTGTTTCCATTTTATGTTATTTCAATTCTAGTTTTGTTCAATTATTCTGTTTTCGCATTATTTATTGATTGTTGGCTGTTATATTACATCACCGTAGCAATACTACGCTTTAAAATCACCACGAGTACGCCCTCAGAGCAAAATTCTGCGTTCTGCAGATTTTGCTGCTGTGACGACCGTCACAGCCCCATGACGAGCGTCACACGGGTGACGACCGTCACACCCTTGTGACGACCGTCACGCAGCCCAGAACTGCAATCTGATATAACAGGGGTCGTGTTCCCCTCCACTCCCCCCATTATCACTTTCAAACTTCCAAAATTCATACCCCACTACGATTTTCGTCCTCCCCAATTGAACTATAAACCTCAACTCCAAATTCAACCTCCAAACCACCGTTCTGTCATTTTTCCCTCTCCGCCGAAAAACCCCAAAACCTCTGAAACCTCTCCATCTTCAACAATGGCCGGAAACGCAGATATCAGCAACATTTCCTTCCCTGAGGGCGAGTTAGGCGAGAGACAACGAGCACAGTACACTGCATTTCATCAGAGGTCGCTCCAGCCAACTTACTACCCGCACCTTCCATCACTTACGGAGCTCGGACTCCTCGAAGGTGTAACCTGGATGCTTCAACGAGCAGGCATCTGGAACCTCTGCTCCAACCCCCAGCCGACCTACGAACAGCTCACCCTTGAGTTCTTGAGTTCGTTCTCATACATCACCAGCAGCGGCGAACTCAACCAGCACTCAGGTGCCGCTTGCTTCCGGATGTTTGGCGTTAATTATCAGATGCACCAAAACCAGATTGCCGGCATCCTACAGCTACCCCGCGGCGACAACGCTCATCGCCGCATCACTGATCAGTTCCAGCACGAAGCCTTCACGCTGTGGTATCAGTTGACCGGCCTAAATGCCGATGGTTGGGACTCCCTGCACGCCACTCACATCCATAACCCCGCCATCAGGTACTTTCACGGAGCGTTGAGCAACACCATCTTCGCAAGAGACAGCAACCACAAAGTGAACTCCAAGGAGCTCTTCTTTCTGCATTGCGTCTTCAACAATGAACCCGTCAACGCTGCCCCGTTTCTGCTGGCTCACATTCAGGCCAACTGCAACCGTGGCTCGAAGCCATTCTACTTTGGCGGGATTGTCACGGCGATTGCACTTGGGCTGAACCTTGGCGACCGCCTCCAGCCCATCCCCTCGGTGTTCCTTGACACCGACCACTGCAGGGCCTCCCATCTCATCCGCTCCCGAGCTTACGGGAAATATTATACAGTTGTGCGTGGCAAGACAGTCCGAAGCATCATCCTTCCGTCCCGCACCCGCATCCATCCTGAGGACCGTACCAACTGGTTGTTCGACCTCACTGCCCCTCCTGCTACCGCTGTTCCTACTCAGGAACCCACTCATGATTCCGAAGATGAAATCCAAGCTGAGTTGGACAAGTCCGAGCAGCCAGAGGCATCGCAGCCTCCCCCTCCAGTAGGTACATCATCCCGCCGCCGCCGTCACCATCCCGTGCCCGACTACACCGAAGAGGACCTCCGTCGCTCCCTAGACCAGCAGGCACAGATACTCACGATGCTGCAGCAGCAGAACCAGCGAGCTGACCAGTTCGAAGCTTGGCACCGGACTCAAATGCAACAACTTCACACCGGCCAAGCTACGATCACTGAGAGTCTAGCGAATCTGACCCTGCAGGTCGAAGGACTCCGAGACACGGTCTACCACACTGGATCCATGAGCTATGAGGACAGAGTAGCCCTTGCTAGAGCCAGAGGACGCCAGCGTGGACGTGACAGGCCCCGGGACTAGATTTTTATTTTTTTCCTTCATTGTTTACTATATTTCAGTTCTTTGCATTTTCATTTTCAGTTGTATCTCCCTCTCGCATGCTTCAAGAATCAGTGAGGACACTGATCGAGATAGTGTGGGAGCGGAGCCTTATTTCCACTGTATTTTGAACTTCCCTTATTTCATGTATTTCCATTTCACTGCACTTTGAATTCTGGTAATATCTATTTTTACACTTTCTATTTCTAGCAAATAAAGCGCGTCTATATATTTTTCACGTTACGCAAACAATCCCCACATTATTCAACGTAAACAAAAAAAAACTTTCATTTGTTCCTCAAAAGCAAAAGCATCACGAGAATGCACCTGAGTTCAAACCGAGTTTTGAAACTCCGAGGAAATGACAGTTCTAACAAAACCAGTATCCTCCAGACACCTTAGATCTCTAGTTTATGCGAGTCGGTTCACCACCTACGTGTACCAAAGTCTCAAGTGTCTACGCAAACTCAACCCCAAGTAGTTTATACTAGCAATCAGCACCATCCTAAAAACACTTCTAAGCGAGCGACCGATGCAAATAAGTGTATGATCTCCAAAAAGATGAAAAATCATGAAAAGAGAGCTAAAAAGCCCAAGAATATAAGATACGTTTCCTTCTAAGTTAGGTGCTCCTCACCCGAGCATTTAGCCCAACGGCACGAAAAACTCATTGAAAAATCAATGACACCAAATTATGATCAATGAAGAAGATCAAAAAACAAAAAACGAGATCATATTCACTAACAGGTCGACTTGCCATGAAAGTGTGCGGACAACGGGCTTCATGTGATTGCGCTAGAACAAACAGGGTGAACTTGCCACGAGAACCTTGACACCAAGATACGGTAGCATGACTGAGACCGATTTGCATAAAAAGGAGACCTCCGGAGACTCGTAGTCCAGTGTCGTCATGATACTCGTCTTGTTCCTACCAAGAATCCCAGTTTTTCCAAACTCTGCGAACGAAGAAGCAGCCTCGTGCTTGCCGACTTTTCCACGTTTTACTTGAGGACAAGCAAAGATTCAAGCTTAGGGGAGTTTGATAACACGAAATCATATAGATATTTTCATGCATAATTAAACTAAAGTCTAACCGTTTTCGATCCGATTTCGGGTTATTTCCATGTATTTGTCTGATGTTTTTGCAGGTATTCAACGATCACGTCTAAACAAGGCAACATGAAGAAAAGAAGCAATCCCAGATGAAATATGGACGAAAAAGGAGTGAAAACACAATGAAAAGCGCAGCAGACATTTTTTGCTGATGTGACGACCGTCACAGATGCATGACGACCGTCACACGGGTGACGACCGTCACACCTTGTGACGACCGTCATGCAGGCAAAAACGCCCCACTCAGATTACACGTCAAAAGAGCAGTTCCAATTCCCATTAAATGGTCCACTACTCCCTAAATTATCTGCCTCAAGGTCCATCATCCTCAGAGGTAACCGTTGGAATTCCACTTCTATAAAAAGGGAAGCAGGGGACTTCAAAAAGGGAGCTGCATTCATACCACGAAGTGCTGCCAAATTTAATTTCCAGAGCAAATTTATTTTCGGTTATTATTTGTATCCATTTCTCCAGTTTTATTTGTATCCCTTTCCTTTATTTCCCTTTCCATTCTACTCATTCCCATTTCCGCTCTTCTGTAATTGTTACTGCATTGTACGATCGAGTTGGAACTAAAGACAGAATCCTGCCAACATCTGTGGAGGATTTGCCCAAAGGCCAATTGGCATTATTTACAGGTTTTCATTTTGATCGACTTCTATTTTATCATAATGCAATTTATTATTTATTATTATTATTTATGTTTTGCTTTTCCAAATTCCATGTCTAGCTAAACTTAGGTAATCGATATGTAGTAATAATTCGAATGGGATTTGATAACTCTTGTTTGAAAACTTTCTTTTCACAAAAATAACTTATGGTCTAAGTGTTTAAAAATTGATTTACGAAATAAACTTCGTCGCGAAAGCGAGAACTTATTTTAAAGTAGTTTTGCCACGAAAGTGGGAAATTAATTAAGATACGAACCAACAAGCGAAAGCTGCGGTAAGGTCAGATAGTAAACACTAGGCATTTGTTTTAATAACAGCGAAAGCACTTTAAAACGAATTAGAACTTAGAGATTTCCAAAAAGTAATTTTAACCCCGAACGGAATACGAAAGTGTACGTAAGGCCCTTAGGATTATGATTAGCGTCAATAACCATTGTGAGACGAGAGTCTTCAAATCTCCATTTTCTGCTTAAATAAACTGTGAAAAATATTTCATACACCAGTAACTTATCAAATCCCTGAAGAACACAATTACTACGTATCGATTCAATTAATTAAAATCTAAATAGTAATCTTAGTTTCCCCTTTTAGTGACAATCTTATTCCCTTAAAACATATTCTACCTAGCTAAACATAGTAACTCCCGAGAACACTAGTTTGATTACGAGTCCCTGTGGGATCGATATCTTTTATTACTACACAATAGACTGTGCACTTGCAGTTAGTTGTATTAGACATAGAAAGTCGCGATCACCACGGTGGAGAATTCCAAAACGCTCTATTTGAAGAATTCTGCAAGGAAAATGGAATCTCACACAGTTTCTCTGCACCAAGAACTCCACAGCAAAATGTTGTCATAGAAAGAAAGAATCGGTCGTTGGTAGAACTTGCAAGAACAGTGCTTAGTGATTCAAACCTTCCTAAATATTTTTGGGCAGATGCAGTAAGCACAACGTGTTTTATAAGTAATCGTGTGAACATCAGACCAATTCTCAAGAAAACCCCCTATGAACTGTTCAAAGGAAGAAAACCAAACATATCCTTCTTCCATATATTCAGGTGTAAATGCTTTGTCTTGAACAATGACAAAGATAATCTCGGTAAGTTTGACGAGAAATCCGATGAAGGTATTTTTCTCGGCTATTCTCTCTCAAGTAAGGCTTTTAGAATTTTCAACAAAAAAACTTTAACTATTGAAGAATCTATGCATGTTTCTTTTGATGAATATAACCCCTCTAAGGAGGATGATATTATTGTTAATGATGATGATGATGTAGTAGAAACCTCTCAAGAAAACACTCTCAAAGATATTGCAAGTGATCAACCAAAACAACGGCAAGAGGATTCACAGCAAAACGAAGTACACAATGATCTACCGAAAGAATGGAGAACTCATAGAGATCACCTGATCGATAAAGTCATTGGTGATATCAGTCAAGGTGTTACAAAAAGATTAAATCTCAAGGATGCTTGTCTTAACATGGCATTTGTTTCGCAAATTGAACCGGCCAAAATCGATGAAGCCTTAGGCGATGATCAATGGATAATAGCTATGCAAGAAGAACTGAACCAGTTTGAAAGAAATCAAGTTTGGAATCTTGTCCCTAGGCCGAACAACAAGCATATCATTGGAACAAGATGGGTCTTTAAGAACAAACTCGATGAAAATTGTATTATAGTTCGGAACAAAGCAAGATTGGTCGCCCAAGGATACAACCAAGAAGAAGGAATCGATTTTGACGAAACATTCGCTCCAGTTGCAAGATTGGAAGCAATTAGACTGTTATTAGCTTATACATGTTCCATGAATTTTCAGCTTTTCCAAATGGACGTCAAAAGTGCATTCTTGAATGGATTCATAAATGAAGAAGTATATGTCAAACAACCCCCTAGTTTTGAAGATTACAAATATCCATCTCATGTCTTCAAATTAAAGAAAGCTCTCTATGGATTGAAACAAGCACCAAGAGCATGGTACGATCGACTTAGCAATATCTTATCTGACAAAGGCTTTGAAAAGGGAAAAGTAGACAAAACTTTGTTCATCAAGAAAATAAAAGAAGATACTCTCTTGGTACAAGTATATGTTGATGACATCATCTTCGGTTCAACCAACACCAAGTTATGCGAAGAATTCTCATCCATAATGCAAGGGGAATTTGAAATGTCTATGATGGGAAAAATGAACTACTTTCTTGGACTTCAGATCAAGCAACTCGAGAATGGGATCTTTATCAATCAATCAAAATACTGCAAAGAATTATTAAAGAAGTTTGATATGGACAATTGCAAGACTTTATCTACACCTATGGGATCCGGTACATATGTAGATCAAGATGAATCCGGTATGTCGGTTGATATCACAAAATATAGAGGTATGATTGGTTCCTTACTATACTTGACAGCAAGTCGCCCTAACATCATGTTTAGCGTCTGTCTTTGCGCTCGCTTTCAAGAAAATCCAAAGGAGTCTCACCTAATGGCAGTCAAGCGGATCATGAAGTATCTCAAAGGAACAACAAATGTCGGCTTATGGTATCCTAAAGGTAGTATGTGCAATTTAATTGGATATTCTGACGCGGATTATGCAGACTATAAAACTGATAGAAAAAGCACAAGTGGAACATGTCACATCCTGGGAAATGCACTGGTCTCATGGGCATGCAAGAAGCAAGCATGCGTAGCACTTAGTACGGCTGAAGTGGAGTATATAGCAGCGGGAGGTTGCTATGCGCATATACTTTGGCTCAAGCAACAACTTCGTGACTACGGACTCGACCTTGGTAGCATTCCTCTTCGCTATGACAACACAAGTGCAATTAACATAACAAAGAATCCAGTCATGCATTCAAGGACCAAGCATATCGACATACGACATCATTTTCTGCGAGATCATGTACTTCAAGGAGATATCGAAATAACATTTGTAGATACTCATAATCAGCTTGCCGATATATTCACGAAGCCTTTGGCAAAGGAATCTTTCTTCAAAATACGAAGGGAACTTGGAATTCAGGATGAAACTGAAGTTGAATCATGAAAGAACTCCATCTGTGGCATTTTTCTCAAAATTTCACTGCATGCAATCGATTGCACCTCTGTGTCAATCGATTGCTCACTGTAAGTTTTACAAATTTTATTAATTTTTGAAGCAAGCAATCGATTGCACCCCTGTGTCAATCGATTGCACTCTGTAGTTTTTGTCAAAATTCGTTTCTGTTTTGTAGAGCAATCGATTGCACCATTGTGTCAATCGATTGTACCACTGTGCCAATCGATTGCACCTACTGTAAAAATATTGTTTCTCTTTCTATTTAATAGATCCATGATTTCTTAAACTTGTCAACTATCCTATCCTTATACTTTTGACCTACCTATGACTAGCCTTTACTACTTAGTCCTTTCTCAAGACTTTGACCACTAATTCTCATATTCCCAAAGTCTTAATCATCAATGCCTTCAACTACTCATATCCCACATTAAAATTTATCTCTTCTCTTAACCATTATAAAACCCAACTTCTCATATCCTTTTTTAACCATCTCTTCCAAAAACCATCCTTCACAAATCCTAAAACTCAAATCCTCCATCATTCTCTCATGGCATCTCGCTCAAAGAGGAAGATTTCAGCACAAAGCAAAGGCAAAGGTCCAGCCTCTTCATCTTCAAAAACTCCACTTGTTCTTCAACACTTGGATGATGAACAAAGGGAAAAGTTCACTAAGTACTTTCAGAAGAAGGTTGTGCAAACACCAAAATATGGTATTCTCTCATCATTCCCTAAAGAATGTTTTTCTTTTCAAGAAACTTTGATTGCATGTGGGTTGGAACCTGTGATTTCCTCATCTGGGCCATATTATCCAGATTTGGTAAGATTGTCCTATAGCAACCTACAAATGGAAGAAGGCAAGTTGGTAACATATGTTCAAGGAAAAAGAATCTCGCTCTTCTCAAAGACACTTGGTAGGATTCTGAATATTCCAACCTATGATGGGAGACTCTATGAAGAAAACGAAGACCTCTGGCAAGCATACAACAAACGAGAATTCTATTGGAGTCTTAGCCGTATGACTGAAGCAGAATTCCATGCAAAACGTGTCAGATCCTTAGGCGGCATGAAACCCTCTCAAAACTCATGGTCGGCAGGTATCTTTAACATTGATGATCGATTGTTTCATTATTTTATGGTTTACATAATGTTCCCAAGAGCCGGAAACCACTGCATTGTGACTGATCTAGAAATGCATATTCTATACACTATTAAGCATGGAATTCAAATAAGTTGGGCTTCTTTAATCTTGGTTCACATGCGTGGAATCAATGAAAAATCCAAGTTTCTGCCATATGCATGGTTCATCACAAAGATTTTGGAACATTTTGAAGTAGAATTTGAAGGGTTTGATAAGTGTCTCATGGACTCAAGTATCAACAAAATATCAATCAAAAATGTGGACTCTCGGATAGGTGTCAAATACAACCCGGAAACGAAAACCATTATTTACCTTGGTGAAGGAATGGTTGATAATGATGAGCAAGAGAATAAAGACGATGATGATGTTCCTCCTCCTTCTGGAAATGGCCCAAATAACCAACAATTAATGGATTACATGACTCAATAGTTTGAAAATCTCAACACTTCCATCATTGACCAATACAATGCTATTCAAGAGTCAACCAACACTCGGATCACCAACTTCCAAGAAGCCGTCAACCAACAATTCTCCTATTAGTACTCTCACTTATACATTCCGCCATATGATCCTTCAAACTCGGTTGTCCCTCCAACTCGTCCATCACCTCTCCAGACAACATTTCCAAACCAACCAAACTTTGACCCCAACATGTATCTGTCATAAAAACTTTTTTTACTATGTGTTTTATGTTGTCTTTTTAAGTCATTTATGTTATTTGAATTCCGTACTTTCTAGTTTCTTTGTACTGTTTTCAATTTGCAATTTGAATTTATGACTAAGTTGGTATTTTATTTTCAAATTATTATCTATGTCTATCATCTATATATATTATTGCCTTAATCCATCTTTCCCTTCTTTTTGATAATGTCAGAAGGGGGAGAAGGATGTTACTCTTTTCTTATTTGTTGTCTTTCCTTGATCCTTAAGGTACAAATATAAGACTATTTTGAACCTCAATACAAATTCAGAACTTCTCAACTTCACATATTGAGGGGGAGAAAAACTTGTCAACTTCACAAATTGAGGGGGAGAAAAATTTGCCGGAAAGAACATTGCAACAAAAGAAGAATGCTTTGTTATCATCAAAAAGGGGGAGAATGTGAAATCAAGATTCTCAGAGATCAACATATGTTTTGATGAAGACAAATCACTTAAGAAGGCAAAGATGATCAACCATCAGCATCAGGATAAAGACACATATTTAAGGATGTTTTCCTCAGAAGGTATAATGAGAACTTCCATTAAGTATTTAAGTCCTAATTGCTCAAATCTTTAAAAATCGTTTACATTACTTTTCACACTAACACAAGCTTTTTAAATGAGAATTTTTCTATGTTTTTGTAAGTGAAATCGATTGCATGATCAATATTTAAACTCATTGTTAGCTTCTGTTTCAGTAAGCAATCGATTGCTGCTTTGATGCAATCGATTGTATGCTTAAAATTTCTCAAATCTTCACTTCTTTTTTGAAGTGCAATCGATTGGTCTGAAAGGTGCAATCGATTGCTCTATTGAAATTTTGATTTTCAAGTGTTTTTGTGAAGGTGAAATGGATTGGACTCTTTGTGCAATCGATTGCTCACTGAACGTTTTTGAAAAATCTTTCTGAAAAATTGCATCTCTTCAATCGAATTTCTGTGGAATGTTTCCTTTGAAACATGACAACTGTTCATCATTTTTTCTGGAGATTTTCATGTTTTTCTCAAGATGTGTTTATGTAATATAAATACCTAACTCTTTCAAAATTCAAATAACCTCTTTCAATAAAAAAAAATCTTTAACATACTTTTCAGTTTCCTCATCTAAATCAGAAACAATTTTCACAAAGAATTTTCTGCATAAATTTCATATCCTTTGAAAAGAAAATTCTTGAGCAATAAGTCTTAGAAACTTGTGGAATTTCCCATTGAATGAGAAGATCAATCTCAGCATTGATAAACAACTGTATACATTGTTACAAATCATTACAAAAATCAGATTGTATTTATTTCCCCTTGTTGTTCAGGACTGTTGAAAGCAAGTGTGTGCATTGGAGAGGATTGTTTTCATTGCACTTAGTGTTCAGATCTTAAAGGTGTTTAAGAGTATTTGATCTCCCTATAGGTTAGAAAGAAAAGTTGTACACTGATCCTAACTATAGTGAAATCTCGTTCGAGTTGAAATGGGAGTGGAGTGCCCTCGGAGTGTGAGGGGAACCACTATAATTTCCTATGTCTCTTTTACTTTCTGACCTTACAAGCTTTCATAACATCACTCCGCTAAAAGAAAGTAACATAACTCTCTTAAAACCAGAAAATTTCAAAAGAACCTAATTCACCTCCCCCCCCCCCCCCCCTCTTAGGCGCAATTCTTACTTATAGGAGTTTCATTTGTGAAATTGATTGCTTTTGAGTCGAGTAAATCTCGAACCTTATGCTTAAACGCTTTGCAATTGTCAATATTGTGGCCTGGAGCTCCGGAGTGGAACTCACAACTAGCATTTGCATCATAACTTGGAGGAGGTGCACCAGTGAATGACGTCAAAGTTCTCTTCTGGATAAGATGTAACTATAATAAATGCTGCAAAAGTTGAGAATAAGGCATCGGTGGTGTCTCAAATTTCCTGTTGGCCATCCTTCCCCTGTCCTGGTACCAATGAGGCGTATTAGCTTGTTGTTGTGGTACAGCCGGAATGGCTATACTAGCAACCTATTGATGATGATGAGGTTGTTCCCGACCTTTACCTCTATAGGATGATATTGCATTCGCATCTCCCTCTCTACTTTGGGTTTCCATTGTATGGCTTCTTCATCTCTCCTGATGAAGATCCTGCCCCGCTTAGTACTTTCCCCGTCTTAATACCGTTCTCTACCCTCTCTCTTGCCATCACCAAATCTGGAAAAAAAACTCCCAGACATACATGCAATTAATTTTTCATAATATGTTCCTGGCAAGGTCGCCATGAACATGTTAATCAGCTCACGCTCCACCATTGGAGGCTGCACTCTGGCTGCTAACTCTCGCCACCTCTAGGAGTACCCTTTGAACCCCTCGTTGTTTCTCTGTGATAGATTTTGCAATTGCACTCTATTCAACGCCAAATCATAGTTATATTGATAGCGACGCACAAATGTTTCCCCCAATTCTCTCCAACTTTTTATATGTGTCCTTTCTAGACCCATTTACCACTCTAGAGAAGGACCTGACAGACTGTCCTGAAAGAAATGCATCAATAACTTCTCATCATCTGAATAGGCAGACATCTTCCTGAAATAAGCCCTGAGGTGTACTCTAGGACAAGTCGTCCCTTTGTACTTATCAAAATCTGGTACTTTAAACTTTAGGGGAATCCTTACCCCTAGCACCAGTCTCAGATCTGACATATCGAGTCCCAAAGAATTTTAGTTCTCGAAGGCTTTCATCTTTTCTTCAATCAATTTGAATCTCCTATAAGCTTTTGTGGGGATCCCCACATCCAAGTCTCTTATTGAGAATACATCATCTTTGTTGTCTTCTTCCCATTGGGAACCAGCAGCTTCCTGAACAACACATACGCTAGTCCTAACGCCTCCTACATCACCCAGATTACCTCCGCCCAGGGGATTAAAAATTGTCGGAACATTGTTTCCATGAGGAATATTGCCATCAATTGGAGAATGAATAGCATTAGTCCCTCCATGCAGAATACTATTACCATTAACCTGTGCTATTAGCGACTGAACCAAGGTTCTCAGTTGTTCTTGCCCATTGGCCATACTTTGCATCATCTCCATAAACTGTGTCGTTCTGTTTATGACCTCTTGTAGCTCGTGTTGCACTTGATCCATAATTCTTTGTTGATTTCCTCTCATAGAATATCTGTGGAAGACTGAATCTGCAATCTTGTTAACTGTTGAAGAAAACCAGGCAGAGATATAAGATTGAAAGCTCCAAGAACACCTGTTATGCAAATGATGATGATAATGCAAAAATGCAAACATATGTATATCTTCCAAGGAGATCTCCCCCTCGATTCTAGTTTCACAGATAATAACAGAACAATAGAGATAAACAGAAGAACCAGAAAACCATCTCATAAATAAAATGAGAACAAAAGTCAATGTATACAAATCACCAGCAGGAAATACAACTTCATACAAGCATATGACCCCATCCAACAGATCTTGTGATGGTCAAAAACAGGAAAAGAAAAGACAACACCAAACAACCTTCAACTATTGTAGGCCTTGTACCAAGTCTGAGCTTCCTCTAACAGTTCCTTTGTATCTGGATGCTCAGGTATTGCAATCAGCTCCTGGATGATGAGATCCCTTCTGCAAATGACATCCTTCAAGCCCTGAACATAGTCCTCCTAAGCATCCTCTCCAAAGGCATCTTCAAGTCTTGTTCTCTTTAATTCCGCCCTCACCTTGAGCTCCTCAAATGCTGACAAGGCTTCCTGTAGTTTATGTTCACTTGCATACCTACAGGATGATTCTGCTGAGACTTATTTTCCTTTGACTTTGAGTTGTGTCTTCAAACTGTCAATCTGTCTACGAAGTTCATCCTCTCTTCCCTTGTTGGCAGTCAATGTAGTGTTTCATTGATCATTAAACTTAGATATTTCCAAATAGGCTATATCTAGTTATTTCTTATTATGCTTGAGGACGCTATCAATACTTTTCAAATATTGGCCAACCGTCCTCATACCCGAATCTCTTCAGCAAACTCCTTTTCCACCTTAGCCAAGGTTTTTGTCTTCACCATAGCTAAGTAAACGACTTCATTCTTGTCGCGCTTCAATTGACTGATCTATCTTTTCAGTTCTTCATTCTCTTTACACAACTCTTTTTTTTCTATTCGGAGATTGTCATATCTCAGAATATCAACTATCATAAGCTCTTCAATCACCAGGGGATATAAGGGTTCTTCAACAGGAAACGACAACAATATCTTCTCCACCCTCCTCTGAATCCACTCTAAGTAAGGGTCATAAGCTCTACGGTCACAATTTCCTAAAGAAATCTTCCCCTTCCTATGAATCTTACCTCATGCTTCAACAACCCTGGTTAAAACATCAGGATTAGCTACACCAATAAAGTACAGAGATTCATGTACTTCTTCATCTTTCGGAGGTCCTCTCAGCGTATATCTAAACTGTCTAACAGCGAGAGAAGGGTTATAGTTAACTCCCATTTTCTCCCCATTAGAGGTACATTGGGAAAACTTCCACAGCTGAAAATAATCTCCACACCAAGCAGATCCTGATTGAACCAAGTGATATCTTTAGCAGTCAAACCGATAAGCCTCTGAGACCACCCATGTGTATTCCTCAAGTCAAAGAAAGCTCTTGTGCGAGGAAGATGATCTATGAACCATTTACGGAAGAGTGGGGTATAATAAGATACAATCTTCCCTCTTCTATTTTCATTCTTGTAATGTATTGAGTGATACAGATCTCCCAGGAGAGTAGGTATAGGATTTTTGGATGCGAAAATACTGAAAGCGTCCATATCCACCAAGTCAGGTATGTTTGGGAACACCACAATACCGTAGATGCATAGAGCCAAGATAGAGCTAAAGACCACCCAACAACCCTCTTTGGCATACTCCTAGGCTTTTCCACCAAGAAAGACAAAGTAAAGCTAGAGACCCCATTCCTAGTAACAACACTGCCTACCAACTCAGACACGCTCAAATAAAGAGCGGATGCAAGCTTCTCAAGATTAGGTTCCTCTTCTGAATGAAAGAATGGTACTTTATCCTGGACTGGAATCCTTGGGATAAAAGCGAACTCCTCCAATGTAGGAACTAGAATATAATCTGGGAAGGTAAAACAACATAGTAGTGGATCATAGAACTGCAGCAAAGTAAGGATAGCTCCTTACTCGTAACTTATGACTTTTCGGACAAGTCTCAGAATTCTCCCATGGTCTTTTTTAAATACCTCAAGAGTACCTGAATCAGCCATATCAATGAGACCAAATAAAGGTCAAAGATCTGGTAGAGGAAACTTGTACAAAGTAACTTTCTTCCTTTCTACTTCCATCTTCAAAGAAAGCTAGAACTAGAATTTAAGGAGAGATAAAAACCTGTAACACATACACATGCAATGTAAAGATGAGTATGAGTATGCAAATGCAGACAAGGATCAAGGCATCAAAAGTTGTTGTGTTGCTGACTGAATTAGACCAAAGTTCTTCTCCAATAAGAAAACCAAAAATCCAGAATACCAAAATGATAAAATACCACATCATCCAAGATTATAAGTCCGCACTGACGAGAAAACCAGAAAACTGGGTTGGTTGGAAGTCAAAGTTTCCTGCAAAACTCTTCCCTCTCACAAGTATGTTCTAGTATTGAAAGGTACGGCCTCCTATGCAGGTTATCAGTATCATGGACTCTCAGGTCGAGCAACAATGATACATTCACCATTTCTTATTTGGCATCATGGTCAATCAAGAAGGTCTCAACTGACTTTCCAATGAACGGTCTCTAGAGTCGTTAATTTTCTAATTCAACATCCCCTCAACTGCCCTAAATGCGCAGGATAGGATGTCTTCAAAGAAAACCTCGTCTGGACCTGAATTTTGTAACGCCCATTTTTAATTATCTAGTTTTTCTGTGTTATTTCAATTGCGGTGTGTTTCGTGGGGTAGTGTCGAGCGCGTGGAGGTGCCCTTAAGTTGAAGTTTAATTGATAACTTTGGACCTTAAGAATAATAATATAATTATTAATGATAATGATAATTTAGTGAATAATAGTTATATTATTAATATTATTATTATTATTATTAATTAAGAGAGAAAGAATTGGAATAAGGGGTATTTTGGAGTTGGAAAGAGAAGAAGAAGGAGAACACGATAGAAGAAGAGGGAATTGGGAAGAAGAAGAACACGATTAAGAGTGGGAGAAAGATTGAAGGGAAGGATCAATAGGAAGAAGAAACCTAGAGGTCCGAGTCATCTTCTTCAGTTGTTCGAGTTATCGAGGTAAGGGGGGAGAATCGGGTCGAAATTGGTAGAGTTCATGAATTCTAGGTAGAAGGGGATTTCCCTAACCCCATAGGTTTTGATGAATATGTTGTTATGCTGTGATGATTTATGAATGTGTGATTATCTTGTTCGTTCTGTTGCATGCGTTTGATGAATAATCGTTTGGTGATTTTGGGGATTTCGGGTAATTGTCGTGTTTATGCCGAGATTGAGTTAATTGAGTGGAGTTGAAGTTTTACCGGGTAAAATCGAGAATGGATTCTATAGTTAAGTTGTAGATTATTGGTTTGATGTTGTGGGAACTGAGTTGGGTGAAATCGGTTGAGTTCGGAGAGTTTTGCCGACTCTGAGCAGTGGGATTTTTCTGAAATCGCAGACGCTCGCCAGCTGCTTTGCTTAGCGAGCTAGTAGCAAACCCTCGCTAGGGATTCGCTGGGCGAATTGGGTAGCGAGTGCTACCAGTAGCCACTGTCTAGCTTTGCTAGGGAGTTCGCTGAGCGAGCATGTAGCGAGTGTTCGCTGATGCTTCGCCTAGCGAGCGTGACAGTATGTTGTGTTTTTGATGTTGTTCTGTTCTATGCTATAGTGTTATTGGACCCTTGTTGATCATGATTGATTATGGGAATGATGTTGATCTGTGGAGAGAGCATGTATGGGATTGGAAGATGATTTCCGTGATTATTCGTGTGATTATAATATTTACATTTAGGTGTATCATGTATGTATGATGAATGAATGTGGTGATGTGTGACATATATATGAGGTATTATGAAATATGATCGGATGGATCGTGGGAACTTTGTGTGCATGGATTGTTGTTGTATATTGATGCATGCATATTCATGATGCATGTTTATATATGCTAAAGGGGAGCATGGTAGGGATAGATCGTTGCTCGGATGGAATGTATGCGATCTATCCTGAGTTTGATTATATGTGCTCAGAGGGAGCATGGTAGGGATAGATCGTTGCTCGGATGGAGTGTATGCGATCTATCCTGAGTTTGATTATATGTGCTCATGGGGAGCATGGTAGGGATAGATCGTTGCTCGGATGGAGTGTATGCGATCTATCCTGAGTTTGCTTATATGTGCTCAGGGGGAGCATGGTAGGGATAGATCATTGCTCGGATGGAGTGTATGCAATCTATCCTGAGATTGGTTGACGAACCATTGAGTCGGTACCGCATATCATGGGTTGAGTTGCATGTGTTGCATTGTCATATTATGTGCTATGTGTGATGTTGGACAATATTTCCTAATTGATGTGTGTTGAATGATATTTGTAGGTTTACTGCCTTTTATTCATGTACATTATTACCGTTATATTTTGGTCGTGATTTCTCACCCCTTTGATGTTGTTGTGGTCTGTGCTTCTTTGGAAGTACAGATAATCCAGGTGTGTAGCTAGCTTGGATTGTGGCGGGTCGAGTCGTAGGGATGCTCTGATACGTAACACTGGGGCTTTTGGGAGTTTATTGTTTATCTGATGATTTTGTGTGCCCCTGTGGCGTATCATGTTTGATGAATCTTTTGGGTGAATATATCTTGTATATTTTGGGCGTTGGTCGTACATGGTGTATATGACGTTTATGTATATGATGTGAATATATGTACATGTGTCTATATGACAAACTTCCGCTGTTTATTATTGTTGATATTATTTTCGTGACATCCCGTTTTGTGGTGTGAATACTCTGATAATTGTTTAATTTAATTGCATTTATTTTATTTTTGGGGAGCGGGGTGTTACAATTGGTATCAGAGCAGGTCGGTCCATCCGGCCAAGTTGTCTAATGTTGTTTGTTCCCTTGTATGCGACATGTGTGTGAAAACACTGTCGGTACATGCTTGTTGTCTAACCTTTGTCTGCAGAAGTGGGAATGATTCAAGTGGGGGAGAAGCTTATGCTTCTCCCGGGTGCTGTAAGTGTGGAGTGGTAGCTCGGTGTATGGTTGAACGCTCTAATAGTTTGGTAAAGATGGTTCATACCCCATTATGATTTTCGGCTGTCTATTGACAAATTGAGGAATTGATCACCCTTAATCTCTTGTTGATAGCAGTTGGAATTGTGTTGGATGGAATGAACATATCTTGTAAGCTTAGATGGCGTGAGTAGTGAATGGTCTGGAGTTCGGCTAGGTGCTTAAGAATTGTTTTGACGAGTCGGCTCAGGACAGCGTTAAGGTGTTTGAATTTGGATGGGAATTTTGAGTATTGATGAAAGTGGGGAAGTTGGCGAATTGCCGATTATTTATGGTTGTCTGGAGGCTATACTGATAAGATAGTGATATACAGCCAGGATGTGAAGTGGAGTTGTGGTCAACTTAGTTGTAGAAGTTAGTCCGAGAATGAAAGCTCCATATTATGTGTCTGTTGGATGGTCGAGGAATTAAACTAATTAAGTAGTGTTGGGACTTGTGCCTGGTGTGTGCCAAGGCAACGAAGTGTGAGGCCGAGTATGTAAAGGGTGGATAGTGACTCCTGGTGGATGTTAAAGAAAGTAAGATGTGGAATGCAAGATTGGTATAATTAGGCCTTTAAATATTCCAAGAGTTAAAGATGTGTTGAATGGCCTTCTAAGTGTGAAATTGTGGTCGTACTTCGAATTCCGAAATTGCAGCTTTTTACGGAATCGAAATTGGACACTCAGAAGTCAGGTAACGGTCGAAAATAAGACTTCAGACTGTCATGTTCGCTAGGTCCTTCGCCTAGCGAGCATGCTAGCGAACGGCTCCACGCTCGCTGCTGTGTTCGCCTAGCAAAGGGGTCCTGGGCAGAAGAATGTAGTTTTGGTATTTTTGTCGTAACAGGAGAACCGTAACTCGGAATGACGCACGGTTCGAAGCGTTGGAAAGCTATTTCAGTTCTCTATGTGATGGTGAAGTAGTGGCATGGAACTAAGTCATTTATTGATGGAATATGTTTGGATGTTGGGGTAAGTGCGGAAGGTGCGGTTTGTGTTTCTGCCTTAACTCGCAAATTGATGTTCGTTTAGCATGGGATTTTCCATACTTATTTAAGCGAGGCAATGGTTGTGTTAACGGATGATATTCTGATATATTCGAAGAGTATAGAGGATTATGTTGAGCATCAAGAACTTGAGTTATCGGTGTTGGGGAATAAGTAGTGATATGCCACTGTGAAGAGAGTTCAAAGAGTTCGTGTGTTGGTTTTTGCCGTATCCGATGGAACTATTTGTTGTGTTTGGTGATGCTTTGTTGGTATGATTGGGAAGGTATGTTAAGTGCAACTTCAGCGAGTTTTAGTTATACTTTAAGGCAACTTAAAGTACATAAGAGGAATTATCGGACAAGTGGTTTAGGGTTGGTTGCTGCTGTCGTGTGTTGTGCCGGGGTTTGGAGGCCTTAATTGTTTAGTGGATATATGAGATGTTTGGTGAACTTAAGAGATTAAGGTATTTATTTGATTTGAAAGAGTTGGATATGAGACAGAGGAAATAATTGGGACTTCTGGAGGAGTATGGTTTTGGGTTGAATTTCCATTCGGGTGAGACAATGTGGTAGCTGATGTATCGATTTGGAGAATTTTTGGGTATATACCAATGATGATAGTAAAGGAGTTAGCACTGATTAAGAAAATTCGAGATATGAGTTTGGTCCGTAAAGGGACTTCTTATGGAATTAAGCTTCGTATGTCGAGGCTGACTATGAGTAATCTTGATGAGAGTCGAGGGGTTGGAATTTTAATTTGAGTTAGTAGACTGATTGAATTTAATGAATTAAGTTGAAGGTCTGATTTTCGGATTGATGGAAATGGTGCCATGAGATGTTGTGATAGAGATGTGCTCCAGTATTGTGAGTTGGATAAGAGTACCCTGAGAGAAGGATATTAAGGTGGGTTGAGTACCCATTCAGGTGTTATGAAGATGTGACAGAATGTGGGATGTTGTTTTGGTGGCCATAGGTGGAGGGAGAGAGAGTTGAGATTGTGTATGCTGATTAGACTTGTGGGAAGTCGAAGTTGGAACAGCGGGAACTGTTGGGCCTGATGCAACTGTTGAATATTTCCGAGTAGAGTAGAATAGTGGTTCTATGGAATTATGTGTCGGGTTTTCTAGAGAATTTATAAAGGGGATATGATTTGGTTTGAGTAGTTGAGAATGGATTGAAAAGATTAACTCATTTTTTTACCAATGGAGATGAATCATTCTATGCTGGAGGTAGCTAAGATGTATAGTGAGGAAGTTGTGAAGTAGTGTGAAGTACTGTCGAATATGGTGTCAGATGGGAAATTTGAGTTAGCGATGAAATGGTGGGAGAGTGGCAGAAACTTTGAGTGCCATATTAAAGTTGAACTCTGTTTAGCAACCGTGGGCGGATGGACAGATAGAGAGAGTTATCCCGTATGTAGAGGATTTGGTGAGAGCTTGTGTGTGGGATCAGGATGGAACGGGGGGCATTTAATTGTCGTTGATTGAGTTACCTACAATAACCGCTATCATTCTAGTATCGGAAAGACGTCATATGATGTTTTGTATGGTAGTAGGAGGTGTGGGACTCCTTTGTGCTGATGCGTGTCCGGCGAGAGTGTTGTACTCGGACCGGAAATTGTGCAAGAGGCGACTGAAAAGATCAAAAGGATTCAAGAAAAGACGCGTGTTGAGAGTTATGACGGTAACTAGGGTTGGTCGAGCTTTGAAGTCTCGGAAGCATACATTATGCTTTGTTTATCCTAATCAGAGTGGTGCAGCAGAAACATGAGGAAAATAGCATGTTAGACTATTTTGCCGCGGGCGTTTGTGAAAGCTGCAGGATGTGTTCATGTGTCTAAGCCGAGGAGGTACTTTGATTGAATTGGGTGGGGTGCAAGTGAGAAATAATGTGATTGTTAAGACACTTCTAGTGCAAATTGTTGAAGGAGGATCAACTCCGAGGGAAGGAGATATCCTTGGTGAATATGGCTTGGGGAGGTGCTGCAGGAGGCAGTGTGACCTGGGAATTGGAAAGCAGGATACGGGATGCGTATCAGGAATTGTTTCCATCAGGTAATTTTCGAGGACAAAAATAATTAAAGTGGGGGAGAGTTGTAACGCCTGTCGCTACTGCGAAAATCGGAGCCGGCTGAACAGAAGAGTCGCCACCGTGCGTTATTTATCCCAAAGGAGGGAAAAGAAACGCTCGAAGTAAACCTACCGCAAAGACGGGAAAGGAATGGTCATCGCAACCAAATCCTGGATTCGGGAGTCGGTTACGTAAGGGGAAGGTATTAGCACCCCTCACGTCCGTCGTACTCGACGGGATCCACGCTTGCTTGGTTTGTCTAAAGGATGCAAAACAATCTATCTACGGTTACTAAATCTAAACGGGAAGGAAACTGACTCGATAGAGCATCACACTCTATGCCTACGTATTCTCAAGAGAGAAAGTCAGAGTCATCGTAGTTCAGGAAACTACAGGGAATTGGCTCGCCAAGACTTCGCGTCTTGTGCCTACGTACTTCCACACAGCCTGGAAGATTAGAGCTTACGTAGTTTAGGCTAACTACGGCTAGACAGGGTGTTCTCACACAGGAGTGAGAGATTTAAGTTGTTTTGAAAGGTACGGGGACCTACGAGAACTAGAAACTACGGTCTGGTCTCAAATGCGCAAGGGCAAGAGAAAGGGAAAATAAACAGTCGTCAGCGGGAAAGTCTCTATCGCACAGCAGCGAGAGAACAGATAGGTTAGTTGTTAGTGTGCTTGCTAGGATATCGCATCCTATGCCTATATATTCTCATTCGATATGAGAAATCAGAGCAGCTGTAGTTCAGCCTACTACAGCTAAAACCTGGAAAAAAGGGAAAAGGGAAAAAGGGAGCTCGCTAGGATACGGCATCCTATGCCTACGAAGTCTCGTCGGGCACGAGAGATCAGAGCTAACGTAGTTCGACGGGAAAACGAATCTCAATTGCACGGGGGCAAGAGAAGGGAAACAGGGATTCGCTCGCACGGGGCGAGAACAAAGAGGAAGCAGGCCTACGCCTAAACGGGAAGGAACTCGGGACACGCACGCAAGAACCTAGGAAGAAACTCCTCAGCTGGCGCTTCCTTTGTATCTGATGATGCAGCCCACAACACTCGCTGGTTGCCTGAAGACTTGAATACGACAATGATAATGAACGAAGCAGCTCCGGGGCTCCTGACGTACGCGCAAGCTCCATTCCAATCTTCTCCTCTCTGAATCTTGATGATGACGCTCGAATCAAGAACAATGTGACGCTTAGACCGTCATGGTTCGACTTATACGAGAAATCGAACTCTAAGAGGTAGCGTATTGATATTCGTGTCAAAGACAAGATGGAGAAATGATATCGAAAATCATTCTCCAATTGAATCGTGTCACACGGCCAGCCAGAAATAAAATCGAAGATAAAATCAGATAGAAACGAAATAGGAGGGAAATCCAACGATAAAATGGAAATAAAATGCTACTCCTAAAATACGGCAATTAAATTCTACTAGAAAATATTCTAAAGAAATATTAAAGGGAAATGCGTAATGAAAAATAGCATAAGAACAATTCTATCTAAAATATTCTATAATATTCTATAAAGAAAATAGAAAAACTATATTAAATCTATAATATTCTATAAGGCTAAAAAATAATAGAATATAAATGCTATATTAAACTATATTAAAAAAAATGCTAATAATATTCTACACTATAATTCCTAAGAAGAAGAAATAGAGAAATAAAATCTACAATTATTACAAGCACATGTCCAATACAAGAGAAATCTAAAAAATGCAAGGGAGGGGGGTATAAACTGCAGAAAAAACAGAACTGGGCCCAGCCCACAATACAAGGGACTCAGAAAAATAAAGAGTAAAGGACTGGGGGGGCGCTGGTAGTTGGGAGTGTATGGTCCAGAAAATTATTGTTGCTATTGGGCCCAGCCCATTCGCAACAAACAAGAAAATAGCAAGGAGGGGTGTGAAGTCTGAACATTGGGTGTATGGACTGAAGAAACGAATTGGGCCAAACCAAGCCCATTACCCACGCTGGTTTCCTCTCCTTCACTCTCTCTGAAACCCTAGGTTTCCCTTCTCCACATGCGCCACCGTTTTCACCTCTGTCTCAACCTCCTTCCTCTTCGTACTCCAGAAAATTCCCCCCAGCTAACACGAAAAACTACCCCTCTCAGTTCAATCTGGTTTCTTCCAAACATCACCCTCATCTGAATATAGAAACTCAGAGACGTAGATTAAACGAAAAAAAGGAAGTTTGTTGAAGATCTATGGCTTTCATTGATGTTCTGATGCGATTCATGAGAACAGCTTTGTTACGTGTTGGAAACTCATCGTAAGGATCTTCTCTCTATCGCTCGGATCAGAAGGTTTGGTGTTTCGATTTGGAAATTGTTCGTGATTGTTGGATCTGGATGCAATGAAGGTTGTATGTTCTTGTTATTCTTCAAGATTTCTTGACAACGGATGCAGATTTGAAGAATAGCTCGCGAAATTGGACGAATGTTCTTGAGCCTTCTTGTGGTTTGACGAGCTTTGATGAATGTTCATCATCTCCGATGAACTTCTGGGAACCTGGACGGAGATCCTGATGAACGTTAATCTAATGAACTTGAATGCGTGAAGATCAGACGAAGACAGATGAACATGCATGAAGGAGTTCGTCGAGAATCTTTCAAGATCTTCGAAGATCTTGAAGAAATTTGGGCAATGATTGATGAGCATAGGAGCTTGATGAACGAGGATGATCTATGAAGATGCAAGAACCGATGATGAACATTGAAGATTTCTGAGGAATCTAGCAAATCGTTGAATGTTGGATGAAGATTACTGGTGATTTTTGGAAAAAATCTATGGTCGAGCGATGATCTTGATGACTATTGGTGAAAGATCTTCTGGAGATTTTGATACGAGGTGACGAATCTGGATCAGAAGAGATGAAAATCGTGTTGATGTTAATGAAAAATATTGATGATTGTTGCTGATGAATCGGATCGGAGGTGGAAGATTATGGTGGAAGTTGAAGATTTTCTGGAAAAATGCTATGAAGGAGTGATGAATTTGGATCGGAGAAGAGGAAGATTCTGGTGTTTTTGGCGGTTTCAAGCGACGGTTAGAGCTCCGGCGAGAAGTTGCGGTGGTCGGAGGCAGTTGGAGTGGTGGCCGGTGATGGTTACCGGCGTTTGCATGCCGGCCGATGATGATTCCGGCGAGGGGACGCGTGGAGGTTGCATGTGGTGAGGGGAAGAAACGTGACGTGGAGAGTGAGAGAGAGCAAGACGCGTGGCATGGGGAATCAGAGAGAGCAAGACGCGTGGCGAAAAAAACGTGAGTGGAAAAAGATGATGTGTCCACTTCTGAGAGTGAAACATGTAAATGAAGTGGGGTCCCCGAAAATCCACGCGTGGCAGCATTAAATAGGGACAAGTGGCGCGACTTTGACTGGGCTTTTCTGAATATTATGGATAATTGTGGCCCAATGAATAAAACTCTGACTAATGAATGAATTAAGTGTGATTAATGAAATGAAAATTAATGGACTACAATGATTAAGGCTAATTAACTATAGACTAATAATGGAAAACGAAAATTAACTTCAATTAATGAACTACTACAAAAAAAAGACAATTAATACTATATTAGTCTGAACCCAATATCTATTTAAAAGAAAATCATACTATTTAATAAAAGAAAATAATATCTAAAAAAAGAATTAAATCTATATTAAAAGTCTATTAAAACTATAGCAAAAGTTATTTAAATCTAGAAAATTCTATATCAAATATATCTAAACAAAATCTATTATATCCTATATTAAAAAGAAACTATTAATTCTTATAAAATGAAAATCTATTAATCTAAATCTATTATATTTCTAATTCTATCAAACCAATTAAATTTCTAAAAAGGATTATAATATTCTAAACCTATTTAAAACTCTAAAAAATGTCATTTAAACTAATAAAACCCTAAAAAAACAATTAAATCCAATTAAGAGGGAACACGAGACCAACGGCAAAACCCGGACACCGAAACGTCCTCAACAACCACAGCGCGAGTTGAAAACACCCGGGAAGCGCACAACTTCTCAAAAATAACCTCTGATTATCCGAACTGGTCTGAAACGCCTAAAAATATGAAAACAGGACTGTAATCCCGATAAAATCAATATGATTGAGAAAATGCACTGTATGCAGTATGCGTATGCGAATGCAAAAATGCGTCGAACCATAAACCAGATGTGGGAACCGGTTGGTCAAATTTTAGGGTGCAACAGCTGCCCCTATTCAAACGGCTTGGACCTGAATGGTTGAAGAGCGAACGGATTTCAAACATTCAAAGGTAGAAGACGGTTGAATACAAAAGAACCCTGAAATTTGCCAACCGCAGAAATAAACTGCAGAACTGTTGAGGAATAGCTTCCAATGAACTGAAGTCTGGTTGTTACAGCAACACTGGTCAATTATCTGATAAAAATTTTGATTTCAACATCAATCACCTGCGTGACGCCACAGGTACTGAATCTTCGAAATAATGCTTCAGAAAGCAAACACCTTCCCATCTGCTATGGGATCTTTTCTGTTGACTCACAGTTCATAGCGAACCTGAGGAAAACCCTCCTGGGGAAATTCTGAATCGACTGCCAGGCACCCATTTCGACACAGGCGGCAGCTTCAGAAGTTTGATATAATGTCCATCTTTCTTTTTCAGTGCCGACGTAACAACCAAATATGAAGAAATCACTCTGCTGTGGGTGAAGAGAAGCTTAACCAAACAACTCTGCAGGGGAACATACTCGAAAGCTAAGAGGTAACCAACCTGGTCTATGTTTCAAAATGCGTATGTTTGAAAATGATGCAATGTCCCACACGACATGGAAATAATATGCACATGTTTTGATAGATGCTAGGCCCCATACGGCATGGATAGGCTAGGCGTTCTGGATAAGTGCGAATATGACGGTATATGCAAATGTAAATGTAAATGCAGGCTGCCAGAGATCACCGAGTCTGAACCCACTTGGCAAGATAAATGCTGGAAGCAAATTCAACTCCATGGAGGGTAACCGGTTATCACAGAATCCTCTCAGCAAAATAAATGCTGGAAAAGGGAAGGACTGCCCTGCACGGCAATATTCTTTCTAAACCACTGGTAACCTGGACTCTGTGGGGATTAACCAACTGGGGTCGATTGTGCACAGCGCACTGCTGGGAATGCCCCTTCTGTCAGGGATATCAATTTTAATCTGCTGAGAATACTCCTGATCCTCCTCCGATGTGGGATAAAATACAATCTCAACTCTCCCGGGGATAATACGTGACTTCCATCTGCTGAAGAAGAGTAATCCTGATTTAACAACATCCACAGGGAATATAAAACATTAACTGAGAACTGGTACCAATCGAGCTTCGTATCGGGGAATGTGACAACATGCGAGTCATTGGGAATTACCGTGTCAGATATTTTTTAGGCTTTTTCTGGTTTAAGGATAAGAATTGGTTATTTACAAAATGGGAGATAAGGAAAATACTAGATGAGAACTAGCATTCAAGGGATAGACTACCAGGCGAGAACTGATAGCAAAATAGATTGGGTTATCGGACGAGAATTGATTTATAGTTTGATCATCAGACGGGGCTGATCGAATCAATAGATTAAGGAAAGGATGACCAGACGAGAACTGGTTGAAAGCTGGCATGCACCAGACGAGAACTGATACAACAAATAGGTTAAAGAAATGGTGACCAGACGAGAACTGGTAACAATAACATACACCAGACAAGAACTGATGTTTACAGAAAGGTTGACCAGACGACCACTGGTTGAAAGACACCATGTACCAGGCGAGAACTGGTAGTTACGGAAATGTGGGCCAGACGAG
>OZ012740.1:551123695-551146195 GCA_963859935.3 Lathyrus sativus | reverse complement strand
GAGTTTACAAGTGCTCATCAAAGGAGTCAGAACTCCATTAGGATTGCTCATCTTGGATCTTGCTAGCAGATCTTGAATATATTTGGACTGAATGAGAAGTAATGCCCCATTACTGCAAAACTTGACTTCAACATCTAGAATGTAACTAGGTCGACCCAATTTCTTTAGAGAAAATGTAATGTGAAATTTGTTGATTAGATTATGTATGAGGCCAGATTTAGAGCGAGTAAGAAGTATATCATCTATATATACAAGAGCATACATAGAAATATCTTATTTGCTATAGACAAAGAGAGAATCGTCATACTTAGAAGTAGTGAAGCCAAATTAAAGAAGTGCCTGATTCAGTTTATCATACCAAGCCCTTGGAGCTTGTTTGAGACCATAAATATCTTTGTTAAGCTTGCAAACAAGTGTTTTATCAGTGCTAGCAAATCCAAGAGGTTGTGTCATATACACTTCATCATGAAAATTACCATTAAAGAAGACATTGTTCACATATATGTGTTAAATATCCCATCTACTGGTTATAGAAATATTTAAAATGACTCAAACATTTGTTGGCTTGACACAGGGGAAGATGTTTCAATGTAGTAAAAACCTTGCTCTTGATGAAATCCCTTTGCAACAAGCCTGACTTTATGTTTTTGGATGGTTCCGCATCAACATTCTCTTTGATTTTAAAGATCCATCTACACCCTACAACTTTTCTGGTAGGAGGAGTGTGGTTAAGGTCCAAGTTTTGTTGGTCTGTAAAGCATAAAACTCATCTTTCATGGATTTAGCCCATTCAGGTTGGAGCAGGGCTTGATTTACACTAGTTGTTTTTTATTCTATGTGTGCCATATAGGCTTTAGGTTTGGAGTGGTCAGCTTTGGCTCTGGTGGGCATAGGATGAGAATTCTTCAGCAGGGGATCAATTGGTTTACTTGGGAGAATAGATGGAAACTAAGATGAAAATGAGATGAGGATGCAAGAAGACAAAGAGATTTCATTAGAATAGAAGGTTGTCTGAGACATTTTCCTCAAGATTATGTGTTAAGTCAGGTAGGTCCTCAAGTTGGTTATTATCCTCAGGATAATTGGGGTTCCACAGGCAGAACCAGAGGTATGACCTCAGGGATGATATTTTGTGGTGATACCTCAACATGGTCATTGCCCTTAAGAAAACTGGGTGTAATGTGTAACGTCCATTTTAATTATCTAGTTTTTATGTGTTATTTTATTTGCGGTGCCTTCTGTGGGAGTGTGTTCGAGTGCAGGGTGAGTAGCCCTTAAGTTGGAGTTTAATTGATAACTTTGGACTTTAAGAATAATAATATAATTATTAATGATAATGATAGTTTAATGAATAATAGTAATATGATTAATATTAATATTATTAATATTATTATTATTATTATTATTATTATTATTATTATTATTATTATTATTATTATTATTATTATTATTATTATTATTATTATTAAAGGAATAAAAGAATTAGTAAGAATTGGAATAAGGGGTATTTGGAATTTGAAGGAAGAAGAACACGATCATTTTTGGGGGAAAGAACAAGAAGAAGAGCAAGGTCAATTGGAAGAAGAGTGAGGAGAAGAATCAAGAGGAAAGCTTGGATTTTTGAATCTTCTACAACTTGATCGAATTATCGAGGTAAGGGGGGAGAATCGGGTCGAAATCGGTAGTTGCATGAATTCTAGGTAGTAGGGGATTTCGCTAACCCCATAGGTTTTGATGAACTGAATTGGTATGTTGTCATGATTCTGAATTTGTTGATGGTTAGATAGGTTGGTTGCATGTGATTGTTGGGGTGATTTGGGGTTTCCGGGTAGATCATCATTTTAAGTCGGAAATGAGTTAATCGGTAGAGCTGAAGTTTAATCGGGTGGAATTTGGAGTATAGCATGTAGCTAAGTCGCATTAGTGTTGTGGGAACTGGTTGAGTAAAATTAGGTGATTTCGAAGAGTGTTGCCGATTCTGAACAGTGGGGTTTTTGTGAAATCAAAGACTTTCGCCAGCACTTTCGCTAGGCGAGCGAATGGCGAGCATTCGTTGATGCTTCGTTAGGCGAACTGGGTAGCGAGTGCTTCTAGTAGCCACTATCTACCTTCGCTAGGGGGTTCACTGGGCGAGCGAGTGGCGAGTCTTCGCTGATGCTTTGCTAGGCGAGTGAGCCAGCTAGCATGACAGTAGTTTGAGTTTTTGTGTTGTTCTGTTCTGTTCTCTAGTGTTATTGGACCCTTGTTGGTCAGGACTGAATATGAGATTGATAGTGAACTGTGGAGATGTGTATGTGTGGTGTGGAACATGATTTCCTTGATATTCATTTAATTAGAATAATTCAGTGGGTGTATGTTATTATACATGGATGTGGTGATGTGCGAAATATATATATATATATATATATATATATATATATATATATATATATATATATATATATATATATATATATATATATATATATATATATATATATATATATATATATATATATATATATATATATATATATATATATATATATATATATATATATATATATATATATATATATATATATATATATATATATATATATATATATATATATATATGATGCGTGACGAAATGTGATCAGTAGGATCGTGTGCACTTAGTGTGTTTGATATTGTGTGTTGTGAATTGAGGTTATGCATAGTATATGGTGATGAGGTGCTCTTGTGTGGAGGGTGATGGCCCAGTGTCCATCAGTGATTGTGAGGGATAGATCACGTCTCAGGGGAGCGTGAGTAATCTATCCTGTTATGATGTGCTCCTGTGTGGAGGGTGATGGCCCAGTGTCCATCGGTGATAATTATGTGTCCCTTTAGGGAGGGTTGATGGCCTGGTGTCCATCGTTGTTGTTGAGTCGGTACCGCATATCATGGTGTTGAGTTGCATATGTTGCATTGTTATGTGTGTTGTGTCGGTGTTGGACTGTAGGTTCGGGTTGATGAATGTTGAATGATGTTTGTTTGTTTACTGCCTTTTATTCATGTACATTATTACCGCTATATTTTGATCATGATTTCTCACCCCTTTTGTTGTTGTTGTGGTTTGTGCTTCTTTGGAAGTACAGACAATCCAGGTGCGTAGCTAGCTTGGTTAGTGGCGAGTCGAGTCGTAGGGATGCTCTGATACGTAACACGGGGCTTTTGGGAGTTATTTGTTTATTTGATGATTTTGTTTTGACTCCGTGTCGTATCATGTTGTGATGAATCCTTTTGGTGGATATATTTTGTATATTTTGGGCGAATGGGCGAATATTGATGTATGTGACGTTTATATGTATATATCTATATGATGATTTCCGCTGCTTATTGTTGAATTCATATAAATGAAATGTTTTGTGAGATTCTGTTTTGTGACATCCTGTGTTGGTGTGGCAACTCTGATAATTGTTTCGATTTAAATTTCATTTATTTTATCTTTGGGGAAATGGGGTGTTACAAGTTGGTATCATAGCAGGTCGGTCCGTCCGGCCAGTATAGTAGTTGAGTCTGTCTGTAGGATACAGTTTGTTTTCCTGTTAACCTGGCGTTGTTGTTGTTGAGCAGTATGGCGGGAAGGAATGATGCTGCGTTGGCTGTGGCTATGCAAGCGATGACGCAGGTGGTTGCTAATCAGAACCAAGCTGCAGGTGTGCAATTCAGGGATTTGGCGCAGTTTCAGAGTAACAAGCTGCCAACGTTTCAAGGAGGAATTTTGGATCCTGAAGCTGCTCAGAAGTGGCTAAAGGCGATTGAGAAGATCTTCAGGATGATGGGTTGTAGCGATGAGCAGAAAGTGAGGTTTGGTACCCACATGCTGGAAGGTGAAGCGGAAGCTTGGTGGGACAATAGTCGCCAAAGATTGGAGACTGCAGGAACTGCGATTACGTGGGAAGTGGTTCGAACTGGTTTTCTGGAGAAGTATTTTCCGAAGGATATTTGAAGTGCTAAGGAGATAGAGTTTCTGGAGCTGAAGCAGGGAAATATGACGGTGGCTGAGTATGTTGCTAAGTTTGAAGAGTTGGTGCAGTATTGTCCCCATTACAATACTGATGGGGTGATGACCTCCAAGTGTTTGAAGTTTGAGAATGGGCTGCGTCCAGAAGTTAAGATGGGGATCGCTTGTCAGAAGATCATGGATTATCCTGAGCTGATAAGCAAAAGCAGGATTTATGATAATGATAATCGGGCTAGGATTTCACATTACAAGGCTGAAAATGACCGTAAGGGTAAGCAGAGGTTTGGTGGTACTCCTTACAGCGTTCCTGCTGATAAGGGGAAGTTTAAGGTTGCTGATGATAAGAAGCCCAGAGAAGGGAGAGCATCTGCTGGTGTAAAGTGTTTATGATGTGGTGGTACGAGACATCGTGCCAATGGTTGTTCTTATGAGGTGAAGAAGTGTTTCAAGTGTGGTAAGCCGGGCTATGTGGTAGCTGATTGTCATATCGCTATACCTACATGTTATAACTGTGGTGAGAAGGGTCATATCAGTATGCATTGCGAGAAGCTGAAGCCGTCTCAGGTGTCTCAGACTAGTGGTAAAGTGTTTGCGGTGGTGGGAACTCAAGCTGCCAGTGAGGAGCGTTCTATTCAAGGTACTTGTTTCATCAATAACGTTCCCTTGTCTGCTATTATTGATACGGGTGCAACCCACTCGTTTACCTCTGTTGATTGTGTGAAAAGGTTAGGTTTGGTGTCGACTACTCTTGAGCGACGGATGACTATTGAGACTCCCTCTGTTGGTTCAGTGACTACTTCTTTGGTATGTTTGAAGTGTCCGCTGACTATTTTTGGTAGAGATTTTGGAGTGGATCTGATTTGCTTGCCCCTTGGTAAGTTGGATGTTATTCTGGGTATGAACTGGTTGGAGTTCAACCGAGTCTACATCGATTTTTTTCGGAAGGTGTTGTTTCTTGCACCGGAGGAAGAAGCATAGGCGGATTCCTTGTCTAGTAAGGAATTAAGGATCTTGTTGGAGGGTGAAGCAAAAATGTTTGCTTTATTTACATCATTAGCTGTTGATGGGAAATTGTCACTGAAGGAGTTGGTGGTGGTGAATGAATTTCCTGAAGTGTTCCCTGATGATATTACAGAGTTACCTCCGAAGAGAGAAGTTGAGTTTAGCATTGATCTTGTACCTGGTACGAGGCCTATCTCTATGGCATCGTATAGGATGTCGCCAGTGGAATTGGCCGAATTGAAGTCTTAGATTAGAGAGTTGTTGGATAGGAAGTTTATCAGGCCGAATGTGTCGTCATGGGGAGCTCCAGTGTTGTTGGTAAAGAAGAAGGATGGTAGTATGCGTCTGTGCATCGATTACCGTCAGTTGAATAAAGTGACCATTAAGAACAAATATCCTCTTCCAATGATTGATGATTTGATGGATCAGTTGATGGGAGCTCGAGTGTTCAGTAAGATTGATTTGAGGTCGGGTTACCATCAGATCAGAGTGAAAGAAGGTGATATTAAGAAGACCACGTTTAGAACTCGTTATGGCCATTACGAATATGCGGTAATGCCTTTTGGAGTGTCTAATGTGCCGGGAGTGTTCATGGAGTATATGAACCGAATCTTCCATTCTTATTTGGATCCGTTTATTGTTGTGTTCATTGACGATATACTGATTTATTCGAAGTCGGAGGAAGAACATGCAAGACATTTGAGAATTTCTTTGCAAGTGTTGAAGGATAATAAGCTGTTTGCGAAACTGTCTAAGTGTGGGTTCTGGTTGAAGACAGTGAGTTTCTTGGGCCATGTGATATCTGGTGATGGTATATCGGTAGATCCATCAAAGGTGAGTGCGGTGTTGCAGTGGGAATCGCCGAAGACAGCAACGGAAGTTAGAAGCTTTTTGGGTTTAGCAGGGTACTATCAAAGGTTTTTCTACTTTGGCGTTGCCATTGACTCAGTTGACGAGAAAGAACCAAGTTTTCATGTGGGATGCTGCTTGTGAAGAGAGCTTTGTAGAATTGAAGAAGAGATTGACTACGGCACCGGTGTTAGTGTTGCCGACTCCGAGCGAACCGTTTGTAGTGTATGTGATACGTCTAAGATGATATTAGGCGGAGTTCTTATGCAGAATGGTAAGGTGGTGGTGTATGCTTCGCGGCAACTGAGGGCGCATGAAAGGAATTATCCTACTCATCATCTTGAATTGGCTGCGGTAGTTGATCGCGACTTTCTATGTCTAATACAACCTAACTGCAAGTGCACAGTCTATCGCGTAGTAATAATAGATATCGATCCCACAGGGACTCGTAATGAAACTAGTGTTCTCGGGAGTTACTATGTTTAGCTAGGTAGATAATGCTTAAGGGAATAAGATTGTCACTAAAGGGAACTAAAAATGTTAATTAAATTATAATTAAGTGAATCGATATGCAGTAATTATGTTCTTCGGGGATTTGACAAGTTAACGGTATACGAAATATTTTTCAGAGTTTATTTAAGCAGAAAATGGTGATCTGAAGACTCTCGCCTCACGATGGTTATTGACGCTAATCATAATTCTAAGGGCCAAACGTACGCTTTCGTGTCCCATTCGGGGTTTAAATTATTTTTTGGAAATCTCTAAATTCTAATTCATTTTAAAGTGCTTTCGCTGTTATTAAAATGAATGACTAGTGTTTACTATCTGGTCTTGCCGCAGCTTTCGCTTGTTGGTTCGTACCTTAATTAATTTCCCACTTTCGTGGCAAAACTACTTTTAAATAAGTTCTCGCTTTCGCGACGAAGTTTATTCAGTAAATTAATTTAAACACTCAGACCATAAACAACTTTTGAAAAAGACAATTTTCAACCGGTTATTATCAAATCCCTTCCGAGTTATTATTACATATCGATTACTTTGATTTAGCTAGACATGGATTTGGGAAAGGTAAAACATAAATAAAAACAATAGATAATAGCATGCATCATAATAAAACTGGAATTACGATTAAAATGAGAAACCTGTAAATATTCCAATTGACCTTTGGGCGGATCCTCCACAAATGTTGGCAGGATTCTGGTCTTTGTGCCAATTGATCATACAAGGGAAATAAGAATTACAGAATATCAAAGGAATGCAGAAAAAGAAAAGAGAAACAAATAAGAATATTAAAAACTGGAAAGGTTGCTCTGAAGATAAATTGGCAGCACTTCGTTGTCTGAATGCGGCTCCCTTTCTGAGTTCCCCTTCTTCCCTTTTTATAGAAATGGAATTCTAACGGTTATAACTTGAAGAAGGTGGACTTTGAGGCAGAATTATCAGGGAGTAGTGGTCCACTATTTGGGACTTGGAACTGCTTCTTTCACGTGCATTTGAAGTGGGGCGTTTTTGCCTGCATGACGGTCGTCACCCGTGTGACGGTCGTCATGGAGCTGTGACGGTCGTCACAGCAGCAAAATCAGCATACTGCATTTTTCATGTTGTTTTCATCCGGTTTTCGCCCATATTTCATTTGAGATTGCTTCTTTTCTTCATATTGCCTTGTTTAGACATGATCATCAAATACCTGCAAAGTATCAGACAAATAACACGGAAATAACCCGAAATCGGATCGAAAATAGTTAAACGTTAGTTGAATTATGCATCAAAATATATATACGATTTCATGTTATCAAACTCCCCTAAGCTTGAATCTTTGCTTGTCCTCAAGTAAAACAGAAAAAAGTCGGCAAGCACGAGACAGCTTCTTCGTTCGCAAAGTTGGGAAAACCCGGGATTCTTAGTAAGAACAAAACGAGTACCATGACAACACTGGACTACAAGTCTTTGGAGGTCCCCTTCTTATGCAAATCGGTCCCAGTCATGCTACTGTAGCTTGGTGTCAAGGTCCTCGCGGCAAGTTCACCCTGTTTGTTCTAGCGCAATCACATTAAGCCCGTTGTCCATACACTTTCATGGCAAGTCGACCTGTTAGTGAATATGATCTCATTTCTGTTTTGATCTTCTTCATTGATCATAAGCTTATATCATTGATTTTTCAATGAGTTTTCGTGTCGTTGGGCTAAATGCTCAGGTGAGGAGCACCTAACTTAGAAGGAAACGTGTCTTTATATTTTTGGCTGTCTAGCTTTCTTTTCATGCTTTTTCATCTTTTTGGAGATCATACACTTATTTGCATTGGTCGCTCGCTTAGAAGTGTTTTAGGATGGTGCTGACTGCTAGTATAAACTACTTGGGGTTGAGTTTGCGTAGACACTTGAGACTTTGGTACACGTAGGTAGTGAAACCGACTCGCATAAACCGGAGATCTAAGGTGTCAGGACGGTACTGGTTTTGTTAGAATTGTTGTCTCCTCGGAGTTTCAAAACTTAGTTTGAACTCGGGTGCATTCTCGTGATGCTTTTGCTTTTGAGGAACGAACGAAAAAATTTTGTTTACGTCGAATAACGTGGGGATGTTTGCGTAACGGAAAAAGGATATATAAACGAGCTTTATTTGCTAAAAATAAAAAATGTTTGAATAGAAATTACGAAAATAAAAGTACACAGGAATGGGAAATAAATGCTCCGCTCCCACACTATCTCAATCAGTGTCCCCACTGATTTGAAAGAATGCGAGAGGGAGATTACAACGGAAATGAAAGTACATAGAAACTGCAAATATAGTAAACAAATAAGGAAAATGGTAACTAATCACGGCCTCTGCCTCGGTCACGTCCTCGCTCGCGTCCTCTGGCTCTGACCTGGGCGACTCGGTCCTCAAAACTCGTAGCTCCGGTGTGGTAGACATAGTCGCGGAGTCCTTCGACCTGCAAGGTCAGATTCGCCAAGTTCTCAGTAATGGTTTCTTGGCCGGTTTGTAGTTGTTGCATTTGGGTCCGATGCCAAGCTTCGAACTGCTCTGCTCGCTGATTCTGCTGCTGCATCATAGCGAGTATCTGGGCCTGCTGGTCGAGAGAGCGGCGGAGGTCTGCTTCTGAGTAGTCGGGCTCTGGACGATGGCGGCGGCGGCGGTAGGATGTACCTTCGGAAGGAAGAGGTTGTGATGCCTCCGGTTGCTCTGGTCTGTCCAACTTAGCTTGGATTTCATCGTCAGAACCTTGGGTGTGGTCCTGAGTTGGAGCAGCGGCAGCAGGAGGGGCAGTAAGGTCAAATAACCAGTTGGTACGATCCTCTGGGTGTATCCGGGTGCGTGATTGAAGGATGATGCTTCAGACGGTTTTGCCACGCACTACCGGATGGTACTTGCCATCGGCTCTGGAACGGATGAGGTGAGAGGCTCTACAGTGGTCAGTGTCAAGGAACACCGAGGGGATGGCATGGAGGTGTTGGAGGCGGTCGCCGAGGTTCAGCCCAAGTGCAATGGCAGTGACAATCCTGCCAAAGTAAAATGGCTTGGAGCCACGGTTACAGTTGGCCTGAATGTGGGCCAGGAGGAACGGAGCGGCGTTGATGGGCTCGTTGTTGAAGACACAGCGGAGGAAGAAGAGCTCTTTCGAGTTCACCTTATGGTTGCTGTCCCGGGCAAAGATGGTGTTGCTCAATGCTCGGTGGAAGTACCGGATGGTCGGGTTGTGGATATGCGTTGCGTGCAGAGAATCCCAACCATCGGCATTGATGCCGGTCAACTGGTACCAGAGCGCGAAGGCTTCGTGCTGGAACTGATCGGTGAGGCGGCGGTGAGCATTGTCGCCACGAGGGAGTTGTAGGATGGCGGCAATCTGGTTCTGGTTCACTTGATAGTTTGTACCGAAGATCCGGAAGCATGCGACACCGGAGTGTTGGCTGAGGTCGCCGCTGGAAGTGACGTAGGTGAACAAACTTAGGAACTCGAGAGTGAGTTGTTCGTACGTCGGCAGTGGATTGGTGCAGAGGTTCCAGATGCCGGCTCTTTGAAGCATCCAAGTGACGCCGTCAAGTAGTCCGAGCTCTGTGAGCGATGGGATATGTGGATAATGAGTCGGCTGGAGCGACTGTTGATGGAATGCGATGTAGTTGGCCCGCTGTCTCTCGCCGGAGTCACCTTCGCTGAACACAATGTTGCTGAGGTCTGGGGTTTCGTGGTTTCTCGCCATTGTTGGAGGATTGAGGTGGTTCTGAGGAGTGGGAAAAATGTGACAGAAGTGTAGTAGGAAGTTGAGATGGGAGTTGGGATATATGGTGCAAGGTGGGGAAAACGAAAATAGGGAGTGGGGTGTGAGTTTATGATGATTGGAAGTTGAAAGGAGAGGAGTGGGAGAGAAAATGCAACCCCTGTTATATCAGATAACAGTTTTGGGTTCGTGACGGTCGTTACGCATCTGTGACGGTCGTCACCCGCGTGACGCTCGTCAGGCTCCTGTGACGGTCGTCACACCAACAAAATCTGCAGAACGCAGAATTTTGCTGTGAGGGTGTTCTTGCAGTGACTTTTAGGCCTAGTAATGATATAGCAATGCATTATAGTGGCCAATAAACAAAGAAACAACGTAAAAACAGAATAAATAGATAAAGACTATAATTGAACTAAAAGTTAAAAAGTAATTAGACTGATTGTAATGTAATACATAAAGAACTCAACAATGCAAAAATCAAAACAATCGAAAACGGACGGAAAGTAGAAAAACTAAACTAAACTAAATCTAATGCTAAAACTAGTATCTAGTCTTTTCGTGCCTTCAACTCATCAAACTTCCGTGCGTAGTAGTCGAGCTGGTCATAGACTAAGTCCATGAAGACTACGAGTTCGCTGTGTATGCCTACGATGTCGTCTTTTACAGTAGTCAGAGCTGCG
The DNA here is from genome assembly GCA_963859935.3 of Lathyrus sativus. NCBI lineage: Eukaryota > Viridiplantae > Streptophyta > Magnoliopsida > Fabales > Fabaceae > Lathyrus > Lathyrus sativus. The sequence continues at coordinate 551,135,481 of OZ012740.1, read as the reverse complement.
TCAACGTTGTCCAATCGGAGTAGAACAGTATCCATTTTGTCAGTAGTCTCCTCAGGAATAGGCTTAGGATAGGTGTTGTAATGCGGAGGGGTCGTAGGGTCTACTTCAGCTTCTGATACAGCATCCTCATAGTACATATAGTCGTGTGCCTCAGAGATGTGGTCACTGTCGTACATATAGTTCTGTGGTGTTGATTGAGGTGAAGGAGGTCCCATAGGCTCATCCAATTCATAAAGCCAGTTGTCCTTGTTGTGGATACTTGTCATCTGATGATTAGGTAGTGTGAATAGCTGGACAGATTTTTCGTTGATGAGGTACTCGTAAGGTCCAGGTCCCATAGTTCCTAAAATGCGCCTGTTAAAGCAAAACTGTATATTCATGGGTCGGATGGTGCCAAAACTAGTGCTTGCATTTAAGTGGAATCTAAGGCCAAGCTCGTGGGCAATCATTGTCACGAGGTCTCCTATAAGAATAGGTGATTGTGGGTCCTGAGTGAGGCGTCTGAAAGATCTCATCATGAAAGGCACTGCATTTACTTTACGTCCCTGAGAAGCACAGAACATGATGAATAACTCCTCTTTAGATACTGTAGTAATATTTTCTTCTTTCCCGAAAAGGGTGTGAGCTAGTATCTTATGGAAGTATCTGAAAGCTGGGTTATGAATATCATCATTATACATTCTGTCTGGTTCAGGGTGATAGTCGCTTGTGATTCTACCCCAGAATTGGTCGAGTTCAAAATCAATATCGTCATCTTCTGCACTGATGAACACATGCGGTCCGCTAGGAAATCCTAGGAGGTTAGCTAGTGACATCCGGCTATGGGTTTGGTCCATTCCAAACATTCGAAAGGTAATCAGCTCTGTATTGGATCCAAAACCATAGTTGGGTAGGTACCTGAAGGAACTAAGGAATTCGTAGGTGAGGTCCTTATAGGTAGCAAAACGGGTTTTCAAAGCAGTGTTCTCCCAACCCAGTTGATTGAACAGGTATTGGATGCTATCAGTGATTCCGAGTTTATCCATGGTAGACTTATCATAATACAGCGTTAAGGCTATTTCTCTTTCAGTTAGTGCTGCAAATCTTGCCTTTTGAGCTAGTCCTCGAAAATGAACCTTTGTGAAGTCGTACTCGGCCATACTCGCAGGTAAGTCGGAGAAAAACAGGAGGGATGTTTTGAAGACTTTTAAAATCCTGAAAAGTTTAAAACAGAAGTTTGAAGTCAGGATTTTTAAAAACTAAAGGCGGTAAAAACAAAAGATAAAGGAAGAATATAAAATAAATTAAAATATGAAAATAAACGAAAGTAAAAATAATAGTAATTTTAAGTTTAGAATTTTTGTTAAAGTTTCAAAGTAAAATTTTAAATAAAAATGAAATACAGTAACGAGGAAAAATGCGGGAAAAGTTAGGTTGCCTCCCAGTAAGCGCTGTTTTTAACGTCTAAAGCCTGACGATAGCTTGGTGACAAGCTATTTAGGTGTTTGAGCTGGAAGCTCAAGCAATGCTATACTGCAGACTTGAGGGCTGTTTTCGTTCTTATTATAATGTTTTAGACGTTGCCCGTTTACGATAAACGGTGCATTCGTCTTATCGGTAATTTCAACATCTCCGCTCTGAAGTACTTTAGTCACCTCATAAGGTCCGGACCACCTAGATTTTAGTTTACCTGGGAAGAGTTTTAATCTTGAATTAAATAGCAATACGATGTCTCCCACACTGAATTGTTTCTTGACTGAACGTTTATCATGCCACTTTTTAGTTCGTTCTTTGTAGATACGGGCATTTTCGTAAGCGTCTAATCGAAGTTCTTCCAATTCGTGTAAGTTCAAGATTCGCTTCTCTCCTGCCTCAGTGTAGTTGAAATTGAGTGTTTTAATGGCCCAGAAGGCCTTATGCTCTAATTCTACAGGGAGATGGCAGGATTTACGGTAAACTAATTTGTAGGGTGTAGTACCTATTGGTGTCTTAAAGGCGGTCCTATAAGCCCATAAATCTTCATGTAGCTTTGATGACCAATCTTTCCTTGAGGTAGCGACGGTCTTTTCCAATATCTGTTTTATTTCCCTGTTCGAGACCTCTACTTGTCCGCTAGTTTGCGGATGATAGGGTGTAGCTACTCGGTGTCGGACTCCATATTTAGAAAGAAGTTTATCAAATATTCGCGATATGAAGTGAGATCCGCCGTCACTAATGACGAGTTTGGGTACACCGAATCTAGGAAAGATTGTATTTTTAAAGAGTTTGATTACTACTCGTGCGTCGTTTGTTGGAGCAACAATGGCTTCTATCCATTTAGACACATAGTCTACAGCGACGAGTATGTAGTTATTACCAAAAGAAGGTGGGAACGGTCCCATGAAATCTATTCCCCATACGTCAAAGATTTCTACCTCTAAGATTCCTTTCTGAGGCATTTCATCGCGTCGTGAGATGTTGCCAGTTCGTTGGCATCGATCACATTTTAGCACAGCGATGTGGACGTCTTTCCAGAGGTTAGGCCAGAATAAGCCGGCTTGGAGAATCTTAGCGCACGTCTTGGATGTACTAGCATGACCACCATATGGTGCTGAATGGCATTCGGAAATGATATTTTCTATTTCTTCCTCTGGGACTCAGCGACGGTATATGTTGTCGGCCCCTCTCTTGAAGAGTAGAGGTTCGTCCCAATAATAGTGTTTCAGATCGTGGAAGAATTTCTTCTTTTGCTGATAAGTGAGATCTGGTGGAAGCACGCCTGCAGCGAGGTAATTAACGATGTCAGCATACCAAGGTAATATGACTTGGGCATAGACGGCTTCTACAGCTTTTCCGAATTCTAGATCCTCCGAGATTGAGTTGGGCATGTCACTTTCTAATTTGGCTATCAGACGTTCGTACGAGAAATCGTCATTTATCGGTACTGGTTCATGTTTGATGCCTTCTATTCGGGATAAGTGATCTGCAACAACGTTCTCGGTTCCTTTCTTATCTTTGATTTCTAAGTCAAACTCTTGTAATAACAGGATCCATCTCAATAGTCTTGGTTTAGCATCCTTTTTGCTTATTAGGTACCTAATGGCAGCATGGTCTGTGTATATGATAATTTTTGCTCCTACTAAGTAAGAACGGAATTTGTCAAGCGCAAATATAACTGCTAGAAGTTCCTTTTCTGTGGTAGCGTAGTTCATTTGGGCAGGATCTAAAGTTCTACTGGCATAGTAGATGGCATGGAGTTTCTTGTCCTTCCTTTGTCCTAGAACTGCGCCTACGGCATAATCACTCGCACCGCACATGATTTCGAACGGTAGTCGCCAATCGGGTGGTTGCATAATCAGTGCGGTGATAAGGGCTGATTTTAATGTTTCGAATGCTTTTAGACAGTCGTCGTCGAAGACGAACTCAACATCTTTCATCAACAGGCCTGTCAAAGGTTTTGTGATTTTTGAAAAATCTTTTATAAATCTTCTGTAGAAACCGGCATGTCCTAGAAAACTCCGTATTTCTCGTACGGATTTTGGAGGTTGGAGATCTTTTATAATCTCTATTTTAGCTTTGTCGACCTCAATTCCTTTATTTGATATGACATGTCCTAGAACTATTCCTTGTCGGACCATAAAATGACATTTTTCCCAATTTAGGACGAAGTTCACTTTTACACAACGTTCTAATACCATTTCTAAGTTTTGTAGGCATCCTTCGAAACTTTGTCCACATACCGAGAAATCGTCCATAAATACTTCCATGATGTCGTCTATGAAATCTGCGAAGATTGCCATCATGCATCTTTGGAAGGTTGCTGGAGCATTACAGAGTCCGAATGGCATTCGGCGGTAAGCAAAAGTACCATAAGGACAGGTGAATGTAGTCTTTTCTTGGTCATCAGGATGAATGGGAATTTGGAAAAATCCTGAATAGCCGTCTAGATAGCAGAAATATGAATGTTTGGCTAATCTTTCCAACATTTGGTCTATGAAGGATAACGGGAAGTGATCTTTTCGTGTGGCCTTGTTAAGCTTCCTATAATCAATACACATCCTGCTTCCAGTCACGACTCTTTTTGTTATCGATTCGCCTTTTTTGTTTTTAACTACTGTGACTCCTCCTTTCTTTGGTACGACATGAACTGGGCTAACCAATTCACTATCAGAGATTGGATAGATGATTCCTGCATCTAGCAATTTCTTTACTTCATCTCTGACTACAGTGCTTAGGATGGGGTTCAGTCTCCTCTGATGCTCTCTAGAGGTTTTAGAGTCTTCCTCTATTGTAATTCGATGCATACAGATTGAAGAGCTTATACCTTTTAGATCGCTTATGTTATAGCCTAACGCGGTGGGGTACTTCTTTAGGACTTCTAGTAGCTTTTCGGTTTCTGGTTGTCCTAAGTCGGAGTTGACTATCACTGGTCTTTTTAGTTCATCGTCTAGGAATTCATATCTAAGGTTTTTGGGTAGTGTTTTAAGTTCTAAAGATGGGTTCTTCGGACCTGGCATATGGTTTGGGGTCAGTGCTAAGCTTTCGCTTAGGCTGTCGTCTTTATACGGTTTACGCCAATCATCGTCTTCAAAAATATCGGGTATTTGAATCTTTATTATTTCTGAATACGTGGTCTCTTCATTTTCAAGTTCTCTTATACATTCGTCAATTTCATCTACCAAATAGCAGGTATCGTCTATGACTGGTGCTTGTAAGAACTTGGTGAGAATGAACTCTATCTTTTCTTCTCCTACTTCGAATGTTAGCCTTCCTTTCTTCACGTCTATAATAGCTCCGGCTGTATCTAGGAACGATCTTCCTAGGATAATTGGGGTAATATTGTCCTCCTTGATGTCCATGATTATGAAGTCGGTTGGGATGTAGAATTGTCCTATGCGTACTGGAACGTTTTCCAGTATTCCGACGGGGTATTTTACTGATCGGTCAGCTAATTGTACGGACATTTTGGTTGGTTTGAGGTCTCCCATATTCAGCTTTTTGCATATAGATAACGGCATAACACTGATACTGCCTCCTAAATCGCATAGAGCTTTGTCTATCACGAACTTTCCTATGACGCAGGGTATGGAGAAACTACCTGGGTCTTTTAATTTAGGAGGCATGCGGTTTTGAATTATAGCGCTACACTCTGCAGTAAGTGTAACTGTTTCGTTATCCTCGATCTTTCTGTTATTTGACAGGATTTCTTTGAGAAATTTAGCGTATGACGGCATTTGAGTTATCGCTTCTGTAAAAGGAATAGTGATATTCAACTGTTTAAGGAGCTCTACAAATTTCTTAAACTGTCCTGAAGTTTTGGAGTTTATTAATCTTTGAGGATAAGGGATATGTGGTTTATATGGCGCTGGAGGTGCTTGAGTTTTTTCACTTGCGGTATCCTCCTTCTCGTTGTCTTCCTTCTTCTCTAACTCGGATTCCTTTTCTGCTTGTTCAGTTGGTTTTTGTTGCATGGCTGAGTTTTCAGTCCTCGGATCGATCGGTTCGTCTAATTCCTTTCCACTTCTTAGGATTACAGCATTTGCTTGACCTTTTGGATTCTGTTCGGGTTGTGCAGGAAATGTGCCAGCGGGTGCGGCAGCAGAGGCTTGTTGTTGAGCCACTTGTGATATCTGTGTTTCTAAAATTTTCTTGTGGGTGGCTAAAGCGTCTACTTTTCCGGTCAACTGTTTAATTTGCTCGCTAGTGTGTATGTTTTGATTCAGGAATTCTTTGTTTGTTTGGGCTTGAGTAGCTATGAATTTTTCCATCATCAACTCGAGGTTTGATTTCCTAGGTGCAGTCTGAGCAGCAGCTGGTTTCTGATATCCTGGCGGAGCAGTAGGCATTTGCAATGCGTTTTCGCTTTTGTAAGAAAAGTTTGGATGATTTCGCCAACCTGGGTTGTAAGTATTTGCGTAAGGATTTCCTTGAGCATAATTTACTTGGTCTGGTGGGATTCCGGCTAGCAATGGGCATTCGGGCGCATTATGAGTGGTGCTTCCGCATAACTCGTAGTTTGGAGTTACGACAGCGACGGTTGCAGTGGGGTTAACGGTCAGACTGTCAATCTTCTGTGCTAGAGCATCTACTTTAGCGTTGAACTTTTCAAGGCTGCTGATCTCGTACATCCCACCTTTCGCTGTGGTTTTCTTTGTTGGAGTGCGTTCACCTCCCCATTGGCAGTGGTTCTGAGACATGTTTTCGATTAGTTGATAGGCTTCGTCGTATGGCTTATCCATAAGTGCACCGCCCGCGGCAGCGTCTATTGTCAATCTGGTATTGTATAAAAGCCCATTATAGAAAGTATGGATTGTCACCCAGTCTTCTAGACCGTGGTGAGGACATGTTCTCATCATATCTTTGAATTGTTCCCATGCTTCGTAAAGAGATTCAGTATCTTTTTGTCGAAATCCGTTGATTTGAGCTCTAAGCATAGCAGTTTTGCTTGGCGGAAAATATCTCGCTAAGAAGACGTTCTTCAATTGTTCCCACGTTGTAACGGAGTTGGATGGTAATGATTGTAACCATGTCCACGCTCTGTCTCTAAGAGAGAATGGGAAAAGACGAAGTCTTATCGCGTCTGGAGTTACTCCATTTGCTTTCACTGTGTCTGCGTATTGCACAAACTTCGTTAAATGTTCGTTTGGATCCTCAGTTGCATTTCCTGAGAATTGGTTTTGTTGTACCGCTGACAGCAATGATGGTTTCAGCTCAAAATCGTTTCGAGTAATAGCTGGGGCAGCAATGCTACTTCTAGGCTCCATCTGAGAGGGTGTAGCGTATGCCTTCAGCGGTTTGTTTGGAGGTCCTTCGGCCATGTTTGATTCTTCTTCGAATTTGGGAATGGGAGTGAGAGGATCGGGTATGTTATGTTTGAGTTGGTACTCAATGATTCGGCTTCTTAGATGTAGGAAGTGCTCTAGTTCTGCGACTGAAGGTTTCAAGATATCGCCTTGTGGGCGATTACTTGGCATACAATCGACAGTACTAGTAAAGGAAAAATGAAAATTGTTAACCTAGTCTATGCGGCGTAACAGAAGGTTACACTATTGACTAAACGGGTCCCCGGCAACGGCGCCAAAAACATGATCGCGACTTTCTATGTCTAATACAACCTAACTACAAGTGCACAGTCTATCGCGTAGTAATAATAGATATCGATCCCACAGGGACTCGTAATCAAACTAGTGTTCTCGGGAGTTACTATGTTTAGCTAGGTAGATAATGCTTAAGGGAATAAGATTGTCACTAAAGGGAACTAAAAATGTTAATTAAATTATAATTAAGTGAATTGATATGCAGTAATTATGTTCTTCGGGGATTTGACAAGTTACCGGTATACGAAATATTTTTCAGAGTTTATTTAAGCAGAAAATGGTGATCTGAAGACTCTCGCCTCACGATGGTTATTGACGCTAATCATAATTCTAAGGGTCAAACGTACGCTTTCGTGTCCCATTCGGGGTTAAAATTATTTTTTGGAAATCTCTAAATTCTAATTCATTTTAAAGTGCTTTCGCTGTTATTAAAATGAATGACTAGTGTTTACTATCTGGTCTTGCCGCAGCTTTCGCTTGTTGGTTCGCACCTTAATTAATTTCCCACTTTCGTGGCAAAACTACTTTTAAATAAGTTCTCGCTTTCGCGACGAAGTTTATTCAGTAAATTAATTTAAACACTCAGACCATAAACAACTTTTGAAAAAGACAATTTTCAACCGGTTATTATCAAATCCCTTCCGAGTTATTATTACATATCGATTACTTTGATTTAGCTAGACATGGATTTGGGAAAGGTAAAACATAAATAAAAACAATAGATAATAGCATGCATCATAATAAAACTGGAATTACGATTAAAATGTGAAACCTGTAAATATTCCAATTGACCTTTGGGCGGATCCTCCACAAATGTTGGCAGGATTCTGGTCTTTGTGCCAATTGATCGTACAAGGGAAATAAGAATTACAGAATATCAAAGGAATGCAGAAAAAGAAAAGAGAAACAAATAAGAATATTAAAAACTGGAAAGGTTGCTCTGAAGATAAATTGGCAGCACTTCGTTGTCTGAATGCGGCTCCCTTTCTGAGTTCCCCTTCTTCCCTTTTTATAGAAATGGAATTCTAACGGTTATAACTTGAAGAAGGTGGAGTTTGAGGCAGAATTATCAGGGAGTAGTGGTCCACTATTTGGGACTTGGAACTGTTTCTTTCACGTGCATTTGAAGTGGGGCGTTTTTGCCTGCATGACGGTCGTCACGGTGTGTGACGGTCGTCACCCGTGTGACGGTCGTCATGGAGCTGTGACGGTCGTCACAGCAGCAAAATCAGCATACTGCGTTTTTCATGTTGTTTTCATCCGGTTTTCGTCCATATTTCATCTGAGATTGCTTCTTTTCTTCATATTGCCTTGTTTAGACATGCTCATCAAATACCTGCAAAGTATCAGACAAATAACACGGAAATAACCCGAAATCGGATCGAAAACAGTTAAACGTTAGTTGAATTATGCATCAAAATATATATACGATTTTGTGTTATCAGTAGTTTTTGTGTTAAAGATCTAGAGGCACTATTTGTATGGTTCAAGGTTTGAGGTGTTCAGCAATCATAAAAGTCTAAAGTATCTATTTGATCAGAAAGAGTTGAATATGAGACAGAGAAGATGGTTGGAATTCTTGAAGGATTATGATTTCAGTTTGAGTTATTATCCAGGAAAAGCAAATGTGGTAGCTAATGCTTTGAGCAGAAAAGCGATTCATATGTCGGCTTTGATGGTGAAGGAAATGGAACTTATTGAGCAGTTCCAAGATTTGAGCATGGTTTGCGAGACTACGGCAGATTGCGTGATGTTGGGTAAATTGCAAGTGAACAACGACTTCTTGGATATGATTAGAGAAGGCCAAAAGCTAGATGTGAAGCTAGTGGATTTGATGTCTGGAGTAGGAAGTGACTCCGATAGTGATTTTAAGTTGGATAGTGTAGGTGTGTTGAGGTTTCAAGGTAGGATTTGTGTGTCGGACAATAACGAGCTGAAGAAGTCAATTCTGAGTGAAGGACATCGTAGTAGTTTGAGTATTCATCCGGGAGCTACGAAGATGTACCACGATTTAAGGAAGATGGTTTGATGGTCGGGCATGAAAAAGGATATAGCTCAGTTTGTTTACGCCTGTTTGACGTGTTAGAAATTGAAGGTGGAACATTAGAGACCCTCTGGATTTATGCAATCGTTGGAAATTCCGGTTTGGAAATGGGATTGCATCACCATGGATTTTGTTACGGGATTGCCGAGCACGGCAAGAGGATTTGATGCCATTTGGGTAATTGTGGATCGACTTAAGAAGTCTGCACATTTCGTGCCGATTAATATCAGTTTTCCGTTGGAAAAACTGGCAGAGATTTATATTCGGGTGATTGTGAAGCTTCATGGTGTGCCGACGAGTATTGTGTCGGATAGAGATCCGAGGTTTACTTCAGAATTCTGAAGGAGTTTGCAGGAAGCTTTAGGTACTAAGTTGAAGCTGAGTTCATCTTATCATCCACAAACTGATGGTCAGTCAGAGAGGACTATTCAGACGCGAATGATTTGTTACGAGCTTGTGTGTTGGAAAAAGGTGGTGCGTAGGATACTCATTTACCATTAATCGAGTTCACGTGCAACAAAAGTTACCATTCTAGTATTGGGATGGCACCTTTTGAGGCTTTGTATGGTAGAAGGTGCAGAACTCCTCTGTGTTGGTATGCGACAGGTGAGAATGCGGTATTGGGACCAGAGATTATGCAGCAGACTACTGAGACCATTCAGATGATTCGCGAGAAAATGAAAACGTCTCAGGATATGCAGAAGAGTTATCATGATAATCAGAGAAAAGAGCTAGAATTCAGTGAAGGTGATCACGTGTTCCTGAGAGTTAACCTAGTGACCGGTGTGGATCGTGCGTTGAGATCCAAGAAGTTGGATCCGAAGTTTATTGGGCCGTATAAGATTTTGCAGAGAATTGCTGTTGTGGCTTATAGGGTGGCGTTGCCACCTGAGCTTTCGAATTTGCATAACGTGTTTCATGTGTCGCAACTTCGGAAGTATGTCGTGGATCCATCTCATGTGATTCAGAGAGATGAAGTGCAAGTCAAGGAGGATCATACCGTTGAGACGATGCCGTTGAGGATCGAAGATCGTAAGATGAAGCAACTCCGAGGAAAGGAGATAGCTTTGGTGAAAGTGGTTTGGAGAGGTGCTACAGGTGGCAGTGTGACCTAGGAATTGGAAAGCAGGATGCGGGATGCGTATCCGGAATTGTTTCCATCAGGTAATTTTCGAGGACGAAAATAATTAAAGTGGGGGAGAGTTGTAACGCCCATTTTAATTATCTAGTTTTTCTGTGTTATTTTATTTGCGGTGCCTTCTGTGGAAGTGTCTTCGAGTGCGGGGTGAGTAGCCCTAAAGTTGGAATTTAATTGATAACTTTGGACTTTAAGAATAATAATATAATTATTAATGATAATGATAATTTAATAAATAATAGTAATATGATTAATATTAATATTATTAATATTATTATTATTATTAAAGGAATAAAAAATTAGTAAGAATTGGAATAAGGGGTATTTGGAATTTGAAGGAAGAAGAACACGATCATTTTTGGGGGAAAGAACAAGAAGAAGAGCAAGGTCAATTGGAAGAAGAGTGAGGAGAAGAATCAAGAGGAAAGCTTGGATTTCTGAATCTTCTACAACTTGATCGAATTATCAAGGTAAGGGGGGGGGGGGGGGGGGGGGAGAATCGGGTCGAAATCGGTAGTTGCATGAATTCTAGGTAGTAGGGGATTTCCCTAACCCCATAGGTTTTGATGAACTGAATTGGTATGTTGTCGTGATTCTGAATTTTTTGATGGTTAGATAGGTTGGTTGCATGTGATTATTGGGGTGATTTGGGGTTTCCGGGTAGATCATCATTTTAAGCCGAAATGAGTTAATCGGTAGAGTTGAAGTTTAATCGGGTGGAATTTGGAGTATATTATGTAGCTAAGTCGCATTAGTGCTGTGGGAACTGGTTGAGTAAAATCGGGTGATTTCGGAGAGTGTTGCCGATTCTGAACAGTGGGGTTTTTGTGAAATCGCAGACTTTCGCTAGGCGAGCGAATGACGAGCATTCGCTAGGCGAACTGGGTAGCGAGTGCTTCCAGTAGTCACTGTCTGCCTTCATTAGGGAGTTCACTGGGCGAGCGAGTGGCGAGCCTTAGCTAATGCTTCGCTAGGAGAGTGAGCCAGCGAGCATGACAGTAGTTTGAGTTTCTGTGCTGTTCTGTTCTGTTCTCTAGTGTTATTGGACCCTTGTTGGTCAGAACTGAATATGAGATTGATAGTGAACTGTGGAGATGTGTATGTGTGGTGTGGAACATGATTTCCTTGATATTCGTTTAATTAGAATAATTCAGTGGGTGTCTGTTATTATACATGGATGTGGCGATGTGCGAAATATATATATATATATATATATATATATATATATATATATATATATATATATATATATATATATATATATATATATATATATTATATATATATATATATATATATATATATATATATATATATATATATATATATATATATATATATATATATATATATATATATATATATATATATATATATATATATATATATATATATATATATATATATATATATATATATATATATTATATATATATATATATATATATATATATATATATATATATATATATATATGATGTGTGACGAAATGTGATCAGTAGGATCGTGTGCACTTAGTGTGTTTGATGTTGTGTGTTGTGCATTGGGG